>JAVUNC010000030.1:12952500-13341121 GCA_032173965.1 Sitta carolinensis
CTTATTCTCTGACCTGCCAACATCAGCCTACACCTCCCTGCATTTTTCCCCCACGTAGATTTCCCCATTCAGGACTCCTGTCCTCCCTGCCTGTAGCCCCCAGCAGCGTTGCTCAGTTCCCCCACCCTGGCGAGGCAGTAACCAGCAGAAACAGGGCTCCCCCAGGCACCCTGTGCCCTCCTCTGCCTGGGAGCTCATACCCAGCAGGGACTTGAGGGGTAAAAAAACCAGCAGGCTTTTTAGGGCACTCTTCTCAGATGACTGATTCATCAGTAAGCATCAACTCGTGCACTAAATGATCTGCAAATCCATCCTGACTGAGTGATTGTGTCATCTGACAGGAAAGCAGATATTTTAGTGTTACACTGAACAAGTCTCATCTAAGTATCCTGTCATTTTAAAAGAAAAACTCAAAACAGACCATTGGCATCTGGCATCACTATTTGACTTCCTGCTGCCCTTCTGCTTATAGGACAGGCGTTCACAGGTTGTTAAAATTCCTTCCTTGAGAAAGCCTGCTTGTCAAAGACCATTTTATGAAAGCAAGGGGATGTGCAGACTTGTCTTCCTGCATGTGTGTTGGTGAGAAAATTGTTGTAATGGGAGCAGGACTTTTCCTCTCAGTGGTTAAGAGCTGCTGGGTTTTAAACTGGCGAGGAAGCTCTCTGGTATCTTCTGGAGTGCCTCCAGACTTTGGACATGTGTGGTAAGATACAATCATCTGATTTCAGTGCTCATGGTAACAAGCCAGCTTTGATGCAGTGTAAAACACAGGCTATCTCCAAGAGACTGCAAGAGAAGATATCAGCATTTCTAGGGTGATTGGCATGATGTATTTCATGAGAACCCAGAGCTAAAACACGTGAACAACTTCTGAAAGACCTGTTCAAAACCCTGTAACCACCACCCTGTCACCATCAAGCACTGCCTTTCTCTCAGCACTTTATCCATCTGCAGGCAGTTCTTCCATTCAGAAATTCCCTTTCATAAAAAGATAGCTTGGTAAAGAAAGTTTGCCTGGACACTCTTGGGCAGAGACAACTGCACTTCAACACCTTGCAGAGTTCTCTGCAGGCAGGGGGAAGAATTGATCACTGTAGAAATCCACAGTAGTTCACAGCACATCTCAGTCAAGAGTTCATCTTGAAGCACCATTTATCCTGATTTGGTTCATTTTTAATACACAAATGATAGAGAAAAATGGGAGGATGGTAAATTAGCTGATATAATTGCTACTTATTGACTACTATAAAAAAAAATGTTGAACAGAAGTTAGTGAATTAAAAGTGGGGCAGTAAAAAGGTCCTGAATTCAGACACATATACTAAAATTAAACAGGTCTGACTGTTTAATATGTTGAACTTGCAGACCTTGGAAATTGTGCTGGGATATCATGGGATGGATTCTTTATCTCCAAAATAGCATGGGGTGGTTGTGCAAATAAAGCCTTTCCACCTCACGTTATGATGGCCAGCATTTTGCCTTCTAATGGAAAAAAAATGTACCCCACAGCCACCTACCTCCTCCTAGCCAAGATACTCTTTTTTTTCAGCAAGGCAGAGCAACAAAAGCAACAAGTTGTCTTTGTGGAATTCTCTGAGGAAAATCAGCACATTTGGAGGAGAGAGAGGCTTATGCCTGTAACTGAGACCTTGGCCCTCTGAAATCTGAGGCAGTGTTTTCCTTAGGCTCACTTTTCCCATTAAATGCCTTGGATTTGAACCCGACTGAATTGGGAGGTGATAGTTACTGATCATATTAGTCACAGCTGCGTGTTCCCAAGGAGTTACCACATCAACATCTTGTACCCAGGCCTTTGAAACGCAGCGGTTTGAAGTCAGATCAAATGTCAAACATCACTGAAGGGGTTTTGTTAAAAAAAAAAGAAAAACCCCAGCAAAACACAAAAGTGAAATTGTGATCAGACACAAGGGAGGGAGGTGTTAATGCATTGCCTGCAACAGCAGTGAAATGACCAGCAAATAAGGGAAAGCTGTGCTCCTGAGATATCCGTTCATAAATCATCTCTGAGGCCTGCAGAGTATAGGGATTGGAAGGAAGAGTTTCTAGTGCCCAAAGCAAGGGCTAAAGAGGTTGGCTATGCCCATTGCCCTTTACTGCTGGCAGTTCTTGGACCCTCCACCTGCTGGGGAGAGTACCAGCTTAGTCCAGGTCCCAAGTGCCTAGGACAGAAGCAGAAGGCAAGGGAAGGGCCAAAAAGAAAAGGGAAGAAATAGAAGAGAATGCAGGCTGGTACTCTAACCCAGCCCCTTGGAAAGAGATGAGTCTTTTGGATGCCATAACATAAAGGTCAAAAGTTTACTGGAAAACAAGGCCATCCAGGAACTCCTGAGTGTGCTCCCATGTGACAGCTCAGGAGTGTATCCAAGGACCTTCTCACAGACAAGGATGTGGTAAGCCCAGCATGAGTGACCTGCTGAACTTAGGGTGTTTCAGAAAACTATTAGATTTTTTTTTCTTGTTTACTAGTAGGAACAGAGTCTGTGAAAAAAAATTTGCTCTAAGGAGTGAAAAAATTTTCTTTAAAGCACAGCAGTATGGTTTTACTTTTCAGCCTGGAGATGTACTCTACCCAAAAGATGAAAATGGAAAATTTATCTACCATGAGACAGACTTATGTGCCACTTGGGAGGTAAGCAAACACAACATCCATCTATATATGCTTTAAACTCACAGATATTCATTCCCATTTTTCCTTGTGGTTTTCATAAACATAACTGAAGCAAATTGCCAGGGCAAATGGATGGAATTCTACCAGCTCCAGGGAAAAATTTTACTTCTATCCTTAAGCATGTTTCTTTTTGCTGTAATTTAATTATTTTTATAACAAAACATTGTTGAAACATCAGACATCCACATTCCCCCTTTAAGAGAGTGCACCCTACATTCACTACTTGAAGCTTTTATCATTAGGTTTTTACCAATCCTTCCCCTTTATCAAATCTTCACAGAAAGAGAAAGTTGGAGCCCTCAGAAGAGACTAGGTCATCTTGAAAAAAATAAAAATCTTTTCACTTGCAGGAGAAAACAGATTTTGACCTAAAGCTCACCATAAAAAAACCCCAAACAATCTACAAGAAAAATCCAAAATCAAAGCCCAAGACCTTGCCATCACTTGCCATTAGAACAAGTTCACTCACTTCTAAATTTACTTATCAGATGGGAACACAAGATTTTTCTGGTAAGAAAACTTGGAGGGAAGTAACATTTGCTTGAATGATTGCACCCTACATTTGTTTGTGATGTGCTCTAGTCCTTTAGGCAGATGTCTCATTAAACCTAATGTCACTTGGCTTCGGGATCTTGGGTGAGGCAGAAAGTGAGATTAGCAATCTCCTCACATTTCTGCCTCTCAAAGCCATGGGCACTTCTCTGTTCATGGCCAGAGCTGCTCAGCTCTCCTTCTGCACCAGGCCTGACGAAGCAGCATCACTAATTACATCCAGTTCACACCAGGAGAGAGAAGAGGTGCTACTACGTGCTCCACTTCAGCTTGCACTGTCCAGATCTGGACAGTCAAGTCCCAGTTCAGCTCTACTCGAGGTACAGCAGATAAAGATGAAGAATGGTGAAATTCTGGGTGAAATTTTGAAGGGGGAGGGAGTACAGAGGGGCCCTGAACTTTCCCTTGGCAGCTGAGCCATCCAGGCTGGGTCTCAGGGGAAGGGGGACTTCCACGTTAGCTGTTTATGATACTATTGAATTTGGCTGATGCAGTTCATTCCCCTCTTCTCACAGAATTGCTGCTCAGATGTTGAAAGCAATAGCTCTCCCAACACTGCTAGATTTTTATCTTTGAGCTGGTGTTTAATGTAAGGGTTATTCTATAGCAAGCCACTCTCTTCAGGTAATAAGCCAAGAGAAAAATACGTGGTGGGGAGTGCCTGCAAATAGCAGCATTAATCTCAATTAAAATGGCTCAACTCAATCCAGATAATTTCACTCTCTCAGTGTGGTGCTAGCTGGCAAAAATTAATCCAGATGAGTGTATTTGCTGACTTGTCACTAAGTGAGAGAAGGCATATGAGGCCAGCTGGGGGTCATCAAGCATACAGTACCTCTTACCTCCCTGCTTCCAGCTCCTGTGAGACTGAAAGAATAACAAAACCTGGAAGGGCATCCAGCCCCATGGTGGGGTCTGCTCTGCCTCAAACAGACACTGAATTATTTGTGTGCAGAGTTTCGGGCAGCAAAGGGGAAGGACCATAGGGAAGGACCATCTTTCCCCTAAACAGCCCAGCATTTGAAGCTATTGAAGGCCAGGGAACAGATTCATATCAGTATTCGTAAGAGTTTCTCAGCTACTAGGATTTGTCTAAAGTGCAATTTATCTAGAATGCGTCTCTCCCATCTGCCTTTTTTTTTCTGCTTGATACTGCACTGAAGTTTTCTGTGCAGGTTTTGTGATGTGCCTTGCCAGATATTTAGGGATTTCACTGGATAAAGACTTCATGTGAGAAACTGTCTTACAATCAAAAGGAGTGAATTGACTTATCAGGAAAGCAATCTGGTTTGTTCACTTGTCCTTCTCCAGTTTTGAGGCACTACTAAAGCAGCATAAAATGAGCAAAACCCTTTAAAAGCAGTTACTTGGCACTTAAGTATCTGTATCTCAGGTTAAATCTTTCTGCTCTCCAGACAAATTCTAACCTCACAGGAGGAAAAAAACATTGGTCTGGAAAGCGTGTCAACACAGTAATAGAGTTTGGTTTGCCTGGACAACACCAGCCCTCGTGCTGATAGAGCTGCCAGTTCTGCTGCAGCAAAGGGTCTCAAGAATGGTCTCTCTTCCACCTCTCTCTGAAATGCACACTCCAAGGAATCAAGCCAACCTGTGGGACTCCTCTGTGCTCTCTCTGCAGGCTCTGGAGGCATGCAAAGATGCAGGCTTGGAAAGTCTATTGGAGTATCCAATTTCAACCGCAGGCAACTGGAGTTGATCATGAACAAGCCAGGACTTAAGTACAAACCTGTCAGCAACCAGGTATGACTGCAAGCCAAGGGCAGTGCCTGCCACGGTGCCACTGCCCTTTGGGGAGTGAGAGGGGAAACACACAGCCTAAGACACCACGTACAGAAAGGTGATGTGTATTTCGACACAGACGTTGCCCTCCATACTTCCATTTCTAGCTTGAAAATAATACTCTTCCTCTCTAGGCTAAAGATGAATATTTGAGGCTCTGGAGCAATCGCTTTCCTCAGTTTCTGCTCCAGGACTGGTGCCTCTGTGCCAGATCTCCATTACAAGATTGAATGCTGAGTCAAAGCAGTTCTTAGATCTCTGCCATGTACCCTACTTCAAGTCCAAAAATTCCCAAGGAAGCCCTTCAGAGCTAACTGTTCCTCGATGAAGCCGTGTCTACCTCAGCTGACACCAGCCCAACCCTACACATCCTGAGTCACTCCAGGCTTCTCAAGTGTAAAAGCCATTAGAAGCAGCTCCTGAGTTTCCCGTACTTGCACTCTTGTACTTTCCCTATAATACATTTTTTAGAGATAGAGGAAACACTCAATTAAAGGACACCCTGTTAAGTGAGTGGCCCAACAATCCCATGAAGGTGACAGGCACATCCGAGTTAAATTACAGCAGCGGGGCTCTGAGAAGGTGACAAGTGGCAGCAACCCATCTGAGAGCCCAGTGCCTTTGGCTCTGGCATTTGGCAGGTCACTTCATTTCCTAGAAATCTCTGGGAAGCTCTTCTGACTGGTCTGGCACAAACAAATGTCCGCATTAGCAGTAATAGAAAAGAGGCCAGAGACCAACCAGAACCAACTCCCCACTCCCAGCACGTGGCCTGGAGAGCTGGAATGGCCATGAGGCAGGGCAAGGAGGCTGGCCACAGCTTTCTTTTCTGCATTTGGCCTGCAGGGAAAGGCTGCCTGTGAGAATAGGAAATTCCAGCACCCTTCCCTGGTATTAACATGCCCAGTGGGTGCAAAATGCAATTGCTGTTTCTGGCGTGCCCCTAAGACTGCACTGAGCATTGTTGATGCTTCCTGGGGTTGAGGAAAACCAGGCAAAAGATTAAGCCCAGTTTAGGGCAGCTGGCCAGCAAGCATAGATGTGCCAATAGCTTCAGACTTGCCAGATAGCAGCCACTGCAAACAGTGGTTGCTCTGTCACATTTTAGACAGCCATTTTCCAGAGTCTGAGATCACAGCCAGAAAATCCATGCCTGTGAGGGAAGAGTGTTTGCAATGTGGGAGGGCAGAGCTCACAACAAGGTCATAATCTCACCTTTTGTATACCCACCCTCACCTTTCTAAACGGGACAGATTACGCCAACACTTCCCTAAAAACAACATCAGATTAGTTATCCTGAATGCAAGAGACAGAGAAATGGAGAGCTGACCCACATGAGATGGGTTGCCTTCTCAGTCTACTTGTCTAGTGAGCTTGCCTCACCTCCATAATCCCCACTTATTGCCACCTTTACACTGAGGGCAATAATAGTTCCTTACAGCCAAAGTATAGTTGCAGATGTTAATCTGCTGTCCACAAAAAAAAATTAATAAAAAAATCAATCACCCAGCAATATACAATTAGAACAGTAACCACAGATGAAATTTCCCTATTCCCTAATTTACATCTATCCTTTCCTGAAAGCATCACCTGGTCTGTAGCTCTCACAAATATTGGGACATCTTCTGCTTCTGTGCCTGGTCCTGTTGATTAATCATTCTTTCTGTTACTCTTGTAGGTAGAATGCCATCCCTACTTCACCCAACCCAAACTCCTAGAATTCTGCAGACAACATGACATCGTTATTGTTGGGTACAGCCCACTGGGAACCTCAAGGGATGAATCATGGTAAGTGATTCCTTACTAATGGAAGGACAATATCCAGAGAAAACCAGGTCTGCACTGCTGGGTCTCCATGCAAAATATCTCTGCCCCCATTTTTTAAAGTGGTTCTGAACTTCAGTGTCTAAATATTGCTGTTGTGAGTGTAAACTTTCAACACTCCTGCTGCATGCTGTCATCAAAGAATGCCAGGTGTCTGCACAGGAGGTTGCTTTAGGTCTCCTCTAACAGAAGGCAAGTGTTGGGAATGGGGAATGTGTGAGGCTTAGGTGAGGAGGCAGAAACTAAGTCAACGTTAGGACATCACACAGGAAGCTGCCTTTGACAACCTGCCAACCTAAGAGCCAAAGCTTTTCTCCTGTCTTTCACCCCGCTTGTCAAAAGGTGCAGTGTTCTGTCCACAAACAAGTAGATGCCCCTTTGTTTTAACATTAAAGATGAGGAGATTCCTGTTTTCTTTTTCTCCCCACTTCTTTTCCAGGGTAAATGTGTCTTCCCCTCCCTTACTGAAGGATCCTGTGCTGAATGCCATTGGCAAGAAGTACAACAAGACTGCAGCACAGATCGCTCTGCGTTTCAACGTCCAGCGAGGGGTGGTGGTGATCCCAAAAAGTTTCAATCCACAACGCATCAGAGAGAATTTCCAGGTAAATTCATACCCCAGTAGCACATGGACAAATCCACTTACATTGGCTTAGCCCCTATAAAAGGCAATTTCCCCATTTTTTCTGTAGACATATGCAAGACTTGACCAATTACAAACTTTGCCATATCTGATGCTTTTTGTCCCCACTAATTGGTAGGAAGATATGACAATAATAGAGCAGTGCATAGAGGGAATGTTGGGGTCTTTGAACCCTCAGGAGCAGCTAAAGCTCCAGCTGGTGCTGTGTCCCAGAGCAGCAGCTGCTGCAGAGAGCAGCCCAGGCGAGGTGAGGTGTCTCAGCAGGGCAGCAGCCCAAGGCTGCAGGAGCTCAGCAATGACTGATTGTTGTGCCCTGTCTCCAGGAGTGGGACAGCTGTGCTAGGGAAGGGCTGCTGCACACAAGTGTGTCAGAAAGGTTCACAACCACACCACCAGAAAACATTTGGTTTTGACTGCCACCCAAAGAGAAGATGATTTTGTTCCTGCATCCCTTGCAGCACTCAGTACTCACACTGCTCCCTACTTTCCCTGGAAATACATTGCTGTCAGAGCTGGTGGCTCAGTATTGCCAGACTACATTCCCCTTCTTGCAAAAAAGGT
Organism: Sitta carolinensis; assembly: GCA_032173965.1. Classification (NCBI taxonomy): domain Eukaryota; kingdom Metazoa; phylum Chordata; class Aves; order Passeriformes; family Sittidae; genus Sitta; species Sitta carolinensis. Next base: position 12,960,573 of record JAVUNC010000030.1, read on the forward strand.
GTAGGCAAATGTGACTGGGCTTATTCATGTCCTCGAGACTCCTGCAAATGCAAGTAAGCATGGGTTCGTGGGAGAGATGCAGGGAGAAGGAGGGATTGTACTTCTGGAATCTGGAACGTATGAAGGTTGAGCATGACAAGAAGTGCTAACACATTCCTAACATCTCCTCCATTAGATCTTTGACTTCTCCCTCACTGAGAAAGAGATGAAAGAAATTGAAGCCCTGAACAAAAATGTTCGTTATGTGGAACTGTTAATGTAAGTACAGGAGAAATCCTAAATCCTCATAGAGCATTCCTGTTCTTTTAGGAAATTAAAAAAAAATCATTTCCTTTCAATATTAACTTTTGTATAAACAACCCTATTCTAAGGTAAGGCTTAAACATGAGAGACTTTTAATACAGCTTGAAAATGCTCCCAGACCCATTGCAAAAATAAGTGACAATATTTGCATGCAGCTCAGGTTCTCAAAGCCCACCTAGTAGAAAGGGAGTGTATCTTGCTATTCCATCTCCACTCCATTTCCTTAAACTCTTTCTGCTACGTGGGAACAGTGGTCTCAGACACTGATGAGGCATAACATCATCCCTGACTAGAAGTGTGGATATTGGAGCTGAAATTCAAATTCAAAACTGAGTTGTACCTTCTTCAAAGACAAACAGAAGAACAGGAAGCTTGTTTGACTGCTAGACCACTTCCTAATTATCTCTTCTGAGAACTAACAATGCTTGATCTCTTGCTGCTTGTCACCTAAAGCTTACCACCCAATACAGTTTTGCTTCACCTGAAAGCTCAGACCTATCCAACATGCCCTCTTTCCAGAGGATGAGGCTATTTGTTTTTCCTTTAGCCCAAAAGCATCTATAAAACTTTGCTTTCCTCTTTTCAGGGCACTCAGTAAGAAGCCAAATGCTACAGATTAGTTTCCACGCATTTCTCTTTTTATTTTAGTTTTTCTGTGTCCTGCTAAACTGTAGCGTGAAATGAAAAGCATTGATAACATCACCAAACAGCATCAATAGCTCTCTAAAATGCTGACCACTTCTCAAAAGATACAAGAACATGTTGCAAAGAAACAAACAAACCACTTACTGTGCTGCATAAATATGATCGAAAATACACACTAAGTTGAAAGCATCATGATGGAGCTATTTTTTCACATTTTAGCTCAGCCAGGTGCTCTGAAGCTTTAGTTTCTTAAAACTTAAAATAGCCTTCCATCAATTAGCAGTACTAAGTTCCAGAAGGCTTCTCACAAATGGCCCAGGAGATTCTTAAGTGTGTTTTGGTATCTGACAGAGTTTGGTTTCATATAGCAAAATTGAGTTATAGCATCATTTAAATTTTAAAGATCATGTACACAAAATGTAACCTCGGTGCAAATGCAAGAGCCTTTCCCAGAAGTGAAGTTAAAGGCTGCAAATCCCCACAGGGGAAGAACTTTCTAAACCACCAATCTAAAAAACTAGTAAGTTAATTGCTTTAATTTATTGGATTGAATCTGGTCACAGGAGATCACCAAGGATAAGGAAAACAGGATGCATAGGACAGGCATTGGCAGCTCTAGTTTTCACAAGAGTTCCATGTTTGGCAAAAAATGTTTAAGTACAACCTGATCTCAGCTATGAAAAAAGCCTTATCAGAAAAGTGATGTTGCCATGCAAGGAGCAGATATATAGATTTTTATATATATAGATATATATGCCTACTCTGTGTTACCACACTGAAGTGTCTGAAATCAGACAAATTACCAGCCTAAACACATTTCTTATATCATCCAGCAATCTGTATCTGAAAAAGTCAAACCACGATACAGACTTTTGGTTAGTCTGCTTCCAACTTTGTGCAAAACCTTTGGCTGCTGTGATACACTTGCCAGCAGGAATGGAAAAATCCAGCTTTACTCTGGTTCTTCCCCTTATCAGCTCCCATAAGGGTACTGTGTGCAAACCTGTTGTTCTCATGGTATGAGTAAGCCCACACAAACAGGATAACGCAATCAGTGGAATGAATTAGCAAGTTAAGCATCTGAGAAGAAAATGGAGGCTTACAAAAACATGAGTACTTCAGGAAATCTTAATCTGAAATTGCTTCTTCCCCTCTTGGAGAAATCTAGAAGCATTGTGCAGGGCAAGTTTTACATTAATGTATCAGCTTGATTTATCTTCTCCCATTCTCTGCTGTGGATGTTTTTCCTCACCAGTTATGCCTAGCTGCCTGACTCTTCTAAGTGAATCATTTTCACTCAAAGGACTCAGACTTTTGAATACGTGAGATCTGATTAGCAAGCATGCTCGATAGATGAAAAGCAGAGATAATGACACTGGCAACTCAGACATTATCAAATTATACTGAAGTCAAACAAGCCAAAGTGTTGTGGCTTGTTTTGTTTTTTGAGCTTTTTTTTTCAACCAACTTAATCTGTTAATGTGTAAACACTTGATCTTGGCTGAATATTGGAATGAAATGTTTTGACACAACCAATTCAAAATGTTTGATGCCTTCCAGTTAGTTACCTTCAATATTGTGAAATGTGTCCTTCCCAGACTGGAACGATTCACAGCTGGATAAATGCCAGTGTTTGTTGTGCTGTGCTGTAAGGCAAGGCAGCCAGCTGCCATGATGCACCTGAAAATACTCTTCAGAAATTTTTCATTTAGCTAATGGAAAGTGTTTGTCAAGACAGGGCTTGTGATTTAGCATCATCTTCTCAAACAAATAAGAAAACCCACAACAGAAACCAGCTACCTCTCTCTCAAGTCTGCCAATAATGGGCAAACACAGTGTTATTTTTTCACCTGAAGTTGACCCTGGGAATTTTCTCCTTGTCTTTTATAATGACCCTGGATTGTACATCCTCCCTGGGCATGCAGTTGCTAACATACAGCCTGAAATGTCTCTATCTTTGTTAGGATGCACCCATGACCATCCTTTTCTCCCCTGAACTGGGTGATCCCTAAGCTTATTTGTAAATTCTCTGCCACTGTAGATGCTGGCAGAGTATCTACACGTAGGCTGAGCTAGAGGACAGCCAGGCCTACTTTAGGAATGGCATCTGCTTGGGGAAAGCACCACCCCAGACCCAGACCTGCCCATGCCAGCTCTAAGGGCACCAGACAGGGCAGAGCAGTCTGGTGTCTCCACCTCTTCTTCACACACAGCCCTCATTCTAGACATCTGAACAAAGTCTGCCCCTTCCACAGTGCACACATGGTGAAGCCATCCCCCTTTCCTAAAATGCTTCTTCTCACCTGAGTTAAACAGTGAGAACAGTTGACACCCAGAGTACTGTGGATTTTCCCCATCACTTCTTAAGATATGCAGTCTGAAGCTTGAAAAATGGTCTTTCATTGGCCCCTCCTTAAATACACAGGCTTGCTTCCAGCTCTGCAGGGGCAGTTATTCAGAGCAGAACAGCTTCTGAATGAGTACAACAGCCTTCCATGACGGCTACACCTGTATTGAAAAAGGTTTGCTGGGCACAGGACAGCTGCAGCGATTTGGAATCTTGCTCTACCCAAGGAGCTCACTTGTGCAATCTGACCTTTCCACAGGTGGAGTGACCATCCAGAGTATCCCTTCAATGATGAATACTGAAAAAGAGGTGAGTCTGGACAGCCAGCCAGTGCTGTTAGGCTCTGCTGAGAGAGACTCAACATTTGGTGCTTTGTCTTCATGTAAGGCTGTTCAAATCAGCATTAAAATAAAAACATAACATTTATTTCTTTTTGTCTTGTCGGTCTCTTGTTGTTATTGATGACCAAATCTATTTAATTCATTGAATTTCTGGCTTTGGCTTAGCAGGCTTTAATTCTGAACACTGAAGGTTAAAGACTGACCACTGATAAAACTGAAGATTTCTCCTAAAAACAAACTCGCTAGTTCAAGCCATATCAGTTTCACTTAATGGAGTATTCTTCACTTAATCTGAAACAAAACCTTCCACTTCAGTAGGTGAAAAACCACTTGTTTGCAGCCCATAGATGTATCTGCCCATACCCACATCTGCAGAAGGCAGCTTGGCCTCCCTCCTGAGCCCAGGCACCCCAGTTTCCTGCCACTGAAGGAGTACACTGGAGAGATGGCAGAGAAGAAACTAAACCATACTCTCAGAGAGAGAGTACTTCATGTACTAGAATGTATGTACATTGGAAAATGTGTCATACATAAGCTTCAGTCTACAGCATCTGCTTTTATTTATTACCATTGCTATTTATCATCCCTGGAGTGCCTGGCACAGGAAAATGCCAGAGCGTAGAGTTCACAGAAACTCTTCTGAATGGTCATGGTGAGCTCCCCAGAGCTGAGACAAAGAGGGACAGGGGTGGCCACTTCACAGCAGCAGCAGGGAAGGCTCCAGGAGTGCAAATGCATCCCTGGGTGAGCTCCGTGGGCACCACTGGAGACGTCAGCCCCTTCAGCAGGGGTGGCCTTCACGTAGCTTTATAAATGTATTCATAAAGCCATGCCAACAAAGGAGGATTCTGCTTCTGGAGGTTACCCAAGGACAATTCCCATTTTATTGTATTACCCACTTAGACCAGAGGGGGATATAAAACCAAAAATGGGGCAGATGTGTCTTCTTTCTCCTCAGCTATATTCGAAACCTCCTGGTGTAGATCTAAGGACAATCTCAAGGTCAGGTGGAACTCTGCACCCAGAGTGTTCAGGGGTGTTCAGAACCACTGTCACAAGTCCTGCTTTGCCCCTTTGCAAACAGCTGAGGTCCTGGTCAAAAAACTGAATAAAATCCAAGTCTAAATTCAAGTGCCAGAGAGGAGGAGTTACCACCATACCCAACGTGTTATTCCAGTTGCTTCATAAGTACAGGCCCTAAATAGAGCTCACAAGGCTCAACTGCTTAACAGTAGCACTGTACGAAGTTTTGCACTGTAACTTGACCAGGTGCAATTCTCCAGTCAGAGCCAACATTCAGGCCAGGTTTGGCAAAGCTCTTGTTGTCTACAACTGCAAATGTCAACTAGTGCTTAGTTTAAATGCTCACACCAGCCCCTTTGGCAGCTCACTGCTCTTTCCAGGCATCCCCCTCCCCGAGGTCAGGCAGCACTGGAGATTCTAATAAAGCAGGTGTCCTTGGACATGTGAGTAAGGAAGACAATACTCTGAAACCTCCCTAACAGGGAATACCATACCATCAAATATTTGACCTGTACTGATTAAATAACACAGGACAGATTGTGAGAGCTCCTCCTGCCCAAGTCATGCCATCAAATTCCTCCCCCCTCTAATTTTAATAGAATCCTCCTCCTCCTCCTTTGCATTGCCTCATTTGTGTCTGATGAAAAAAATTCAGCCTCTTCCCAGGGGCAAATGCTCCCAATACTACTTTCCATCAGTTATGAAACTGCTACTGACATATAGCTTACTTTTCCCCCCACTCTGCTCAGTTGAAGACCATTGCTCCCCACTGTTCTCCAACTTGCCCTCCAAAGAAAAGGTTTAGATGGGGGATATAAACAGGCCTGCAGGTGGGAGCTTGGGAAATCCATTCTACCAGCAGTTGCACAAGGAGAGAGAAAAGCCCAAAGCGCAGCTCCAAGTACAATTTGCTTCCATCTACCACATTTCAGAGTCTTACTGACCTCACTGCCCGGTGTGACACACACCACTTGGAATGGTCACATGCCACCCTGCTCCAAATGGAAGGGTCAGACCTGGACAGAGGTGGCTCCAGCATCTCCTGCTCTGACAGCACTCACAGATGACAAGAACAGACCCAGTCACGTACTGGAAAGTTTACTCATTTTATGTTAAATAACCTGAATTGTTTGTGACTCTGTATGGCTCCAAAGGGAAGTGAAATCCAGACCAAAGACGTTTGCTTCAGCTATGCACAAGTTACTTTACAGCAAGGAGAGCAAATGATGCAGCACTTTAGAGTCTTTTAGCAGACTAAGAGCTTGTCTGGTCAGCAGAAACCCAGGTGATGTGCTAACATGCCCAACAGCATAGCAGCTGCCACAGCAGTTCCTTGGATCCTGGGCTTACCTGGCATTCCTGGCTGTTACACAAGCTCAAGGCAGAGCACAGGGCTCTGGAGCCTTGGGCATGTGCACGCTCACGTTTGGCTGCTGAAGCAACAGCAAAGCACTGGCACAGGTATCGTGCAACATGCCGACCTCACCCCACCCTGCTCTGCACAGGGAGATCAATTTGCTCCCCTTCAGGGAGGCAGAGCTTCCTCTTCCCCAAGACTAAGCATCTGGAATAGGAATCTCTTTCAGAAAGGACATGCACGGAATTTTCCCTAATGCTGTGCAAGAGAAATAGGGAGAATAGTAAGAAACAAAGTGGGATGGACACTGTGTACATTTTTCCAGCCTTACATTAAAGAATGCCCTTTGGATTTACATCACATTTTTGTACCACAAAGCTGCCAAGAGACTTTACAAGAGTGTGGAGGAAAGGGCAAGTGGCCATATCAAGCCATCAGCCAGAATTAGGAGGCAAATTTGGGTAGACAGAAATGGACACAGAGGAAGTCAGAAAGTACCTCCTGTAGGTTTCACCAGTTGCCTGCCAGTAAGGCTCAGGTAAAAAAATGAGATCTGATCAAAATGTGATGATAACTGAGGGCAGATAGTGAGCTTTGCAAACAGTCAGAGAGGACAGGGGACCACGAAAGGCAATGCCTTTGGCTGCATGCAGCAGGGTCCTCATTTAATGATGCTCCTTCATTTCATTCTTTTCTGGAATCCAACAAAGCCCAAAAGCTGCTCACCTCCAGACTGGCAGAATATTAACTATTACCACATTCTTGGAAGGTGCAAAGGCATTCAACAACAGAGAGGCTGATACATTCCTTAACTATTTAAGATCATCTCATGACCAGAATCAGAGTTGATTCTTTAATTTTGTGTGTGAATTGTTAGTGTGTGGAAGCAAAGCCAGAGTAACAGGGACTCCTAAAGGGTAAGAAATCACATGCCTGGGATGTGCAAGACTTTTCTCAAATCTCCACAGCAAGCAGTGAGGACAAAGCCAGATCCCTTGAGTAGAGAAGTCAAATTTGAAGATTTAAGATGAGATACCACCTTTCTACTGTGAGTAAAGCCACAGTCTCCTTGTTACTATCTGCCAAACCAAAACACTTTGAAATACATTAGTTTGGTATTTCCAAGATGACTTCTTTATGTTTGGGGGGAGAGGAAGGGAGGGATCTGCCGCCCCAAAACATATTTCCCAGTTCTCAGCAAGGAAATTCACATGTCTGGAGGTAAGCACTGGGGTGGAGAAGAAAGTCCACAAGAGAGTGACACATTAGAATGAGATTCAGCAGGCTTATTTCATTTGTGACCTAAACTGCAAACACATTTGCCTTTGGGGGCAGAGTAATCAGCATGTAGTTGGGTACTAGTGCAGTTTTTACACTAATTGATTCTCAGCAGTGCCATATTTCAGCTCTTCCCAACATCCTACTATCCCGGAGCAAAAACTCCAGCTTATAATAAAGGGCTTTGAGAGTGCAAAAGCCAAAAAAACTTAATTTTCCAATGCCAGACAGACTCCTTGGGGAGCCCTAACTCAACATGCATGAGCAATACTCACAACAGGACATGTTGCAAATAAAATGCAAAGCAGAACCAAATGGGAAAAGAGGACAGAAAGAAGGAGCTGGAAAGGAAGTCAACACGTGTGTATAAACGCTGACACGTGGACACCAGGGGCTCCACTGGAGGAAGCTGCTCAGTTTTTGCTCTGTAGACTGCAGAGCTACCTGGGTGGAGATCTCAGATCAGCCCAAGGTCACCGAACACAGCAAAGGCAAAATTCTGCACCAGGACAAATTTACACTCAACTAACAGATAAATGAGAGCTCATGATGACCTAGAACATGTCTCAGAGAAAGCTCACACATAACAAAAGTCTGTGCTAAGGCAGGGTGCTGAGGACATTGGGTAGGAACCTGCTGATGTTTCAGCACATAAAAACCAGGAGTGACTCTGCTGCCACAAGGAACAGATACACAAACTGGAAGCCCCATGCCCTCACTTCAAGGAAACTCATCCCAAGTTTTCTCTTCCCCCAATTCACCTGAGCAGTGTTGTTCTCCCAAGCCAGGACAGACCCTTGGGAAAGCTAGCCAAGGGTATTTTGCCTTTGTGACCTCTTTGGAAAACTACTTTGCTCCTCCTGCCACTGCCTCAGCTTCCATGTACAGGATGACACCCTGACCTGTGTGTGAAATAGGGAGAAGAGGGATCCCACCATCCCACATTTTCAGCAGTGATGAACCCAGACAGTCCAGAACAGCCCAAAACAGATGTATGGCAGCACTCTGTGCTGTCAATCCCTGCTTTTCCACTGGGGTGGGACTGCAGTCATGCTTTTTTTCTTTTCTACAGGATTATGAGGAGATTGCCTTTATATGTTATTATATTGCTCTGTACTTGAGGTACTTCAAAGAGGAATCTCCAACATTCAAAAAGGTTCTCCTAAGTCATGGATCAGAAATCCACACCTTCATTCATCATGCTATCTCTCTAGTCCCCTGTGAAATACAGTCCTCCCAGAACAGAGCAGAAGAAACAACAAAGCAGGAAAGTTCAGCACTGATTTAGGATTTCTACTAATTTTTTCCTAGTCATGGCATTTAGAGCACACCAGAAATCATGAATTTCCTGGGCAATCTACACCTCTCCACACCCAAGACCACCAAGTTACTTGACTCACAGCCTGGTGTTTCCAGAATTGGTCTTTGGGTGTGCAAGAATTTGAGGCCATAAAAGTAAATTCAGAGTGCAAGGTAGGAGGAAGGGGGACATTGTAGTTCCCTTTCCTCAGCACTCAGAGCATAAAGAATTGACACAGGAAGTCAGGTTCAAATCTTCATAGGGGTTTTATCCTACATGCCTTACTTATCCAGGTACCAAGCCCCACAATCTCATGGAAGGAATGTGGCTCCATCCACTACACCAAACTTTTCAACTTTGCATGAGCCACTCATCAGGGTAAAAAGGGAAAATAGCTGAGAAACATAATGTTCTTTCTTGGGAAGGAGGGCACTTGCAGTCTAGCCCTCCCTCTGGTCACTGGTGATGGGAAAACACAGAGCAGGGATCCAACCTTTCCCCCTTTGTACTCTGGCTCATCCCAGTGCTATGCGAGCTGCTCTCTGCTGTTTCTTTTGGACACAACAGCAGCTATGTTACCAGAGAAGATCCTCTCAGTTGGAAAGGATGATATGAGTATCAATTGCATCACAATATGAGTAAATGTGAATTTCACTGCATTTCTGGCATTTATTACTACAGTGGCAGCAACCTCTGCAACATCCCTCCAGGAAACACCCATCCTTTTCAAAAAAAAAAAAGCTAGTGTTTCAAAAGGAAGACTGGACAACAGAGATATCTGGAGATTTCCAGCCAAGGGGTTGAGTGTGTTAATGATTGCAGGCTCCTACAGATATGCACACACACAGGAACTCCTGCCCTGTCCTGCCACGTTTCCACAGCAGGTGCTGGGATGAGGTACATCACGTTCCATAGGCACCCAGAGCACCCCAAGAATACAACATTTCACTGGCACTAAGGAATCACAGGTTGAGAGCAACCCAGCAGCCCAAACCCAGCAGTGGCACCACAGACAACCTCCCAGAGAATATCTCTGCAGTCCAAATAAATTTAAAAATGCAAACAAAATACTGAAGCCCTTTGCATTATCCTGGCACCAGGCTGATATTAGGCACGGTTTAACCAGTTATCTGCAGGAGATTGTTTCACACCCACTTTGCAGGGTAGCCTGATGCTTTCTGTTCAGAAAGGTCTTTCACAGACAGACCTGAAGCAACAACAAGAAGCACTTTCCCCCCTACATTTATCCAGTCTATCTTCAATTCCTCAGAAGCCACTCAGCCAGCTCACAGAGCCATCCTCTGATCAGGGCAGAGACAGATTCCTGCCTCCCCAGCCCAAGCTACCAAAACAGAATTATTACACTTGACACTCCTCCTTTTCTTTTCCACCTACACTGCAAGGAAAAAATATCTTACCTGAGGGAAAGAAAAGGTGCAATAAACCCAGCAGCCTCCATCTCAGCAGCTTGAACTTGAACAAGGAAAGGAAATAGGCCACCTCAATCCTCCCACCTGAGAGACCCAGCAGCTGTGGTGAGCTTAAGTGCTGCTAATTTCAAAAGTCACAGGTGTAGGTAACCTCAGATACCCCAACCTGAGATGAAGAGGTAGAAAAAAGAAAAGCCCCTGAGCAAATCTCTGTGCTATATCTTTGGTGTAGGCCAGGGCTTGTACTGGGAGGTAAACCACTGAAAGTAGGAAGATAACAGTCTGTATATGGCTTTTAACTTACTTTTCCTTTCCACCACATGTGAAATTTAGCTCTACTGCTTCTGGGTCATCAGCCTTCAGATCTGCCTTAGTCATCTGGCTAGGGTGCTTGTAGAAGAACAAATAAATGAATCACATCTTTGCAGGAATTGCTGTAAAATTGCTTAAAGAGTAAAGATTGCATCTGGGGCTGTGGTGGGCAGCAGGACCACAGCTGTCAGAAGAAAGTTCAGAGAGTTGTAAGGCTCAGCCTACTTTCAGAGTGAATGAAACATTCATGTTTTGGTTGTAGGAAGACTCCTATTTCAAATTTACCTTGCTTCTTGAGAAAAACACGGTTTTCCCTCTAAAAATCCACAGGCTAAGGATTTTGGCCGTTCAGAAACTCAGAAGAACAAAAAGAAATTCCACCACCTTTTAACCAAATCACTCTCCAGTCAATAAGTAGAGCGGGGCATTAGCAAGACTGTAAGAACATCTCAGTTTACACCATTTTTAAAATATCTGCTCTCCTTGACATTTTTGGAGGAGGTGTCCCAGCACAAGGTTTCAGGAGCTCTGTTAAACCTGTGCTTTCACAGCTTTTTCAGCTTATACAGTTCAGACAAACCACAACAGCCTGTGCCAGAGAACTCGTGCAGCCTTCTGGGCAACTGAGTTCAGTGCTTGAGTTTATCAGGAAAGTTAAACTCTACCTGTCTTTAATGCCTACTGTTTATAGCAGGAAACCCAGAAAGCACTCCCAGGATCTTACCAGCAAAGCTCTCACCTATTTGTAGCTACTATTACACATTAAAGATGGGACTTTCCATCCATCTGGGAAACACTCCACTTTGCTGTAATTTCCAGAAGATTGCTTTACTCTGGGATCAGTCTCCCCACAAAGGTCTTGACAGAAGGAGCTACACAAAACAGATTTATGTGCCAAGCAACATCCTTTTTTCTTTTTTTTTTTTTTTTTTTTTACTGGCTTCTTTTTCTCTGCCATAAGTGATTAAAAATGTATTTTACTGGTTACTGAGTGTGATGTTAAATGTGAACTTTCTGTGAATAACTTTCTTTGAACAAGTTCTGAGACAAGTAATTTCTTAGTATTTGCCCACAGTTAATTGTTTTCTGGATTTCTAGTAATTCACGGAATAAAATTACTTGGTCTCTCCTGTTTAAATAAAATTTTCCTCTTCCAAACAATGTATAAAAGTTGTCATTATATTGTTACAGCTTCACAGAATTTTCTCCTCCCGTGGAAAACTACTCCTCTGGAAATATTTTGGCAATAAATCATCATAAAGTTATGAAATTTCATTTATGTACGGGTCTATGCTTAAATTTGTCACTGATTAACAGGTTATTTAACCACATTCCTCTTCTGTGAGTTTGTGCTGTCCTTTAATATAAGGAAACATTATACTAGCACAATGTAGAGAGCAGTGCTTTTATCCAGTGCCTCGATACTTACTGCTATCTTCATTCAGAACACTCACAGAATTTTAATTAATATTCACTATAATTCTAGCAAGTTTTTTTTAAGGCACAGCTGAAAGTCTATGAATCCTTATGTATAACAAACATGCCTAATAGCCTAAAGTAAGCAGTCATCTGTCTTTTCAAGTGATCAAACAGAACAAAAGACAGCTAGCCATAACACAGCCACCCTTATTTACTTGCTCCTCTTCCTGTTCCCAGCAATAGGCACAAATGGATCTCAAACTTTACCACAGTGATTCATCTTGCTGGTGAAAGAAGAGCAAAATACTCTTGTCTTTGCCCTGCCTGCACTGTCCCTGTGCACTGACCTTGTGCCCACAGCAAACTCCTGAGCCAAGCATCACAGAGAGTTTCCACCCCCACGAGAGCTGCTAGTCGATGCAAGGCTCTGGAGACTCTCTGTGAGCAGAGTGGGATAGGTTTGAGCATGGCTGGGAGAGATGTGTTCCCAGAAACGGAAAATGGCACGTAGGCTAAATTGGGATGGCTACCAAGATGGGGTGTGAAGGATGATCCTGCTAAACCCCTGGAAAGCCATAGTTTCAGCAGATGCCATGGGTCCTTATAACTTCTGAGGATTTCCTCTGCCTGTGGATATGATCTTAGATAGGTGATCTTCCTGCTGTTACTTTTTTCCTCTGATTAGAGGCTCAGAGTGCTAACAGTCAGGGAATGCACTTTCAGAGGAAATGGTGGACAATTGCTTCAGAAGTGAGTCTGAATTTTACCCCTGTAGATAAGTCATGGCAGAAGAGGATAAAACAGCTAACAAATATTTTATCAATCATATAAAAAATACAGGGAAGAATCTGAACAGGACCAGAGAAGGACATCCAACCCCAGGCTGGAGCAGCCATACCATTTTGACAGGTATTCATAAAGACTTCCCTGAATGAGATCCTCACTCCCCACCAATCTGTAGCAGGGTTGAATTGCCCTTATTAGTACAAAACCTTTTACCTAAGTGTAAAACAAATCTTTTACTGCCCATCACAGTCTCTGCCTCTTGCTCTGACCAACAGGGACATGACCCTCCTGGTCAGGATGCCCTCGCTCTCTCCTCTCCCATCAAAGGACACACAGAGGTGCCAGGTCTCTCACCACAGACCTCCAGGTTTTCTTGGGGTCATTGGGAAGCTTCCTGAGTTGTTGGAGTGCAGACTTTTGAACTGAACATTTACAGCTTACTAGCACGGGGGGATGGGTCTCAAGGAGATGCCCATTCTCCTTCCAGCAGAGTGCTTTGGCACTGAGGAGCTTGAGCGAGGCATCATTTCCATTTCATGGCACTTAAGAAAGTTGTAATATAAAGCATACAAACTGCCACATCAAATCAGGCTTTTTAGCAAAAATAATTAGAGAACAATTATGGAAAATATATTTTTTCTAAATAACCAGCAAGTACTGGACTGAAATGGTGAGAGACTTGTACTGAAAGGTGGGTGATGAATATGAGAAGGGAAAATAATGCTTTGGATTAGCAAAAAAAAAAAAAAAAAAAAATTCTTTCCAGCAAAAGGAAAAAATTTTCATAGGATGAGTTGTCAGCCTTCTCCTACTTAAAATGAAAGGACATTCCTTAAGGGAAAATTGTTTCAAAATAAAATAAAAATTGTTGTACTTAGGAAATCTAAACCATTATAACTTTCCCCAGCTTGCTTTGTTTGCTTTAGCTTAAGGCAGTCTGGATTTGTACAACATATGCTTCATCACCTACCTAGGCTGTCTGTCCTTTCTCTCCACTTTTAACTTGGTTCAGGCCATCTGCATACAATTTCCAAGGATCTCCCTTCCTTTTCATATAGCTGGCACTCTGGACACGGCTTGTGGAAGATGTCCTAGAGAGAAAGGCTCCAAAGACACAGGAGAAAATGGAGCTGAAACCTCTTCCCCAGCTCTGGACTTTCACAGCACATCCTGCATTTGCTGCCAACACCACCTGGACCCCGAGTAAACCTCATACAGGCTGAAGGTAAAAAGTTCTATTAAGTCATTTGCCTTACTCTTCACAAACTGACCATCATGTCATTAAAATTAAAATGTCTGGGCAATATTCTCTATTTTCTGATCAAGTCCTGGAGTCCAGCAACAAGATCAGCTCTGAGTTATATGACACAGTAACTTTTACAGAAGCAAAGAGGCTTTGACTATCCAGGCCACCAGATTTAGTGATTCCTCATTATTGCAAGATGGATGTGTCTCCAAGTCTTGAATACATTTACCCCCAGAGCATCCATCTGGGTCAAAACAGCAACCCCACTTTATGACACACCTTCCCTTGAGTTGTTTTTAATTGTCATTACTTACTAGAAGCACACAGTTGTGGATGGGCAGTGAGTTTTCAGTGCTGACTTGTAGCTGGCATAGCAACAAAACACACACTCCTCTGTCCCTGGGGTGGCCGGAGGACACAACACACACTATTGCTGGGTTGCTTCATCCCTGGTATTTCAGCATTGATTTTCACTGCAGCAAGCCTTGCTCTGTGCAAATATTGAAATTTTCCGTGTTGGAGAGCTGCTTCCTTGTGGTTGTTGTTGTTATTTAACAACACTAATATCCAAGGAACTCTACAACATCTATTCCATGAGGAAAATTGTGCTTTGCAGCAGAACATCAGCTCTGGCAGAGCAGCAGTTTTCATGGCAAGACCATGTCTTTTGCTAATGCCAGGAAAACCTGCCCAGTGTGGTCAGTTTATAAGTCTTTTGCAAAATTGCACTTCACAAATGTGCTGTTGAAATGCCTTTAGAGTTCTTGGCAGCTGGGCTCCCCTATGGTTTCTATGTGTCACTCAGGAATTTGAACAGCCAGTCCTCGAGACTGCAGCCTGGTGCCATCTTCACTACCTTCACTTCTGGCCTTCCCTCACTAAGTTTTTCAAGAAATCACTTTTGCCCCCTTGACAGTTTCTTTAATCTTCCTATTTTTGTGCATATGTAATCGAGTACAGGCAGGCTATCTCACAGCAACAGTCTGAACTGATTTAAAATGATTAGAAGACCTTGGCAGTAGATGTTAGAGGAGTATGAAGTGTTTATACTGTGTCTGTTTGCTTATAGTGCACATTTGCCAGAGCCATAATTCAATTTATGCATACAGATCAACTTTTTAATACCTTCCAGGAATAATTGTTGTCATCATTTTATGTTTCAGTGTGCGTATTCAAATAAAACATGTTGCAATTGGATTGAAAAGGTCAAATCCTGTTTTGAAAAGTCTCATTTAAAGTTTATGGGATTTAGCACTTTCAGAATAAAAGTAATTTTAAAAGCTATGATGTAACAAGCTCACAAACACATTTTTTTTCAAAGACATATATATTCCTCTGTGTTCTTAGAGAATTTGCCTAATGGAGTGTGATTTCATTTAATAGCTCTCAAAAACCCATATATATACAAGGAAACATAAAAATCCACAGCTCCCTATGTTCCAAAATCTTTTTTGTGGTCATACCTGGGATTATTTGAAATCTATAATTATTATTTCTAGACTTCCATCTAGCAGCACATTCTGGTGCACTTGCAAGAAACTGCTGTAGCTGTGTGCTAAGATGCACTCACCGGCAACCACGTGAGAGCAATTCACTGCAGTTTCATACCATTCCTCCAGCTTCAAGAAGTGCAGTCCCTTGCTTTTCTGGACGTCTAAATACTAAATAACCATCCTTTAATAAATCAATGCCAAAAACTTCTGTAATAACTATTTCTCGATGGTCAAGGAGTGCAGAATCAATAGACTTGTCTGTGGGAAAATTTGCCAACACTGCTATGAACCATAGAAAGTTTTTAGCAGCTGTTTTCCCTAGATGCATTTGCTTATTTTAACTTTTGAATTGTCAGCTGAAATTGACCCTTCAGTTGGCTGTGAAAAGAATGTTCATTTACACAGACAGACACCTGTCTGGGATGGCAGGCACCCCCTGGACACGGCGACAGAGAGGAGCTCTATTCGCACAGCAGCCAGCCCCAGTTCCTGCAGAAACAGCCACCATCAAACATTCCGCTTTGGAGTGGGACATGGCTCGGGGCTTTGTACGGCAGACATTTCTTTTGAGTTGAGTCCTTGGCCCTGGCAGGGCGGTGGCAGCCCCTGGAGGGAGGGTGGCTGTGGCTGCCCTCCGGTGCCCCGCTGGTTCCCCACCCTCTCCAAACGCGTCCTCACATACTGGCTTTTCTGAGAAGAGCAATGGGCTTGTTTCACAACAGCTTTTCCTGTATCTTGCTTTTTGTTTCTTTCCCTATCATTCCCTCCGAGGAAGAAAAGACCCGAACCAAGCCTTTGTTCCAAGTGGCTTGACCCTCTCTGCCCCAGGGGCACAGCCCCTCTCAGCCTTCCACCCCACCTGTCAGGACAGGGCAGGCTCTGTCACCCCCTGGCCATGATCGGCACAGAACCCCCCCAGCACAGGCCAGCTCACACCTTTGCCGTCCAGCAGTCACAAAGCCATACTTTACCAAAGCTGAATCTTAAAACTGAGGTGCCTGTGTCCTGCTTGTGGCTGAAAATCATGAAGCACAGTAACATCCCTGGAGTTTTGCTTAGTGTGCCTTACTGCTCGGAGCACTGACACCATGCTGGCTGCTGCTGTCAGCAATAACACAGTCACACAGAGCAACACAAAAGAATGCCACTGCCTCAGTTATACCAGCTTCAGCTTTTTCACCTGAGGTACTTAATCCCTGAGTTTTGTCCAAACTGGTACTGCCCAGGTATTTTATCAGAAAAATAAGACCAAGCAAATACTGATGTTTATCTAATTGCTTAATTGGTGAATTGAATGTTCTCAAACGCCAGCAGAACAATAATGGAGCATGCAGGTGTCCTCATCCATCTGAAGACAAACCAGCCTCAGCACGCCACTGCTCCTGCATGCCACTCTGCCTGGGTTTGTGGCAGTGCAGCACCATCTGAGATTATTACTGCTACAGCTTAGAAAGGAAAGAACCCACTAAATCTAGCAAATCTACACTTAAGAAAATACACTGATGAACCACAGAAAGAAAGAGATCTTTCAACAAACAAGATCTTTGAACACAAGCATCAGAAATTTTGCAGTAGACTCTTTTCAAGAGAGGTTGCCTCAGAGATATATTAGACAACAGTTTTTCCATTAGATACAACTCTGTTATTTTTAAAAATAATTGAAACATTTCATAGAAAATATATTTCATTTGGAACTATAAAAATAAACTTACAATATGCTTTTTAAAGTACTATGCTTTTTTTCTGTGGGTGTTTTTGACTTCCATTATTTTACTACAAATGGGAAGGAATGCACAATAGAACCATTAAGGTTGGACTCAACCTCTGACACCACTGAGTTGAACTGTTAAGGCACCAGTGCTACATCCACCACTGAACCAGTGCCACATCTACACAACTCCTAAATGCCTCCACTTCCCCAGGCAGCCTGTTGCAGTGCTTGACAAAACTTTCAGTGAAGAAATTTCACTATTATACAGTTTAAACCTCCCCTGGTAAAACTTGTGGTCCTTTCCTCTTGTGCTATTGCTTATTACCTGGGAGAGGAGGCTGATCCCCACCTTGCTGGGGTGGGTGACTCCAAGGATTCAAACATCACACCCACGGGTTCCAACCTGCATCTTTGGCACACTGAGAAAAACCCGTGAAAGTTACACTAGCAGTTGTTACACTTCTGTGAGGGCTGAAATTGTATTGTTTATTATTCAAGAACAAATTCTATGAGTCTGGAAGAAAACCTGAAATTAGGATGACCTGAAAGCCTAACAGACAGCCTGTCAAAGGATCACTGTGGGTTCCAGTCTGGAGCTGAGCTGCACTATCAAGACACGCTGTAGAAAATGAGTGCATTCAAAATACATAAAATGAAGAGTGAAGCTGTTGACAGACAAACACAGAAATAAGTTGTTTAAAAATAAAACAACTCAAGAAAACATACTAGCAACTTCAGGGACTTAACAGAAGCAGATGCAAAATGTTACAAAGCAATAATTAGAGTGAACTGCCTGAATGCATAGTGCTGTTGTGCAAGAGAGATCACTTTAGAAATGTACAGGAGGAAATATTTGCTCGTGAGGAAATATTTGCTTGTTCCAAGCCATAAGAATACAGAACACTGAGTTTTCTGTTCAGAGGGCATGGGGATGTTTAATGGAGCTGAACTCCTGCTTGTCAGAGGGCACCCTCTGTTCTGGCAAGCATCACCTTGTGATAACAATTCCTTTCCTCCTGCACGGGAAGACAGAACTGGGGAAGAGTAACTAATTACTCAAACCAAACAGACTGTGCTAAATTCTGCTGAATTTCAAGCTTGCACTATTTGGTGGTGGCTATGACAGAAATGGTGCTGACACTGATTGGGTGGCACATATTTGATATCTAAAGCCTGCTGGGCAAGAGCAGCAAGGAAGCAAGGATCAGAATGCATGTTAATTGTGTGCCTGTTCACCCTGGACTCTGACTTTGAAAGGAAGCTGTTTACGTGGGAGAGCTGAATCTCCAGAAATTTTTTTTATTTTATTTTATTTTATTTTTATTTTGTGTGTGTGTGTGTGTGTGTGTGTGTGTGTGTGTGTGTGTGTGTGTGTGTGTGTGTTTTGGTGGAGGGTGTTGTTTTGGGATTTTTTTTTAACATAAAAGCTCTCTGGCAGTTTGCCTCACTTCAGAGCAGGGATATTTTGCAATTATTTTAGTCTGTTTTCATCCTTCTTTCTCCTACAAAACACACTACAGCAGGAGAAGCCCTGGGTGGACTCTCTTCTGCTGCTTCCAGGATGCCAGCCCTAGAGAGGTAGTGGGGGACTTTTACAGAAAGGAGCACTGAGGAAAGTGTTTTCTGTATGCCCTCCTTGCAATTTCATTAATACAACTCCCAGGCCTGAAGAGTTGGCTCCCTGCAGCCAGCTGCACCCCACGTGGCTGGGCAGCCTTGTTTCCACTGGGACAGCCCTGCTCACACCTCAGAGTTCTGCCCAGAAAACTGCTGTTACTACCAGACTGCTGTGGATTGGGAAGGCAGCAAACAGTTCCTGCCCACTGAGGAAGAGAACAATGCCTCTGATCAGAATTAGATGATGTAGCTGCACTGTGGGAGATGGTCCACAGTTACAAATGCAAATTTCTTCCCTTACCATTCTCTGGGAAAGATGAAGGAGCACAGGAGTCCCTGGGTGGAAAATATACTTTTGATGATCCTGAGCTATAAGTAGAAACCTTATGTTTCCCAAACCATGTGTGTCACAGTCCCCTTACTCATGTTAGGATATTCATCAACCCATTCTAGGCTTTAAATGAAATATGCTCTGACTTATGCCTTATCCTAAGTTCTCATGTACTCTCAGGTTCATTCATCCAGAAATGTAAAGTCCTAACAGTGTATCAGTAAATGTATTTTTCACTAATGAAACTGCAAGTCAAAATTGATCAGACTTCATTTGGAGAAAAGTTTGTGTTAGTATATACTAACATTTACATCATATGTGTACTTACCTAATACAAGTTGACTCAAAACTGTCCAGAAAGAAAAGCACCTGTCATTGCATAAAAAGCCTTAGAATTAATCTAATAAAATTAGCATTTTTAATGGTCAGAAAATATAGAAAAGAAAACCATGGTGAGTGGAAGGCAGGGAGGACAAG
Source organism: Sitta carolinensis (assembly GCA_032173965.1). Classification (NCBI taxonomy): domain Eukaryota; kingdom Metazoa; phylum Chordata; class Aves; order Passeriformes; family Sittidae; genus Sitta; species Sitta carolinensis. The sequence continues at coordinate 12,979,989 of JAVUNC010000030.1, forward strand.
AGGTAAGAAAGTGTCCAATTCTAGAGATTACAGAGGAGCTAAAATAAAAGGAAGAGCTCTGTGGTAACATGCTAAAATCCAAAACATGCCCATGGAAGATGGACTAGGTGCACTACAGGCTAGGCTTTTTAAAACACAAAGATAACCTCTTGTTTTCTTTTAAAGGCTATTGCAACTAAAAAATCCAACAGGTGTCAACCACTAAGTCTCCAAAACCCCTTAGAGACCATGAGGATCTGATGGACCATTGTCACAGGTGCCAAGCAGCTGAAACAACTGGCAAGTGAGTGGCCAGAGCCATCACTTCAGTGGCACACAGAATTCAGGTCAGTAGTACCACCCTGAAGGCCTTGCCCAGACTAAGAAACCCAAAGCAAACATAGCCATTAGTTCAATAAACACATAGTGAACTGGGAATCCTTGTTAATTCTTTCACTAGGGGGCACTCACTGATTTGTTTGTCAGAACCATCAGGAAATAATATCCAGATGAGTGTGACCTAAGCCACAGGACTTGTTCTCATTCAGCTTTGCAAAATAAGAGCAATTACAGAGGCAAACACACACCCTCCTAAAAAGGGATTGAGTATTTAAAAATACTGTTTAAGAAAAAAAAAAAATTACAAGACCTGATCAGCTAGAGAAAGGACGTTGTGTTCTTTCTGTGTTTTGAGCACACACCAATCCCCCTTACTATTATTAGGACTCATTTTGTAGAAGGAGCAGAAAACCAGATGGTAATCCCTAGTCTCAATAAATGGGGGTCCCTCTGTGTGCTGTCTTCTGCTTGCCCAGCCCTTGTGTTGCCAACTCGTGGCTCAATGCAGGGGAAGAAAACCAATTTTATTGGCAGAAGAAATTGCTGCTATTTAAGGACAGATGTTTGTCTCTGTCATTTATTAAGGTCTGCATGTTGTTAAATACTTGGTAAGAAGAATGGCGAAAAAATTAAAAATTGAAAGATCAGTTTCTTCAGCTAAAAGAGTTGTCCTGTCAGGGTTGAAGAATTTTACATGCTTATGTACTTAGTGTTCATAGTATGCTCCTATAAAACTAAAGTAGTTCCAGAATTTATTCAAATAAAAATTTTTTAGAGTTAACTCATAGTAATTTAGTAAATTGCAGTGTCTTTGCAATATGTTCAAATTTGAAAAAAACCTAGCACTTATTTTAGTGTGTGTTGAAATACCCTTCCCTTTCCTCCTGATAGTAACTCTGATGCAGTAAAAGTTGTGTAAAGACAACACATTTGTAACCTGTACAAGAAATAGACAGGGTACAGAGAATATTCACACCAAGAACAGAGAGGCTTACTGGAACCAGTGGAATGAGAAAGAAAAATTCAAGTATGTACCAAATGAAGCAAAGCATGATTAGATCTTTGGTATATTAAAAGCACTTGAGATTTATTGAGACCCTGCACTCCCTTCTGTGCAATGGTCAGCTGAATCTCAGCCTCTGGTCTATGGAATATTCAAGGATTTCTGAACAATGAACCAACCTGAACAGCAGTAGACACTGAGGGGTGCACTTGAAAGAACAAAATTATTTTGGTGTATTTGATAGAGATGTATTTTCTAAATACTGACATTTAGATTGTCTTACTTATCTTAGGTGCTTGTCTTCACACACCCTGTCCCTTCTGAAAACAGGTGGTGTTTTGTGCTCAGATTACAGTGTCTGATGGCAAAGCAAACTCACATAAAGCAGCCACCATGACATAATTATGAATGTGCTTGATGTACCTCAGACCTGAGTAAATTTCAATTTTGCAGATCCAGCCTTTATAATCAAAGAACTTCCCACGCTGGTGGTATCAGTGATAGCCATCTCAACACCTACATTTTAATACCAGCAAATGAGTTGAGTAATTCACACAAGACAGAACATCTAATTGCTGCTGTTCATGCAGGTGGCATCCTGGCAAGGGCTTTGACCTTCAGCAATTCCACCCGAGTCAGCTTTCTGGGTCAAACCCAACATTTGAGTCAGCTTTCTAACCTGCTAGCAATTTTGAGAGGGCAAAGATTTGAGGGGATTTAGTGTTGCTCTTTCCTTTTTTGATCTAAAGTACAAAACTCAACTGGTGGAGCTTAATTTCACCCTGAAGAGTTAACTCCTTCCCAGAGAAAAATATGGATCAGAGCTGCAATTCTGTTTTAAAGAACAGAATATTTGATAATGAATAGTAATTAAATTAAAAAGGGATAATATTAAAGTACCTTAATCTTGCTATGACTGCAAAAAGATGACTGTGGATTGTGTGGCTTTGGGATTGAGGCATGTTTTACAAAATAAATTAAGAGAATTCAAAGAGTGAAAAGGGAATTCTGAAATCCACGTAAAGGCCACTGGTTTTCTTTCTCTTTCTGCTTTGCTTTCTGGTTCCTTAAATATCTTTTTTTAATTTTTTTTTTTCCCCGCAGAAATATTTCAAAGGAAACTTTAATTTTTCTATGGCGTTTTTTGAACTTCCAGCCTACAGTTGGTGCCAGAGAAGGGGCACCATGAAATAAGACCCCAATACTAAACTGGATTATTTTCTATGAACCTTACCTACATCAAGATTACCTAGACCTACAGGAACCAAAAGCCATTTTTTTCCAATGAGAGTTATAAATCCCATGCAGTGAAAACAGTTACATTTATCACAGTAATTTCTTTGTGTATAGGGGCACAGTGAGTTATTTGTGGGGTGGGTAAATAAGTAATCATTTTAGGATATATGGGGCTTTCCTGGTAGTTAAACAACATCCTACCTACTTGTCAGATAACAAATTCTCTTCCAGTAAATACACTGCAGCTATCTATGCATGCCCAGCAGGTATTCATTCCCCAGTAATGGTCAAAGTCTACCTCCTTCACTTCCTTCTCCACCACAAAGAACAGAACACGGGCTAATTCACCTTGGGCATTTCCTACAGAAAACATGAGAAGAGCTGAATGTTCAGACAGCAGAACAATCTCATCCATCCCAGCTGCAGCACACATCGCTGGGGCACTTCATCATCAGAAGTGCCAGGCAGCAGCAGGGTAATCCAAAACAGCCACCACCAGCATCAGCCTGCAGGGTGGGAGGAGGTGGCCGTGCCAGCAGCCAGCCCTCCCCAAGGCCCTGTGCCTCACTGCTCACTGCTGCAGGAGCTGCTGCACAGCCCTGCTGGGACACTGCTGTGTGCCATTGTTCAGCTCCCCGTGCGCTGTCTCACTGCTGGTGCCATGGCTGGGTGGGGAGCGAACTCCAGCAGCTGCCGTATCCCTGCTCCTCTTGACCTAAGCCTAGGGAGGCTCTGGTCTGGGACCGAGTTTTCCGAGCGGAACAGGCAAACACCAGACAGAAAAACAGGGTGAGAAGCCCTGAGAGCAATCAGGGAACAAAGCAAACTCCAAACAAAGCATTAGTTATGGGCTTCCCATTAGAAATTCCCTACATTCCCGGGGTTTCTTACCTGCACAGGCTGCAGAACTCCTCCCGTTGTTTCCCAGCGGCCAGCCGTGATGTGGACACCAACACTCAGGTGTTTCCAACATTATGACCTCCAAACGCAGTTCTGGGAAGCAGTGCTCATTCCCGGCTGAGTGAGCATGACTCGAAGCAGCTGTGGTGCCCCGCTGCCGCGCTGTGCACCCACAGCGGCCGGGCTGTCCCTGGAGGATGGCCGTGGCCCATGACCGACCCTCCGGCAAGTTCGGGACAACTCGCCGTCGCCTCAGTCCTAAAGTACTTGCTCTCCCCTCACTGTCAGCAGAAGCTGAGCTGAGTTGTCTGCGCTGGCACCCCACTGCTCCCCAGCAGATCCTGGTTAACATCCCACCCCTGCCCACTGCATGGCAGCGCCAGGCACACAGCAGGCACCGTGTGACACCAGACACAGCTCCACTGCAATATCCCCCTGTGAATCCAAGGAAGGTTTTGCACTCATCTTTCAGATTTTAGGAGGGAGGTTGTCTAAGCACCTTAAAGTAAGATCCCAGCACAGCCTGCAGTTCAGGAGGGCACTGACAGCTCAAAATAACAACTTCACAGTTTTCTAGGAGAGCAGGACATTACTGCTGTTCTGATTTGTGGTATGACTGGACTGCAGCACAGGCTGTGGCAGCTCCCTGCTCTCACAGACAGGTTATGTGGAGATGGGCCTCATCATTCTGGCTTCAGGACACAATCAATAGCCAAACTGAGGAAGATCAATGAGTCATTTGCTTCTTTGTTATCCAGGAATACTTTTTTTTTCCATCTGAAATGAAACCCTTATGAGTCTAATTGCAAGATAACCAAATGGGACAGCAGAAAAATTAGGGAACATGATGTAACATTCCTTTAGGATATGATCTAAAAGCCTTTTCTTGCCACAAAATTCAAAGCAGCCAAACCACAGGACAAAAACAGCTCAGAGTCTATTGTCTGCTTTTCTGACACTGACAAGATGCTGATGATCTTCTCTCCATGGAAAAACAAGTCCAGAGAGTCACCCCTCAAACATGCTTTTTATAATCCATTTTCCCCATTTCTATATTAATTTCCCTAAGTATGTCCTAAAAAACATCTACTTATGTACCATAGTTTACATGGAAGCAATTAGTTTAAGAAATTAACCACAAGGCACATTTAAATCTATATTGCACTTGTACCCAAATCATCACCACGTTGTGATGGTTATATTATTTATTAACTGCTACCAGCCTGTTTAGAAGGAAAACAACTCTCATAGTGGACCCAGCCATTCCATAAGTTATACTAAGTTTCCTTCCTGTAAGTGAAACAGCTGAATGTCAGATATTAGGTTCTTATATGCAACAGAGTTCAAAAAAGGTGTACCCTGAAGTGTTATTTCCAGGCAAGACATTGTTACCTTTGACATCATCTTTATCAGGATGAATGTGTACACTCCAAGATATATGCCAGGTAAATCTGGTGCTTCTCAAAGATGACAAAGATGGAAGGATTTTTTCATTATTTACATGTCTGTTCAAAAGTCTGTTTGGAATTTAAGGTCTGGTTGGAAGGCAATAGTAGTCATGGTTTCCCTGAACAAAATCTCCAACAAGAACTTCACTTACCAACATGCTGTGGTGGTCTGTGCTGGATGGACAGCATTGATGCGAGCAAGAGGCATCTCTTACAAAGCAGCCTCTCAAGAATCATTAAAAATCAATAAAATAATGAGTAAGAAAGTGCCTAACCAAAGTAAAAAATATCCATTATCAGCACTTTGGCAGCCAACTCCTCAACAAACACCTTCTTCTCTTTCCTTCCCAGGTAGCTCCAAAACCATCCTTGCCAGGTGTTTCTGCTTGACTTTGTTTGAAGGCATCTACACACAGGGCTGATCTAGCAGATTCCATCACTGATTTTTGTTGCTTTACTGCTTACAAAATATCTAGGATCAGACCCACACAGCATTTTCCCTGCACTTTGGAAACCCCCCAAAAATTTTGATGCAAATACAGCCCATGCCCTTGTAGCTTTTCCATAGGCTCCCAGGAGTCTCACAGAGATCTTCAGTCAAAATTCTGCTTACAGACAGCAGGCATATCAGATGGATTCATACTGTGCAACAAGAGCCACTCATCCACCTCCTGCCCAGGCTTCTCTTTTCCACGTGCTCCTTCTACCTACATGAAAGCACTGTGCTTTAGCTATATTTAAAAGAAACTTTGCTAGTACAACAGGACCTAATGCAGAAATACAAGATTGTCTTGATGTGGAAGATAGGAAAATTAAAAAAAATTGCTAGATGCTAGTCACATCTCATCCAGAGATCAAGAAAATAGATCACAGGTCAAATACTGCTCTCTCAAGCTCTTCTGCAGCCCTGAACTCCAAGTCTCAATAGCAATAACACTAAGTTTTGTCTCAGACCATGGTTTTTCTGGCAAAACACTGGCCAGCAAGCAGACCACATTTTCTACAGATGCAGTATATCTGTACTCAGGGAAGAACTGAAGGGGTCACTTGTTTGGATGTACTGAAACATTTTCAGTTCCCCTCTCTCTCAGAGGGGTAACATTAATTTAACCAGTTATACCTAACCCATCACTGGCCTTTAAATCAAAACTATCTACTAATTTCTCATGCTCTGTTCAATCATGACCAAGTTAGACACAAGAAAATGTGTAAAACCACACATTACACCTACAAAACAAAGAGCCAACCCACCAGGGTTTTGACTGAACACTTCTTCTGAATTTGTAGAAAATGCTCATGCCAGCTGGAACCACTTCTTTTTTTCCAGGAACATTCTGTTTTGGTGCTGTTTTCTTCCTTGGAAAATTTAAGATCTGAACTAGCATCTCTGGTTACTTCCCTTGAGCCCAAGTGATCCTGTCCTGTTCTCTCTCCATTTGTGAAAGGACAGTGGTAGGTACCCAAAGCAGGCAGCTTTAGGTTCAGTTCAAGGATGGGATTAAATGCAGGTCTTCCCTACCCTGGGGAAACAGTCCACTCACTCTTCTGGCTGTGGTTAATCAACCTCTCAGATTTCATACCAAAAAAAATAAAATAAAAAAAAAATCTGGCCTTGTCCATTGTGAATGAGAACATTACAGTTGCAAGAAGCCAAACAGTAAAGAAAACATTCCCCCAACTCATGCTGTTCTACCAACAGGGAGGGTATGTACAACTTGAACTTAAAATGGTTTGCTGGTTTTTTTCCTAAAAAAGGTCATAGAATCTGATAGTTTTAAAAATGGCTTACATAAAACCAGATTTACAAAAAAAAATTTGAACACACCCCAAGTATAAACCCCAGGTTTATAATAGCCATCATCATAATAAAAATCTTCCCAGTTGCTGGGTCTTCCTAACTAAGACATGAATTTTCTACAAACCCAGATCTAATTCCGCCGGGCCCCAACCCCTGCTCTTCCTGTCCCCTCCCGTTTGGGATTTGGTTATTTTTCCATCGTAAAGCGGCAGGGCTGCGCCTGGACGGCCCCGCCGCCCCCGGGGCAAACAGGCACGGCGCAGACACACACCTGGAAACGCGGCCAGAGTCGGGCTCCGAGCCCCCCGGACCCTGCGGGCTCCGCAGGCCTTGTCTGCTGAAGAAGGTTTTCCATTCGCCTCTGTTTGCTACTGGCTGGAAAAAAAGTTGATGCAACACAGAACAAGGTGTTACAACACTTTTGGTTAAACCTCCCTGGTCACTCCCGAAGGAGCTGGCCGACACCCACTGGGGGTGCAATGGTGGCCTGGGATTTTTCAAAGCCCTCTCTCTTTTTCATGATCCTTCCCTCACTCTCCCTCCTGTCCCAGCATGCTCTAAACTTCTCTGAGAACTTGTCCATTGATACAGAGGAGGTATTGAACTCTGAGGAGCGTATTTCTTCTGTCCAGAGATCATCTGCAATGCTAAGGAATCTGAAGCAAAGCTGTGAAACAATACTGGGATTTCAGAACAGGTGTCCAGCTGGAAAAGAGAAGGTGAAATTGTTGTTCTATATCAAGTGCACATTTATCTTTCTTGTGCACTGATTCATCCTCATAGACAAGTCCTGGTGTTACTGTACTGAGTCATCAATGCACCTTTATTTATAATCACTCTGCCTGATGTTTCAAAAACACACAAAACCTAAACCTTATTATAGCAATACTAAATGAGTTGAGTTGGTTTCCCAAAACTCTTGCTTTGATTTGAAATTCAAGAGCTTGACAGAGTTTTAGAGGAGAAACAGTCCTGTGAATAGTGAACACTGAGGCTCAACCTCCAGATCACATCATCAGCTGTCATTTAGGTCAAACTAAAGGTACAATGGATAAACAAACATTTCTGTGCACTGGCCATTTAGATAAACAGTACGATGGTGTGAATGGACAAAACTGTGCCCTACAAAGCTCTCAACCATCCTTGCTCCTCTTGTAGCTACACATTTTGGAGTAAAATGTTTGCAAACTAACAAAACCAGTTCTTGGACTCAGGCTTGTATTTTAGATTTACTTGATGCAAGCTGTTACAGACTACAACTTTTCCCAACCTAGTGTGCAGGTATGAAGTTATTTATTTACCTCATATCCTATTTCAGGCAGTGCTGGATGGTCCCAGTCTGAAGCAAACATGATGTATGTGAAGGAGCATCTGATTGACTGTTTGAAACTAGTTTGATCAAGATTAGCAAACTCAAGGCATTTCCACAGGAGTCCCCTGGTCATATTTCAGGGACTGCCTCAGAAAACCTCTGTCTTTACATTCTGTACAAACTGTTCTCTCTTACTAATGCAAGCTACAAGTAAATGTCCATTATGCAGCTCTGCAGCAAGATGTATCACGCTGGGCTTTCAGCTAAGTGTTAGCTTTTCCTTCCTTGCTTGGCTATGTGCTAAACTGCCTAACAATATCATAACCTAGACCTATCGAAGAAATTACCAATAGCTCTTGAAGCATGATCCCTGCATAACCTCCCCTTACCACAGCCAGGCCCTACTGGCATCTTCAGGCCAAAAATATAAAAAGAAAATGTTGTGGGGCAAATTGTTCATACAGTGCCTGCTGAGAACCTGAGATATTATTAAAACTATCCCTTTCCTGAACTGGGAGATGAATCAGAGAAGGAAAAGATCACCTAAACCACAACAGATTATCAACATCTGCTTTTGCTCCCACCAGAACATTCATTTTCTTCTCTTTTACTTTTCTTGACTGTTATAAGACTCCATCCATCCATCCATCTGTGTCTCAGCAACACTGCATGAATTCCTCCTAACTGATATCTCTGCTCTTCCAGTCCCACTCTCCCACCTGCTCCAGGCTACAGCATCCAAAAAACAGGATGTCAATCTTATTCCCTGATCTTACCAGCTACCCAGCAGGCTGTGTGGCAAACCAAAATTGTCTTCTCTGGCTATGCTATGCATGCCTCAGCTGGACCTGCTCTTTCACCTTGTAACCAGTACCAGACTTAATAAAAGCATGTAAAACAAACTCTAGAAATCCCATTACGGTGTTTTTCCGTCTCCATCAGAGTTTTTTGAACAACCCGAGCCATGTAACTTGTCATCAGCAGAGGGTGGGAAGCTGCCCTGGCACCCCAGGCCGCTGGGCTGTCTGCTCAGTGCACTCCCCTCGCAGCATGCCTGCCACAGTGACAGCTGCCAACGCTGTCAAACCCACCACCCAGCCTACCTGCACCCAGGCTACATCAGCAGATCAATGAGTCACGCTGAAGCAGGAGAGGACTCAATAAACACTCATTATTTTCCACAGTCAGGAAAATAATGAGCATAACACCCCATACCTTTTCTTGTTCTGTTTCCTACTGCCACTTACTGATAGCACTTCTGCAGATTTTTATCACAGAATGAAGATCTAGGTGTCTCCAGACCATTTTTCGAAAGAGAAGATAAATGCACTGTGAATGAGAGAGGAGGTTTTGGTTCCCTGGGAATGCTGCCCAGGAGAGCAGATGTCATTGTGAAACACAATGGGATTAGCCTCCTGTGCTTCTCCTACATCCAGCCTCTCCTGTGTTCCCTGCTGCTTCTGCTTCAGGCATTTTGCTGTCAGTAAGGAGGTATCTGTGCAGCCTTTTCACACAGTGGTGATTTCTTGAGGAGCTGATTATCCCAACCTCATGTGTTCTTCCCTTTACATGGAAGGTCTCCAAAGCTACGAAGCCTTAGAGGGTTGCTGACCTGCCTTCCAATCAGCCCAAGCTCTTGTGGTGTGGAAAGAAGAGATTCTCTCCTCTGTGATCTTGTGATGATAGAACAGGGAAAACACTCACAGGCACCTGAAGTGCTGCCTGTGAAAGTTTTGGGGAGGTTTGTGGACATCTTTTTAACTGCACCTTACTCCAAGTGATGATACAGAGCAAACATTTGGATCCCTTTACAGTAGTGTGTATGCCTATGACAAAACCAGGCCTCTTTGAGCTGCAAAGTTCCTCTCCAGGCCTCTAAACTCTGCCTGATTCCCACTACAGCTTTTCTGTTTTCCACTGATGTGACATAGCACCTCATATTTCAATCCCCGTCCCAGGTGCTCTCGCTGTTTTGCTGCTTGCCAGAGATGCTCAGGAAAATTCCTGCCTCTCCTGTCAACCTGGCAGCTGATGCTGCCCAGCAGACAGCAGCACCAGATGATGCTTCAGAGGCTGGGGAAGCCCAGAGCCTGCAGGGGCCCCAGGAGCCTGGCAGTCTCTCCAGGGGCTGCCACATCCACCAGCTCCCATGCAGTGACGTATCCAGATTATGCTGGATGAGTCAGGCTCAGCTTTGTCACCAGGGAAGATGTAAGGATAAGAACTCCACACACTCACAAGAGCACGTGATGGAGCAGAGCTATGAGACGATCATGTGCATGTCACCTCCCTTCACCCTGCAGTGCCACCCTCCCTGCTCCCTGATGCCCTTCACCCTCCTCTGACTGCCCTCAGAGGTGCAGTAGAGCCTCCCAAGAAGAAGCATGTGCAAATTCGGGCTCTGGAGCTATTCTTCAAGCGAGTTTATAGATGGCAATGGCTCCTGATTTGATATTTTGATGGGAAAAGCAGGTGATTTTCTGGGATTTGTTTTTCAGCAGAAGTATGCAGAAAGTGAGCTCTTCTCACACACCAGAACTTTGAAATTAAAACGAGTTTTCAACAAATTCCCAAGCCATCTGTAAAGTCAGCCTGTTTTCAGAGCTGTGTTTCCTGGGAGCATTGAGGAAAAAAAAAAAAAAAAAAAAAAAACAACGCAAAAATGTGTGAGGTGACAAAGAAAGCACTGGAAGAATATCTGCACCCCTTTTATTAAACAAAGCTAGCAGGTGCTAAGTTCAAAGCAAGGCAAAGGAGAGCCTCCCTCAAGCAATATCCCGTTCAGCTGTGGGAATATTTCCTACAAGATGTTGTGGAAGCTAAAATTTTATACGGATTTAAAAAGTGATGTAATAATTACTGAAAGAAAAACACATCCAGGGTTATTACATATATATAGATACCAACTCTGGTGCAGGAGGTCTCCAAGCCAAAATTTGCTTCAGGCAGGCAGCGAAAAAGAAAGTATCGCTACAAGTCTGCCTTGAGCTTCTAATTTTGTTTGGGCACCTCTATCATCCAGCGGTAGGGACAGGCTCTGGCATACCTCTTGTCCTGATATGATGCAGCCTTTCCTACCTTTTGGGGAAAGAAGAGCAGGAAGGGAGTGACTGGCATCGGGCGCTGGGCATGAGGGGGAGATGTTCACTGGCTTTCTGTATTCAACCCAGCGGCTGTGCCCATCCAGCACCACCGGCAGCTTTCCGTCCTGCCCACGGAGGGACAGTGCAGGACGATGGACACGGGCAATGAAAGCGGCAGATGAGGTTCTGGCAGTGCCCGAAGCGTTCGCGGTGACCCCTCAGCCCTGCGGTGTGCCGGCAGCGCTCCGTGTCGTACACAGCCCGCAGCGGCTCCGCTCCTCACACACCCGCAGCGGCTCCGCCCGCGGGGTCCGCTCCGCTCCTCTTGCTCAGCAGCACCGATCGACCCGGCGCTTTCTGCGGAGCGGGCACTGAGCTGGCTGCGGTGCAGATGCCCGTGAGGGACAGACCCAGCAAACCCTGCGGGGCAGCCAGTTCGCCCCGGGCGAGCACGGAGCCGGCCCGGTCCCCAAAAGCCGGCCCGGTCCCTCACAACCGGCCCGGTCCCTCATACCGGCCCGGTCCCTCATACCCGGCCCGGTCCCTCACAACCGGCCCGGTCCCTCACAGCCGGCCCGTAGGTCCCCACAACCGGCCCGGTCCCCATAACCGGCCCGGTCCCTCAATGGCCGGTCCCTCACGGCCGTCCCTCACGCCGGCCCGGTCCCCAAAGCCGGCCCGGTCCCTCATACCGGCCGGCCCTGAGCGGCCGGTCCCCATAACCGGCCCGGTCCCTCAAACGGCCCGGTCCTCACAACGGCCCGGTCCCTCACGGCCGGCCCGGTCCCCCATAACCGGCCCGGTCCCTCAGACCGGCCCGGTCCCCATAACCGGCCCGGTCCCTCAGAGCCGGCCCGGTCCCCATAACCGGCCCGGTCCCTCATACCGGCCCGGTCCCTCATACCCGGCCCGGTCCCCCAACCGGCCCGGTCCTCATAACCGGCCCGGTCCCCCATAACCGGCCCGGTCCCCATAACCGGCCCGGTCCCTCATACCCGGCCCGGTCCTTCACAGCCGGCCCGGTCCCCCATAACCGGCCCGGTCCGATACCGCCCGGTCCCAGAGCCGGCCCGGTCCCCATAACGGCCGGTCCCCCAAACCGGCCCGGTCCTCAGAGCCGGCCCGGTCCCCATAACCGGCCCGGTCCCTCATACCCGGCCCGGTCCCATACCGGCCGGTCTACGCCGGTCCCATAACCGGCCGGTCCCATACCGGCCCGGTCCCTCAAGCCGGCCCGGTCCCCCATAACCGGCCGGTCCCTCATACCCGGCCCGGTCCTCCAGCGCCCATAACCGGCCCGGTCCCCCATAACCGGCCCGGTCCTCATACCCGGCCGGCCCGCAGGAGCTCCGGGCGGGCGGGCACCGCCACCTAGGGACGGGGACCGCGCTCCGGCGGGGCCGCGGCTCGGGACACGGCGCTCCGGCGCTCCGGGGCTCCTCCTTCCCCGCCCGGGAAGCTCGGCTCGCCTCCTTTCTGGGGCACGCTCAGCTTGTATTCTCCTTTTAGCATGTGCCGTCTCCACTCTCAGTGTCAATCGCAGTGACTCTGAACACACAGCTGCAGACCCGTCTGACAGCTGAAGAACAGATCGTCACCTTGGTTTGCCCTGTTTCAAGGAGCACTTTGCTTCTTGGTGATATCCAGACCAAAAGACCAAGAGACCTGGCACAGTCAGCTCTCAAAATGTTCTCCAATGGTCCAGCACATAGGAGAACTTTCTGGCACTGTTCTCTGCTGTTAGTTAGTATTTCCAAAAGGAAAGAGCACTCCCCTCATAGATGCACACACAACATATTAAAAAAACAAACAACAGACTAAATAAATTTTGAAAGGCTCTGGTTTGGTTAAGAAAATAAATAACATTCAGGCCTCTGACAGTCGTCTCATAAGTGATGTAAGTAAAATGATGGGATGCTGCAGAATACATCAAAATGCATGTGGGGAGACTGAGGCAAGGCACGAGACATGCAGAGAGCAACATGGACAGGAAGGGCAAAGAAAAAGATTATCAGCTTGTGGCAGTTTGCTTAAGGGTAGTCTTGAGAGGGAAACCCAAACTCTGCAGGAATTCCTGAACTGTTGTCATCATTTCACAGCCCAGAAAATTGTTCAGCTTCCAAATCCTCAGGGAAAAAAAACAAGTCCTAAAAGGTTTGGATTTTCTTTTTGCCTGTGCTCAAACCCAGGCATGCCATTTTCTGCCCTCTGAGTGTGCCAGCCCACAGAATAGGCACTGAGCAGACACCTGAGCCTGGTTAGTTAACAATAGTATTATTTGGTTGTTATCCATGTTTTACCTGTAGAAGTCATTACTTCTGAATTTGCCCCAAAAAAAGGCAAATTTTTATTTATAAGTCCCCTAATAAAACCTCCACAAGCGTGGGAATAGATCGCCTGGCTATCCAGTCCGTGTAGCTCATGCCACTGCAAGGAGCTGCTTCTCTTGATGAACAACAACTTTCACAATCATCTTGAATTCACAGTCATTAGAGGATTATCTTAATTTTTATGTCGGTTGATGGCATTTAGATAGAGAAGAGTCCTGCAAGTTGTCTTCCCAGCTATGTAATGAAGCTTTAGCATTACTTATGAATGTCATTAATTATGTTTCAGCTCAGGAAACTGCCTAGATGCCACATGTTAACAGGAACAAGTAGAACTGAAAATTGAGGGGAAGAAAAGAAAACCAGTGCAAAGGTCAATACAGGAAGGAAAAGAAAAGCCAGTGGTCAGGACACATCACAGAGTTACTCAGACTGTTCAGATATAGCAGCAGGTGGAGAAGATCCTGATAGGAAAACTGTATTTTGATAGCACTGCCACAAGTTTAAGTTTAGTCAGTAGCCTACAACTTCATGCAGTGAAATGAATCACATTTCTGACTAAAGAGATGTACAGAGGGCAGTCTGTAAGTAAGGAAATCGACTTGCTCAGTGAACAAAAAACCAACCAAGCCAACCAATCAAAAAATGCCACAAAACAAACAAAGAGGGATTTTAAAGACATTAGGATTGACGTGAGGACCTTTGGTCACATGAGTTTTGTGAAGGCAGAGGTTGTGTCACTGCTAAAATGAGGTCAGACTGTATGAGGATCAAAGAGGAAAAAAGACCCTTAGAAGAACTTGCTTGAGCTGAGAGACAAAACAAAGGTCAGCTGGCTTTCAGGACAGCAGAATGGATCACAGCTTGAGATGGACGCTGCAGAACAGTCAAAAAGCCCCATAAACCTGCAAGAATTTTTAACAAAAAAGCAAACTGGAAGTTGCAAGGGTCTATCTGCAAAATGTAGTCAGAAAGCCTGCAAGAAGCAAGAATGAAATTTGCTTGAAATTCGCTACAAATTGCTTAAGCAGAAACCAACGTGACTTCCAACACCTCCTTTGGATTTAGTAAATGGAAAACGATATTGAAAATAAAATACAGTTAAGGAGACCAAAGCTGAAGATACGGACCAAGAAAAATTATTTACAGAACACACACTGAAATAAAACTTCTCCTTGGGAGTGAGTGAAGACAAAGCTTCCTCCAGTGGTGGGGTATCACATGCAGACATTTCCCAAGTATTTTTTAAGTTGAACACTGGCACACCAATTAATGGGCCCTCTGACATTGCAGTAAACCATCTGGAAGGGAAATCTAAGCATATTAAGAACAGATGGGTAAGAACCAGGTCAGCCCTCCCTATTGCTCCTATTTGTAAGCTAGATGTAAAAGTAACCTTGTAAAGACAGCTTGAGTTGCTCTGGGAAACCATGGCTGGGATTCAGCATGCCAGACAACAGGCCCTGAAAAAGAACAGGAACAACCAGAAAATCTGTTGCCTGAGACCTGTCTCCTACAGGCCCCTAACTAAAGACTCCTGCCCTGCCCCAGCCCCATCAATACCACAGTGATCTGGGTTCATTATTCCCTCAATCTAGAAACAGCCTTGTTAAATAATGCAATTGTTGAGCATGTCATGCCAAGAATAATATCTGTGTTTTCCTCCCCTGGCACCCATACACTGGTCATGCCAGGTTATAGGGCTCAGGTTGATTTTTAACAGTTTGAATGTTTTGGAAAATAATATGTCATTCAGCATGTTCAATCAAGCATTAGGTTTCTGGAGTTTAATCATCCTGTAATAAATTCTGTCAAAATTGTTAAAAAGGTTTCTTAAAAATGCTGAGAAGTCAAACTAAGCACCAGTAAATGAAAAGAAAGCCTGAAACTTGCTGAGGTGTTATTTTATAGAAAGCCTAGACCAGTTGTGTGAATATGCAACCAACAATGTTAAAGTTAGGGATGCTGTGAAGCCCTAGGAGAACCACAATAAAATCAATTAAAAATACATTATGATGAAAAGATCACTTGAGCTAACATCCTTGCAGGCTGAGACAAAGACAGTAGAACACGTAGAAAAAATACTTTATTTATATGAGTGCAAAATGCATCCATTGATCCTTCTGAATTGTTGCTGGAAAGCAAGTGCTAAAGAAATTACTGGAGAAGCTGCTGATGCCCACAGCAGCCTGTCCAGGAGATGACAAAGTGAAGCTCTGCTGGTGCTGCAGAAAGCCCACTCCAGCACCTGGCTGACATAGGAAGAAGCAAACCCCTCAGAAATCAGTTTGGCTATTCACAGTGTTCCTGGCTGAAATATTCCCGAGGTTTTTTTGCTTTAGATTCCCAGATCTGTTTGGGCTAGAAGTTCAGGATCATCTTATGCCAGTTAAAAATCATGCTGCAGCCTGCTCAGCTCTTTGTTGGTGTCGACACAAGCAGAACTGGAAATCTCTCATGCTGAACACCATATTCCAGGTCTGGATTTGGTGGGGTATGGGCTAGGTCAGTTTTCAAGGAGGTGAGTGCCCTGCATCTGCTCCCCCCATCCAGCAGTGGCATGGGGCAAACAGCAGCAGCACCCACCTGGAGGCAGGACTGCTCCTTTGGGCAGTGGCACAAATGGTGACCCTGAAAGAGCAGGGGCCCCTCCAGCAGAACTTCCAGGTCAGATCCATATGCAGATCTCCAGCACCTGCAGAGCCCACGGCAGCACCACACCACTGCACACTGTTACAGCTGCTCACACCAGATCCTGCCTGATCTTCTCAATACAACATCCAGCACCTAATTTTGGAGGCAGCTGGAGGCTGTGAGAAACTCTCCCTGCAGTCAAAAAGTTTTGACTTACTGGAAAATCTCATTTTCTTCCAAACTGTGCATGTTTGCACCTGTCCCCTGTTCTCTGCCTGGTTTCCTCTTTTTCAGATCAACAACCCCCCCCCTTTCCCGTGGCTGGCCTGCTTCTCAGCAGGCTCTTCCTTACCTTCTCCTGCCTCTGATCAATTTGGCAATCATACTCTGAAGCCCACCTTGCCAGAAACAACTTTCTCCTACATGATGGGTTGTTTCTTTTGTGATGGAGGAGAAGAATGGGGGAAGATGATTTATACTTGGTCATCGTTCTACAGAGTATTTAGTATAATAGCAAAACTCTTCCCATACCCTCCATCTCCCAGCCCCTGTCCTGCCCAAAGGCTGCAATGTCCAAGCCCCCTTAAGGTGAAGAAGCCATGGAGGAAATCTATGGAACGTTGCAAGGACCAATGCAGAGTGACAGTTGAAAATGGCCACTGTTCAGTCCCTTCCCACCCACTCTAAGTCACTTTAAGTGACTTTCATTTTCATTTCCTCACTGTGTGGGAAGTTCTCTGCTCACCTGTGACTGACAAGACTAGATCACTAATTTGCAAAAGAACAACCTTTAGGCTTCTGCAAAAGCAGTGAGACATGGAAGTCCATGAATTAGTGCAGCTTAGAGTTACTGCAGTCAGCTGTCTTTCCAGATTTTCTAAAGGCACTGATTGTGCCTGAAGATAGCAGCTTTAGGATAGCTGATGAGATCCTACACACAGCCCTCCTCTTGGTTACTCCCAGCTATGACACGCACAAGTGAACCACTTGTGATTCCTCTGCTGAATTACAACTTATACATCATGACTGTTTTAAAATAAACCATTCATTTTTGTTTCCATGCTGCCAGCCATCCCAAATGTTATCCCATTATCCTCCAAGTTTCAAGTACTACGACCATAATTCAAGCTTTCCCCGACATCCATCCCAGCTGCAGCACACATCGCTGGGGCACTTCATCATCAGAAGTGCCAGGCAGCAGCAGGGTAATCCAAAACAGCCACCACCAGCATCAGCCTGCAGGGTGGGAGGAGGTGGCCGTGCCAGCAGCCAGCCCTCCCCAAGGCCCTGTGCCTCACTGCTCACTGCTGCAGGAGCTGCTGCACAGCCCTGCTGGGACACTGCTGTGTGCCATTGTTCAGCTCCCCGTGCGCTGTCTCACTGCTGGTGCCATGGCTGGGTGGGGAGCGAACTCCAGCAGCTGCCGTATCCCTGCTCCTCTTGACCTAAATGCAGAGGGGACAGAGGAAGGACAGCGTGTCACAGAGACATGCAGACTTGACACAACAGAACAAGGTAAGAAGAGATGGCAGCAATGTGACCAGGAAACAAAGCAAAGTTCTTTGCCTGCACTCAAACAATACCTCCAGGATGCAGGAGCTTCCTGCCATATACTTGAAAGACAGGCCATGATGTAGGTACTTTCACTTTTCCTCTCTTTGGCATATCAGCACCATCACAGGTAGGAATCAACCCTAGGTGACTGTATCAGTGGATCAAGGTAATTTTAACTCAGCAAGTGTCACTGCATCACAGTATGAAAGGCAGCTATATCCCCATTCCAGGCTAGAGATATGGTGAAGGCTAAAGCTTAGCTGTTTCTGGGGAAAGAACAGCCCCTAAAAAAACCTACATCCCCAAAACCATCAGGGGATTGATACTTGTTCACTGCATTACAAAGTGTTCTAAAGCCACGACTGAAATTGAACAAATATTTTAAAAGATGTACTGAAGAGTAATTTATTCAGTGTGAATTCAAAGGACATTCCACTACTCCTTACAGGACCACACATTGAGGCCAGCTGCTGTACTCCAAGATATAGGCAGGATAAATCTGTTGCTTCTCAAAAATGACAAAGATGGAAGGGTCTGTCGGGTCATCCACGCAGCTGTCATAAAGTCTGTTTGAATTTTTGCCTCTGGGTGGAGGACGACAGTACTCAGGGTTCCCCTGCACGAAGTCTCCAACAAGAACCTGAGCTACGAACATGCTGTAGCGCCCACAGCGAGAGGAGCAGTACTCGTGGGAATAGCTGGCATCTCTGGCAAAGTAGCTTCCTAGGGAGCAGAAAAAGCCACAGGTCAGACAATGCACCAGCCAGGGGACAAACACAAAGTGCTAACAGCACTTTGGCAGCCAGCAATTCAACGACCCCAGCTAGCCCTACATTATGTGGGAACATTCCTGCCAGGTGTTCCCTCACTGGCTTATTGTAAATACCGATGAACTCCAGTCCACATTTCACCATCGACCTCCCAGTCCCACCTGTCCAAGAGCAGGTACCTGAGGCAAAGAGAGGGGTTTTAGCCCTTCCTGGAATGGGATTGCTGTGGGTACTACCTGAAGCAATGCAGATGTACACAGGTGGGAGTGCCCTAAAGGCAGGAGTACGTGGGTCAGGAACCATCAGTCACTTCACACCCACATCCCCCAGCCTGGCTGGGGTCTGCAGTCCCTGCTGCTACACCCTTGTGCACTTGTACCTTTTCCATACATTGTCCCATGGGTCCCACAGAGTCTCCAGTCAAAGTTCTGCTCACAGATGGCAGACACATGGGATGGACTTGTGCCATGGAACAGGAGCCTCTCGTTCACCCCTTTCAATTGATGGAGCTTCTTCATCTTGTCTTTTTGCCTAGAGACAAAAAAAAAAAAAAATAATTAAAAAAAAAATAGAATGACTGGTTATCCTGGTTCAAACAAGGAAGATTTCCCAAGTCAACTCCTACTCGGGGTCATAGAGGAGCAGTGACAGAAACCACTCTCAGTGGGGTTACTGCCTGCTTTGCTTTGCACTTCTGCACAGCTGGCTCCTGCCAGCAAAACAAAAAGTTCTCAGCATCACTATGGACTGTGTCACCCACAACTTCATACCACATGAGAGAGAAAAGAGACAAACATCTCTTGACTGGGAACTGGTCAGTTCCCATGTTATATAAATCCTGAATACATAAATAAGATTATAAAACTGAGCTGTATGAAGCCACAGTGAAGATTGTGTAATCTCTGCCCCTATCTTTATCACAAAAAAAAGTCTCCTCCTATTTTTTCCTTTTTAATTCCTATGTGAAAGAGGCTAAAACCAAAAGAATAAACCTGAAGCACCAAATTTCAGTTATGATGAAAGAAAAGAATTTACTTTTTGAATAACACAAGCAAGAATCACACACACATTTTGCTAGGGATAAAAGGCTCATTTCCACACACACAAAAGAACACAGATGTAATCCTAACAACTCAGCCAGAGAGTGAGGAGCCCCAGCCCCCTTCCAGGACTGCCCCAGGGGAGCCTCAGCCTCAGCCAGCCAGGTTTTGGGGCAGTGATAAGTCCGGGCCACCAGCCAGACCTGGGCAGAGAGATACGTGGCAGCCTCACCTCTGCCGGACTGCTGAATTTGGCAGCTCCAAATGTAGGCTATGGAGGACAACACATCAGGAAATACTGCTCTTCTCATACAGTAAGGATAATGAAACAGATACAAACCACTGAAAAATTTCCCAAAGTGTTGGGTTCTGGATCCTCTGAAGTTGGTTGATGCAGTAATTTTTCATTGTCTTCTCAAAAAGCATCTTAATTTTTATATATTCTTGGGAATCAGAGCTGACCTGTATCAACTGAAAATTTTTAAAGCACTAAAAATAATGTATTACTGGCAGTAAAAACTCACAGTCCTTCCAAAGGACACATAAACCTTCTCACTGATGAAAAGCCCTACCACAAAAATCAGAAGCTGCTTCTGTTTTTCCTGTTAACCCTCCTTTACCATCACTCCCCATGAGGAAGCACAGGCACTGCCTGAGGAAATCAGTGCAATCCAATGAGAGCTTCCTTTAGAGGATGCATCTCCACACCTGGACTGTTTTTAGTTCAGAGTAACCTAAAATTGAAATGCACAGCAGCATTCAGGCTGAAGCAGAGTGAAAGTTTCACTTTAATCTGACACTCTAGCTCCTTCCCTACAGGGCTAAGGTGCAGTTTTACCACAGCAAATGACATCCTGCCCCAAACTGACAGAGGAAATAACCTTAAGATGTAATTAATCTGGTTTATCAGAGGATGAAGTGCCTTGGCAGAGTGCAAAGGAGAGGTATGAGCAGCAATGGCCTTTCTTACCCTGTGTGGTATCAGAGGGGTTCTCAGAGAGCCTCCCAGGAAATGAACATGAAACTGTCAGTCTTGTTTCACTTCACATGTGAAACATCTTGCTTATTTTACAAGACATGTTTAAAAGGTGGTAACATTCATGCCTTGAATTATGCTCTTGGAAAAGTCAGTCCAGGACAGAGCTCTCCCCCCACTGGAGAGCTGGGCAGTCCTACCTCGAAGCCGATGTCAGGCAGAGCAGTTTGGTCCCACTGTGGAGGATAGACAGCACGTGACAGAGTCGTGTTTGGGCTGCAGAACAGGAAAAGGAGCCAGTCAGATGGTGACACTCCTAACCAAATTCCCCTTCTGGAGAATCTGACCATGGGCTCTAAAGCACCCTTCAGGCATCCATTCAGGAGATACAGTTTGTTTTCCTTTTGAATGAACACACCTTAGGTTGAACCAACACTTTAATTGAATCCTCAGCTTCACATGCACTGTCTGCTGGTGAGCTTCTAAAGCAAAGACAGCTCTTATTAAAATAAATCAGTAGCACAAATAACATCTAGAGCAGTTGTGTTCAAATTTTGTTAAGCTGAACTTCTTTCAGAAAAAGCCACAACATAGGTTATCTCAAGTAAGTGCTTCTAATTCATTTCATTTCAGTGGATTTGCCTGTTGTGTTAGTTTATCCTCAGCTTTCCAAGGGATGACATCCATATGCAGCACAGCTCTTGGGATTGGCACTCCCTCTCTCCTAATCGCTGCACGGTTTATTTATTAGTGTTGGGGCATAAATCAAGGAATAAAAATTCCTGGCACCGTTGTGTCAGCCCTAGGTGGCCTTGCCTCTCACAGAGAGAGCAGATCTACTCTAGTGGTCTCTCACAGCTGTCACAGACTGCCACCAAACGTCCCTCCAGAGAGCTTTACAGAAGCATTGCCTAATTTACAAATACTGCCACTGCAAAATGTACTGTTAAACCAGTCAGGAAAAGGTATCTAAAAATGAATTTAAGAAATATAAAATTGCATTGTAGGCAGGTAGGAGGAACTTGTTCGCAGAAAGGTGTGTCCTCTAGGGACATCATTAAACAATGAATGTGTATTACCTTCTGTCTTGTTCACTTTCAGGCTGTTTAGGCAGTCGAATAACATTTCTTCGAGTTTGAAAGACCACATTTCTTTGGACCATGTCTTGAAAGAAAAACATAGTAACTCAATAATGAGATAATTCATTGTCTAGGGATAGGCTCTTCCATGTTAAGTAAAAATAAAAGAGCAGATAGCCCAGAATATTGCGGTGCTCTCTCTATCCCACCTACCCCAGTGCAAATTTCATTCCCACTTGCACTGCTCCTGCTTGGAGATCAGCAGGGTCAGCCACCTGCTAGCACAGGCTGTGAAATGTGAAGGCAGCCAAGCACCAAGTGCACCTGCACTGGTATTCACATGCAGGCTGCTGGCCAGAGGAAGCCACATCTGATGGCAGGCCTAGAGCAGGAAAGAGTTTTCAGTGCAATGGGGCCCCAAACCTGGCTTTCCTGGCAGCACAGGGCTGCTCCATGGCATGAAAAGGAAAGCCTTCCCTCTCTTCTTGGTCCTGTAACAATATCACAGAGCACACGCTGTGTGACATGGCTAATCAGCCATTGTTTCCTCCTTGAAACACCACTCTTCATTCATGCCAGGAAACATTCAAAGTTTGGAAAGCTATTGGGAGTTGTAAGATGGGTAAATAAATTAGAAACAGAAAAGTATTTTTCATTTTCCCATTTCTCTCTCTGTGCAACCAGCCCTAAATTTTTGTTTGCTGCACTGTGCTTCTCTCCCCATAAGTAGCTTGCAAGATGTTCCCCACGGGCTCACTTCTTCACCTTTTGACTTTGCAGTGCATTTTTTTTTTTCTGATTTCTCATTCTTCCTTTTCAGGTGTATAAACCCAAATGTATAATCTGAAGTGCCATGAAGCATTTACTCTCAACACTTATTCTGAATGTGCAATATTGTCTGGTATGTTTTTTTGACTACAGATGCCCAAGTGTAGAAACTCAAGTGGGGCATCTCAAAACTGCAGAGAAATTTACCTACTGCTAAAGTTGTGCTTGGAGAAAATTTGCAGGAGGTGGAAGAGCTGTCCAAAAGAGATGCAGACAGTGTGAAAATCTTCAAGCCAGCTGCACTAAGTAATGAACTTTGAACAAGGAGATACTTCACCTGCAAAGTCTAACTTATACTGCTGAGAACCAGCCCTGAAACAAACAACACCATTCTTGTCAGCTTGATATTCCTCCTCCAGAAACGCGGATGTTACAGTGGCAGTGGCGTGATCTGGGTGCTGCAGAAAGAACAAGGGAATTACACATGTTAGAAACCACACTTTGGTTTAGGTGTCACTGTGGGGAAATGTCAATGTTTCCCCTGTGACAGGGTGATGTTTTGAAGTCTCTACAGCTTCAAGGATTTTTTTCTACAGCGATGGAGGGGTACCCCACCGAGCACAGCTGCTTCTAACAACAGCAACAAAGCAGCCTTCAGCCTGTGTGGTCAGCTCCAGCCAAATGATGTTTGTCAACTGGAAAATTCACCCGCTTTCAAAGCCAGTGCCTTGAAAGCTTTCACAGAGTTCCAGTCCTGCTTTGAGGGACAATTAAGAAGACAATTCCACACAGGCATTGGGGCAGGTCTGCAAGGGCACCCAGCGGTGCGTGCAGAACACACCAGCTGCAGAACAACACCCTCTAAATAACTCTCCAAAGATGGCTTAACAAAAGCTTTTGGCATGAACAACAGATGAATTTCACCTCTTTCCCATACTCAATCCACTGCTTGGAATCATCGAGCCAGTACCAGACATACTCCATTCCAGGAGCTGGCAGACGAGTGCAGAGGAGCTGATGGGTGCCTGGCTGCTTGCTCTGCCCTGCATTGGAAAAGAGATCCAGATCAAAGCAGGGGTCTTTTCCAAAGCTGTCAAATTGTGCACTATCCCTGGTCTGATCAGAAGTGTATTCAATTCCCAAAAAAGGAGACTCCCTCCAGCTGGGAAGTGCAGGTTTGCCCCAGAACTGAGGAACTGGTGTTTGGATGTTTATGGGACATGGTAAGCACCACAGAAATGACCCTGACCTCTCTGGTTAGGACCTGTGCCACTGATTTCCTCTAAAATGTATCTTCCTAAAAAACATATTTTAAGAAAATACACTTGACACAGAGAAGGCCATGGTGAGACAGCTGTGCCCGTGCAGCCTGTGGAGGTCCATGGAGCAGAGATCCATGCTGCAGCATGTGGACAGGCCCTGAAGGAAGCTGCAGTCCATGAAGAACCCATGCTAGACAACATTTATCCTGAAGGACTGCAGCCCATGGGAAATGAACCATGCTGAAGCACAGAAAATTTTTGAGAATGATGGCAAGTCTTACAGACTGAGAACAACACCCATTTCCCTACCCCTCTGTGTTGCTTTGGTAGGAGGGGGTAAATAGGTGATCTAATTTCCTTTCCTCACAATTTAAATCTATTTTAATTGGCAATAAATCGACTTCCCCCATATCAAGTCTATCATGCCCAATGTTCACCTTGGCTTTATCTCAGCTCATGAACTTTCCCATCTTATTTTCTCCCTGCTGTCCTGTTGAAGACAGGGAGTGAGAGAGCAGCTCTCACTTGCAGGAGAGGGTATCATTACTTACCAGCAAAGTCTCTGCTCTGCACTCTACCCTAGACACAGCACCTACAAAGAGAAGATGATTAAACAGGTAGCCACCAATAATTCCAACTCATAGGATTTTACTTTGCTTCCTGCTGTGCTTCACCCCCCATTTAATCTCCCAGTTTTGGCCCCAGACAACACTTTTTAAATGCATTTCAACACTTTACTGCCCCTACAACATTGCCTATCATGGATCACATATCCATAGCCAAAAGCTGCCATTTGTTGAGCTTCCAAGGGTCTGTGACAGAGCTACTCTGAGCTGCCGGAGGAATCTGAACACAACATTGAAACAGAAACTGGAAATGAACACGCACACAGCTCTGACTTCATACTTTGGCAGGGATCAAGGGTAGAGGGGATCCTCACAGCAGCAGCTCCCTCCCAGAGCTGTTTACAGTGCAAAGGGCCACAAAACAAAGGCGTGGCAGCCTAGACTGCCAGAACAAAGAGCAAGGAAGAGCCTGGGGTCCCTTCACAGACTGACCTTGTTGCCTGTGTACTCAGTAACACCGGCCAGGCCTGTTCCTGGGAAAATGCCCCAAATTATTCTTCTCTCCTGTTGCAGGGCATTCAAGAGATCCAGCACTACCAGGAGATTTTTTTGGACATAGCTGTCCCTTTTCTCCCCCTCTGCATAGCACCATGATGCTGCTGCTACTGGCACAGCTGAAGAATTTGAAGTCTGTGGATTTGAAGGGTGGGATCTGAGGTGGGGAGAGAGAAAATGGAAAGGAAAGCAGGGATAGCAAGTGGGGTAGGATGATGTTTTCCAGGCAGCTTTTTTCCACTGCTGCCCCCCTTTCTCCTCCCTCTACCCCACTCCAGATAACCCCTGCCAGCTCCCCTGCTAAGACATGGGGCTCCCAGTCTGCCCTAATCACTGAGTTTGCAAAACTGCCTACTTGTGACCTACTACCCTTTTTACTTTCCAGCATTTCTGCTCAATGAAGACTGGGATTCTTCACTCACCAACTAATCCAAACTAGAAATAAGCAGAGGTGAAACACTTAAAAAGCAGACAAATACTTCACCAGCAAGACAGGTAGAGTCTTTCACATTTTGCTGAAGGTCTCACTACATGGTCTTGTGCAACTCACATTTGCTTTTTATATCTTAACAGGAATAACTTTATACAGAGAAAATTTTATTCTTAAAAAGCAACCTCCTGCTACCTTTTCTCTTACACAAGAAGAAAAGATGAATGAATGAAGATACAACTTACAGTCTGATGAAGTGCAAGCAGGGATCCCTCCTGCAGACCTTAAAGCCAAGCCCACAAGCTATGAAATCCTGAACTTCCTGTGTGTCCAACCCTCCCCTCTCAGCTGCACCCTGGAAAGGCTGTCAGAGCCCGGCATGTGCCACTTCCCTGGCACGGTTCTGCCCTCAGGCTGCCCAGTCACCACCCTCAGGAGCTGAGGGCACCATCCTCGTGCTTGCCGGGCTGGTAGAGCCTGCTCAGCCTTTGCTCTGCACGGCAAAGGTGCCCCACGTGCAGCAACACCCTTGGAAGTAAATCACAGCTGGCTTGTGAGAGCAGCCTGTGAACTCCCCAGAGCAGATCTGTACCTCCTGTCTCCCTTGCAGCCTCTGGCCGTGGGACCACGGGTGCCTCTGCCACAGAGCCTCAAGGAAGTGGCGCTGGCTAACATTTCCTTCGGTTATTGCGACAGACGCATGCGTGTCTGCCAGCCAGGCTCAGCCCAGGCTTTGGCAGATACAGCTGAAATCAACACCAGAGTTTATCCCTGCTCCTGGGGTCCTGTCCCTGCACTTACCTCAAGCCAATTCCTCCCAGCCTTCCAGGGACTGGGGTTATTCAGGGTCTTCTCCTTTCCAGAAAGAGAAGCTTCTGCTGAACATCATTCTTGGCAAGCCAACAGTTGGCATTGCCTTGCAACGTGAGGCCCCCAGCTCTCAGTGCAGGAAGCGGGTGCCTCGTTCATGCTGCTCTCCCAGGGTTGGTGATGGCACTGGGGGGGATTGCAGCAGGCAGGGCCGGGCTGAGCCACAGCAAGAGCCCAGCCCGTGTGTGCTGAGCACAGCGCCCTGCGCGCTCAGCCCGCCGAGCTCTGCACCGCCCCAAGGCTTTGTGTTCTGTACCTTGAAGTGTCATCCTCCTCTGCTCTCCCCCACACAAACCAGACAAGGCTTAGGAGCTTTCCAGGCTGACCTCCAGCCTTTCAGAAGCTGACAGTGCTTCCCAGCAGAGCCCTGAGGCATAAAGCTTTACAACAGGTCAGGTAGTCTTAACTATGCAAACTTGTTAAGCTGACAGCATTTCTTTGACTTTTTTTTTTTTTCAGATTGTGTTCAGTTGAACTGACCAGAAGGTTTTTGTTTCCTGGTGATCCAGTCACACCAGATCCACAGAGGCTGAAACACATAAATCTCAGTTTCCAGAAAGGGTGCACTCTGAGTGCATTCTACAGACACAGCATTAAAACAAACAAACACACAAACCCAACAACAAACCCCTAGCACGCACACACAAAACAAAAACAAAACAAAACAAAAAAACCCACCACCACAAATGTGATTACGAACTCACTTTTTTCTCTTCTTTCCCTTCTGAGGCCTAAGAGCTTCAGTAGACACGAGACAGCAGCTTTAGGAAGAGCATTCTGGCTTGGAAGAAAATGTTTACATATCTTTGCTAGGAGCAGGACACCATCCTCTCTAAAAACAAACAACTCTCCACAAACTGGAAACTTGAGCACACTGTAAACTGATACCTCCTGAACATGATATTTTTTTATCTTTATCCCATTTAATTACAACATCATCTGTGGAGCTGTTGAACCTCTGACTTCTCCACCATGGTACTGCATCTGTCCGCATTTCCAGTATCTGGGAATGGAGCAGGACTCAGAGCAGACATCCTGTGTACAGCCCTGCAAGATCATATTCCTGCAGTCAGCAGAGGCACCCGAGTGTGGGATCCCTGCATATGTCAAATGATTTATCCTTTATAAAGAAACAACAGCCCAGCAGGTAGCATTTCTTAGTTTCCTCACAGGAATTTCAATTCTCATTCACTTTTTCTCTTCAGAGGAAATGGAGGAAGAAGGGAGAGACATTTCACCCTTTGTCTGTGCCTCTGTGACACACAGCAGCGCTGCTGCAATTTCACACTGCTCCAAGGTTTGATGTGGGAGTCCTGATGCTACAGCACATGCACACTGTGCTGAAATGGGTACTGCAGCCTGGGACGAGGCTGGCAGTACCTCATGCTTTCACCTTAAGATGTGTAAAATCCCCCAAACCAGTACCTAAGTGGGTGGAGTCAGGAAACGTTGGGGTGATTGAGCTCCCCTGGTTCTGCAAGGTCTTTTGCAGGTTGGTTCCCCAGCCCCCACACCGGGGTGCTGTGGGAAGGTGTGCCAGGGGGTTCAGCTTCAGCAAAGCCTGCCACGAGGAGGGACTGGCTCTCATCTGGGAGCCTGGAAGCATTTCCAGGTCTCACTTGAATCCTTTCTATCATTTAAAGCCAATACCTTCTGTAGGCTGTGAGGATTTTCTCAGAGAGGCTGTATTTCCTGTTGGACAATGTCCAGCAGCTTGTAAATTAAATTGTGGGACGGTAGTGGGGAAATGAGCCCTGCAACCACACTGCTGCTGTCCCAGCTTAATTCTGCACAGGAACAGGAAGCAGTCATTACAAGAATAATAACTCTCAATTGCTTTGAAAAAACCTCAGCTTCAGTTCCAAAATTTTACACGTTTCAGTAGATTACGATGGATTCGTAAATGGCACTTTGTTTTTATTTTACATACATAAATGTTTGATACAAAGGATTAAAAAAATGTTCCACATTCTGCTGTTCCTATTTCCAGCAGTCATTAGAGGAGTCTCAGCATGCTATTTCCCATCTTTTAGGAACCAATTAACAATTATGTGACTGTAAATAGCTAATTGCTATTTTATCTGGACATAACATTGCCACATTAATGATGTAAACCAAAGTAATCCAATAATGGAAACCTTTCTTATGCCATTAGTTCAAATGAGTGTTCATGGATTAAATCAGCAAGTCATGTGCAATTGGCAAGTTAAAGCTTGGATGTGAAGTTGCCCATGTCTTCTTACAGCACCAAAAGATGCACTTATTCAGGAATATGCCTGAGTCTCATCAGTGGTCCTCCCTAATTAGAGGAGAAGTTGTATTTCACTGGAACTAGGCCAAATTTTGAGTTTTCAACTTCACTGGTGAGGAGGGGCCTGAGAATTTGGGGGAGGGACCAGGATCTATTCTGTCATATTCTAGTTGATATTTAACTGATTAAAAAAAAAACAAAAACAAACAAACAAAAAAACATTTGTACATTTTAAAATGTAATTTCAGAAAAGTAAAAGTCAAAGATGAAAGATTATTTCAAAGCTAAAAAAACTCATTCTATTTCTACGAAAATCAAAGCAAAACATTCTGACCTGACTTTGTTAATACTTGAATTTCAAACATCCTCTCATTAGCTCAATCTGCACTTCTGGTAAATAAAATTTTTCCCCCCTGCATTCCCCTTTCCAATTCATCTGCCTTATCTCCAATTTGTTCTCCCTAACCCTTCCTCTTGTCCACAACAAGGTTACTAAACTGGTTCTGTTTGAAACTTGCATTTGGCTTCAATATATTGGATTCAATATATTGGATTCTAAGTTCTGCAACATGCCCACTTCCTCTATTTGCCAAGCTAGGAAAACAAAATATTGTCTCTACACACACACACACCCCCTTTTAGTCAGGACTGGACTAGGCTGCAAAATTAGGATCTTGGTTTCAAAGACATTCTGGAGGCAAAGCAAGCTCATTTCAGAGAGCTAGCTTGCTCTTCTAAAAAAAGAAAAGGGCAGGAACAGATCCCAGCTGGCAAGCTTAGGAACACTTGCAGAAGGTTTTGGCTCAGAGTTGTCCTCATTTGCACTGACTAAAAAGAATAAAAGCATGGCCTGCTTTTGGTAGGATCAAAGGTGTCAAAAATGGTGTAAGGAGATTTTTATCATCTTCTGTGAGTCCTGATGGTTCTCTCAGTAAGTCTTGATTTCTTGTTGGACAACTTCCAGCAGTAACTGTAGTTTGTGTGTAAGATAATCTGAAAGGGTGGAAAAAAAGGAAGGAAGCTTAGTCCAGAGGAAATCCTGAGATATGGCTGAAAATCAGAGCATCAGCACTGATGGCTGGAGCACTTTATGTTGGCAGATCACTGTATGTTTCCTTTCTTGCTGTATGTTTTCTTCTATTCATTGGTTGCTGATGCACCTCCATCCAACACCAAATCAAAAGAAAGCAAGACTTGGAACAGAAATGACAAATTAAACTCAAACCTGGACTCTCATTTCTGAAAAAACTCCTGTGCCACCATGCCTACATCCAATCTGTACTAGACACTGCATGGAGGGGAGATGTACTTCACTTCCAGGGCTACATTTGTGCCCAAACCATCCTGGCCTCTTCACCAAGCTGACAGGCCTCTGGCAATACTCTTCTCCTACCATTCTCTCCCCAGCCTTTCAGCAAGTAAGTTTGTGCATGGGGTTACAGTGCCTGCCTGTCGTCTCTCCATCTAACTTTGCATCTTTTTGCTCCGTGTCAGATAAATTTGACCCAGAGCTGGTGATCCCAAAGACATGACAAAGGTCCACAGGAACCAGGGCTGGGGTGGGAAAGCTCTCTGTTCTCCCTGCTGGTAGACCTCAGCCTTGTCTTTGTTAAAACAAATTTGGCTGTAGCTTGGGAAGGACATGGGAGTGGTGCCAGGGGTCATGATTTAGATTTCATGAGGTCTGTTGGTCAAGGAGCAATTTGCATCAGAGATGAGCCCTGGGAACAAACCAGCATCCTGACCCCCGAGCACGTTTAGGTGCACACCACCAAAAGTCAAATGCATACTTACAAAACACGCTGCGGCAGCGGTCTGACATCTGCCTGTGAATGATGAGGTAGTAGACTGGAAAACCACTCAAAACCATGGTGCATCCAATGCTAATGTTCACAGGGTCTGAGTAGAAAGACATGGCCACTGTGAAAAGGCAGATGATGGTAAAAGAGACAGGAACAAATAGGGGTACCTGGGGAGAAGAGTACAAAAGACTATCAGGGAAAACTGGTGGCTGTAGCCAGACTCTGTATGTGCCAGCACACACTGTATTCATTTCTCCATATAAAGAAAATGAGAAGAATCATTCCTGTCCTGCAGAATGCTCCTGTATAATCAGACTGCAAACAACTGCATCAGCTTCAGTGCCCAGTGTGCCCTGTAAGGTGCATGCCTCCTATATTCATGTGCACTAAAATCTAAACCTCAGTTACACCTGGAGCCAAGCAGGGGAAGAAGCCACCTACACCCCAGGGCTCAGTGAATGTCCTGCTCCTGTGCATGCACAGGCACACATTCCTATTTGCCACCTAAAGCAACTGCTGAGGGAAAATCTGAAGCCGAGAAAGAAGTGACACTTTGAATCAAACTGTTCTTTGCTTATAAAACTCATGACTCGTGTTGACCTGCCTCCAGGTCACTAGACTTATAGTGAGTAAACCAAGACAATACCAGGCTCCTTATCTCTGTAATACCTGCCCCAAGAACTTCAGCTTCAGTAACACCACGGTGAAAATCAAAGCGGCACTCAGTGCTTCAACCACTGCCTATTGGGTGAACCAATTCATCTGGGTTATTTGGAGAGCAAGTAGGAAGACTGCAATAAGCAATAAAACTGTGAAACACTCCCTCTGTCTCTGTATCCAAACTCAGCCAAGTAACTCCTTGCCATGGCTGATGAAAAGAAGGAGCTGCTCTCATACAGGGGGACGATCTTTACCGGTAATAAAAATTGTATTTCGGGTGCTCAACACGCCAAGTTGGAGGAGATCAGTTGCTCTAGGTACGGCAGCCATCCAGCCAGCACACTTCGGTACTCTTGTCCTTCCAGCCAGAGCATCCCTGCACGCACGGGAGGTGTGCGAGCGCTCTGTCCCCGCCCGCTGCTCCGCGGGGCCGCGAGAGGGCAGCACAGCCCGCGCTGCGGAGCGGAAAGAGCGCGGGGACGGGAGCGGGAGAGAGCGGGAGAGAGCGGGAGAGAGCGGGAGAGAGCGGGAGAGAGCGGGAGAGAGCGGGAGAGAGCGGGAGAGAGCGGGAGAGAGCGGGAGAGAGCGGGAGAGAGCGGGAGAGAGAGAGCGGGAGAGAGAGAGCGGGAGAGAGAGAGCGGGAGAGAGAGAGCGGGAGAGAGAGAGCGGGAGAGAGAGAGCGGGAGAGAGGGACGAGACAGGAAGAGCGGGAGAGAGAGGCGGACAGGAAGAGCGGAGAGAGCGGGACAGACAGGGACAGAGCGGGAGAGACAGGGACAGACAGGGACAGACGGGACAGACAGGGACGAGACAGGGACAGAGCGGGAGAGAGCCGGGACTGAGAGGGACTGAGCGGGACAGAGCGGGACTGACCGGGACAGAACGGGACTGACCGGGACTGACCGGGACTGACTGGACCGAGCGAAGGACAGTGCGTGTGTGTGTGTGTGTGTGTGTGTGTGTGTGTGTCCCTGCCGCGTTTAATCAGCGCTCAGGAGCCGCTGAAGTCTGAATCTGTGTCTGAGGAAACCAGGGCAAACCCTCCGCATCTGAAACCATCGGCAGCGCCGCACACCCACTGATAAACCTCCCCTGAGAAGCTTGGTTTGAAAGAAGAACTAGAGATTTTGCAATTATTAGCAAAGCAAAGAGAGGAAGGCGAGGCCGGCCCGTTCCTGGCTGCAGGGACGTGCTGTGCTTTTACCTGGAAGGGGCTGCGCAGCTCCGGGTGCCGGAGGCGATGGACGATGAGCCCCAGGGTCGCTAACCCTATGAAGAGCCAGCGGGAAAAGCTGAAGAAGTTCAGGAGATGGTAGATGTCTCCGATGCACACCATGGCAGTGACCAAAGGGAACTGCGCATTGTGAACATGAAATACAGTCATTAGAGCTAAGGATCACCTCCTCCAACCCCCCTGCAGCTAATTCACAGCCCCAACGTTTGGGAGGCCAGAGAGCTTTACAAAGCTTTGTCACAGACTAAAGGCAAAAGACCTAAAGGGACTGTTCTGCAGTGCTGCAGAAGAGTGATCATTTCAAGATCAGCAGCATCTTCGATGCTTCATGTCCAAGCCAGGGCAATTAAAACATGCCTGATCCAAAAGCCTGCACTGCTGGTATACAGGCTAGTTACAACGATATCTTCTAAGTTTTTAGCAGGTCAGCCAAGCTGCAACAGGCATTGTAGCACAGCTGTGACAGAGCTGGAGCATTGCCATAAAAAAACCCCTGAACAAACCAAAACATGAGACCAGACCATCTCTACAAATGCTCTTTCCATACATTTCCACCACACCTGGGAGTTTTCAATTTCCAAACAGCCAAAGCCCAGCAGAGGTGTTTTCATAAGGCAATATCAAGCAGCACCTGTGGCAGGTGGTAGGAACTGTACTTTTAAAAAAGGTGTCCCACGTTATAATGCAGGGACTTTAAGGTTGTACATTTGGATACAACTGCTGGCTCAAGGGAACTTAATACTTTGCAGCCATTTCCTGTATCCTGCCTTTTTTTTTATTTTTCAGGGGTAATTTAATGTCTTGATACCCTTTAAAACTCCTCAGTTTATCCAGTCCTTGCAAGAAAGCCAAGACAGCAAAAGAACAGAGCATGTCACACACAGCCAGCCCTCCTTACCATTAACATGACAGCAGGAAGGGGGGTGTGCCTTCGAATGTGGATCATGGAGAAGAGAGGAGGCCACTGCCCTTCCCTGGAAGCCACAAAGAGAGTCCTAGGAAAAGACAGGGAGCCCTGTACATTAGCATTCTACCATCCACATTAGAAATGAGATCCGTCACTGGACTGACCTGAGGCATCAAAGCACCTGTTCCTTTCCCCAGCACGAGTCTGCTACTCAAGGCCAGACTTTCACAGAAAGTTTCATTTGGGTTGGAACCCACCCCCCTGCCATGGGCAGGGACAGCTTCCACTAGACCAAGTTTCTCAGAGCTCTACTTTGGGGGCATTTGGAAGAACACCAAGGTTGAGTTCCCACAGCTCTCCCAAGACCAGATCAATGCAGTTCAGAGCCCACCACTGGCAGTGTCCCCTTGGGTGCCTCACTAGCAGAGAGCTTTGGGCAAAGACAAAGTGACCATGAAAGAGCTCAGACTGGAAACAGGAGTAAGAAAGTCTCTTGCCATCAAAAAAGGAATTAATATTTCCAGTGAAAAGGAAGTGGAGGGATCACAAACATCAATCTTTTATAAGAGAAACTGGCGAGTTTACGAAAGGGGATTGTCAGCTTTGAAGCCTATATTTTTCTATGTACATATACAGAAAAAACAAAGTGCAATCTCCTCAAATGACAGATGATTTCCAATCCTCTGGTCAGCTGTTGGTAAATACATTTTGTCATACTGCCAAGAGACCAGCTATACACAAGAACAGCTACAAAATGAGAGCAGAGAGTTCCTTGCTTGCATCCCTCCTTTGACTCATGAAAGAGCAATTAGGGAGAAGACAATCACATCCAATTTTATAAATTTAATATCCTCAAACAAACCATGCCAGAGCATCAGCTGGGCTGAAGCAGGGCCCCAAGCAGCTGGGGCACAAGTGTACAACCAGTTTTATTGCTGTCTCTGCGGCTTTGCAGGGGTGTGGCTGGCAGGCAGCCAGGGAGGCCCCATCAGTGTTTATATGGACTTTCTGCAGTGATTATGTTAATAATGCCAGGATGAGGGAGAGAAGGTCAATAGGGGACACAAAGAACCTCTGTGCTGTCCAGAGACTTCCCATTCTCAAAGAAAACCATTATCCAGAGCAGCTAATGGGAAGGATCATCCACACCTGTATTTAATACAGGACTTCAGGGTACTGGATCAGATAATTCATTAGCTTTCAGGCTGTGAAACATTCCTTTCAGATCAACTGATTTTTCCCTTCGCAATCAAAGCTGTGAAGCAGAACCCACAGCAGAGAGTTTGCTCAGCTCCACAGGACCAGCACAACATTCTTCTTCACAAGGTCTGCCCTTCTCTCCAATGTCAGGGCTCCCATAAGGACACGGAGTGTGGCAGACTGTGAAGCTGGCAAGTTTATTTTTCCATGGAAAAAAGCTTTTCTTATTGCTCTAACAAGACTTCTTGAACCTTGACTATTGCTTTAGGAATA
The DNA here is from genome assembly GCA_032173965.1 of Sitta carolinensis. Classification (NCBI taxonomy): domain Eukaryota; kingdom Metazoa; phylum Chordata; class Aves; order Passeriformes; family Sittidae; genus Sitta; species Sitta carolinensis. The sequence continues at coordinate 13,014,245 of JAVUNC010000030.1, forward strand.
GCCCATCCCAATGACATTTCACTGACTTCAAAACAAAGTCCTCAAGGGAGAGTTTGCCTAGAGAGCCTCACAACAGAGGGACCCCAAGCCCTCCAGCAGCACAGCTGGGTGAACCCAGTGAAAGAAGACTCAGTCTCACTGAGCAGCTGCCAACATCAACAAAGCCTTTAGTTCACCAGAAACACTGGCATTTCACTTTAAACTGGGGATTTAAACTGAAGGGTAGGGGAGAAGATAAAAATCTTTGTTTGTGACCAGTCCTGGGAACCAAAGTCTGGACCTGGTCAGAAATAGAAAAAGCAGACTCTTAGCCAAAAGGGACCATCCTGTAGCTGACAATCTGGGAGTCAAAAGCCTTATTTTTCCTACAAGAGTGGCTAAAATGCCACTATGTGGATGGGTAGTTGCCCAGGCTGGTGATGCTTCCCTGTGATTCAGTGAGCCAAAAGCATAATAGGTCCTTAGGATGTGACCTTGAAAATGTGAAGATTCCTCCATTCATGGTTCCAAAGCAGGAGAGTGCGACAAGGACAGGGACCACGGAGATCAGGCTTTTGAAGGCTCGCTGCACAAAGCTCTGGAGGAAGAGCAAACGTGACTTTAGGGAACATGTGGTGATCTCTAGGTGACATCACGGTCAAAAAAAAGAATTCTTCTATCAAAGGAGCAATACAGAAGTCATAAATCTCACCTTGTCGACTGTCACCTGCAGGTTCTTTTTTATTATCTTTTAGGCACAACAAGAAGAATTTACTGCTGCCCAGTAATCCAGAGAAATTGCAAAGCAATAAAGCATTTTATAGGAAAATCATCTCTGAAAGACTTGCCATGACCACGACATAGCTGGCTACACTGAGGAGATACCAACAGCAAGGACAACTCACCACAGCCACAGCAGGAGAAGCCAGAACATCTTGTGTTCCCAGGACTGTGTAATAGGAGACGTTGGTGAGCATGTACCCCACAATTACTGTGATCACAGACACAATGACGGCCAGGGGGATGTTTCTACAAGGAAGGAGAACATACACACACAAAGAACAAGCTGCTACTCCTTGTTATACACACTATTACTACAGATTTTATCTGGTAGTCCAATTGACTGCAGTCAGGTGAACCCACAAACGTATTCCTCCCGTACTGCACTCGGGAGAGCTGCGGGGCGCCGGGGCTGTAACGCAGGGAGCCCCCTGCCAGCCTTACCGTTCAGGTTTGACCAACTCCTCACGCACAAAGCTGGTCTGAAACCTGCCCGAGGGAGGAGAGGGTGAGTCAGAGGCAGGCTGCGGGCAGTGCCCGCGGCGCGCCCCCGCCGCTCCTACCAGCCCGAGTAGGCGAACATGCCGGCGTAGAAGGCCAGGGGCAGCTTGTCCAGCGCCAGCGACTGCCGCTCAAAGGCGTCCTGGAAGTTCTCGGTGTGGCCTGCAGAGCACAGAAACAACGGGCACAGAGCAGCAAAGTGTCAGACACCGGCTTCCTTCCCCGGAGGAGAACATCCCTTGTACCTCTGGCCCCGACCTGGGAAGAGTGTTTGTGATTTCCTTGGAGCAGGGCATTCAAATTCCTTTCATTGCTTTCATTTCAGTGCTGTTGCTGATATGTTTACTTTCCTATAGTGACATTAAAAAAAAAAAAAAAAAATATCTCTCCTTTGTCCAGCTACTGTAGGGAAGGGCCACAACAATAGCTAGTTGTTTCCAACAGACCCTGCTGTGGGAACAGAAGATCATGGGACAAGGGGATCCACGTTGTCTTCTCCTTTCTTTAGGCCTAAAATTAAGTTGTTGTACTGACCCCCATGTTCTGTCCCCAGCCCCCTCAGCAGCTGGACACATGCTGCCCTTTGATGTGGTGCAGCCAGCTCAGCTCTCACTGAGCTCTCCCCTGCTCCTGCTGCTGGAGCACTGACCCCAGCCCTGTGCTGGCCAGAGCATGGGAACCAGGCTGGAGGAGGGCATGGGAGCAGGGACCTGCCACTCTGACCCACCACCACTCACCCACAGGAAAGGACACAGAAGGCAAAACTATTAAAATTTTCAAAGTAGAAGTGTCTCAGATATTTACCAACTCCCCTAATTTTCCTTCAACTCCTCTGCTTGAAATAACAAAACATAACAAAAAAAAAAAAAATCAAACTCAGGATTTTCTCTAAATTAAAAAAAAAAAAAAAAAAAAATAGGGAAGAGAAAAATGCTGAATGGCCTCTCATTTGAACACAGCCAAAAGGAATTGCATTTCCAACATTTTCAAATCCAGGTAACCCAAGGTTTGGTTCCACATCTATGTTCAATTTTCCATAATAAACTCTCTTTAAGAGGTGAGAAGCTTGCCTAGTTGGGCTTCACAGGCAAGGTGTGACATGGCATGGAGCACATGGAGAAAGTCAGGCCACTTCTATGGAGGTGCTTCTGCAAGAAGCTCAGTGACGAGATTTGGGGCTTGGGTTTGAAACACTGGCCCAGCAAGTCTCTAGTATGAGCCTGAACCAAAGAGAAGATAATGGCAGAGGAAAGGACAGAAGTGCAATAAAAGCAAAGCAGCACAAGGCAGAGGAATCAGGCAAAATGATTTAAAAGCACAAAATAGACTTTTAAGCACAAAAAAAAATTAAATCAATTTGAAAATAGGTTTGAAGAAAAGTAACCCAAAATACTGGAGTGGGCCTATTGGGGTACTTTTTTTATATTCTGAAATGATGGCTAGTAAGAGATGGTGCATGAAAAGGATTTATTACCTGCAATGCATTAATGAGCAATTTACAGTCCCCTGTGAGTCACATTAAATACAACCTGTCATACTGGAGTCTCTTGGTGAATTCTCCCTCCAGATGTCACCTGCACTTATCCTCCCCACCAGAGGACAGGAGCCAGGGCTCCAGATTGTCATTTGAAGGCATTCCTAACAATAATGGCTCGGGATTCCTAGCTGCAGGGCAGTCCTTTAGTTCAGAGGCACTGCCAGCCCAGGGGGAGCTTTGCCTGTTCAAAGGAGCCAGCTCCAGACATCAGACAGAGACATGAACACAGAGCCCACTGCCTGTGGTGTTTGCTCTGCAGAGGAAGGTGATAGCATGAAGAGGGAGCAGGCTTCATCCCTTGAGTGGGAATGCCTTGGGCTTTTCTATAAACCCAGGCTTGGAATAAAGCCAATACTCTTGTATCATTCACAGAAAATACTACTGGTTGGGTTTTTCTCCCCAGCTCTGCATGCGAGCATGAAATCCTGTACCAAGTTCATTGTAAATTCACTAAATTACCACCCATCTCAATCTGGAGGTAAAAAACATTAGCTTATGCCACAGAAGGGTCACAGATGCCATCACCAGGGCTCAGCTGAGGGCTGGTAACTCATTACACAGCTGTGACTGGCACAGGGGATGCTGTCACATATTCTCAATGTCCACTGAATATGTGCTGCTTTGGAAAGGAATTGAGGTATGCTGGAAATAGGCAAGTCTGACTCCAAAAAAGACAATCTGCAGAGGAAGGTGCCTGTATGACCCTGGGTGGGATCACACATCCTCTGGCACTGAGACACTAAATTTTGGAGAAAGCACTACCCAGCCAGGTGCATCAGCCCAGTGCAATGCTGCAGCTTGTGCCAGCTGTGCCAGCCCCAGCTCCAGCGAATTCACACCTGGCACACGGACAGAGAGAGCTCCTGCCACGTGGCACTGTTAAAAGCCATGGCAGGGGCACATCGAGCACCCTCCCTCCCTCAGCCACGCAGCAGCACCTACCCTGGGCCAGCAGCATCATCCCTGGCACAATGATGAGAGCCAGAGCCAGGAGTTTGACAATGGAGAGAGCCGTCTGCAGCCGCGCGCTCCAGGAGACGCTCCAGGAATTGAGGGTGAGCACCGTGTCTGGAGAGAAAACCACGCTGCTGCAGCTGCAGCCTGTGCTCAGCACCCACAGGGAACAGTGCAGCAGCTCTCCCCGCCCTAGGGTGCTGGGGGAAGGCCACACCTGTGTGCCTTACAGAGGATGCCTGGGGTGAGAGATGCCAGAAAACATTGGTGTGCTCCAGCATGCAGAGTTTAAAGAGGGAGCTGACTTTCCTAAAGGGGAGCAGAAACCTGGTTCCTGCTGGGTGATCCACACCTGCCTGGGGGAAAGGTGTGGGACACCTCAGCAGCCCAATTCACAGCATTCCCTGTGCCATTCCACACCAGTCTGGAGCAGGCAGGACAGCTTCATGGGCTGGGTGCATAGAGAGGAGTCCAAAAGCCTTACACCCACAACTCATGTGGCTTTTGCACTATTACATGTGGCAATTTTCTGCTCCCACACCTGGCAAAACTCCCCAACCTAGGGCTCCAGCTGGTCAACGGGGAGGCTCATTCCCTTTCCCAGAGAATAGAGTGGCCCAACCCCACCACCTCAAACTGGAACATTTTGGTTAGGTGAGGAGGTAAGACAGGACCCTCATCCCAGGAATAGCACCCCCTAAGCACTCCCAGTCTAGGGCAGAGGCCAGGATGGACAATCCCACGAGTGCTAGTACTTACAGTAGCCCAGGAGAGACACGAGCTTCACTGCAGGGACAGGGGCAGCACAGGGGCTGAAAAACGGCTCCAGCAGGTATCGTCCAAACGCCAGGGACACCACAGCACTGTTGGCAGGCCTGCATGGGGCACATGGGGGAACCCAGCACAAACTGCTCTGAGCATGGCTGAAAAATGGCAGGAGGTAAAACTGCACTAAACCTGGGAAGGGGAGCAAGTTTCCCCACCTGGCTTAATCCTCTCACCCATGCAGATGGTGAATTCCCATCTCATAGGTTTTTCTCAGTAAATGGGTTAAAAACCACATGCTGCAAAATGATTAATTTCCAACTTGAAAGCAAAAGTGGAGATTAATCATACTGAGCAATGCAAGCATAGTTCATATGTTCTGCTTCATCTAAGCTTACATGAAGGATGCAGGTTATTGAGAGGTGAGGACTTCCTTTTTAGTGTTAAAAAAAGAAGTAGTTCACAATTTTACAAATTATTTAACTTGGGGCTAAGCCAGGAAGTTGTCTCCACTTTCCAAACCTGGAGAAACCAAAAAAGTTTCACACTGAAAACAGAAGACCTGAAATAAATCTAGCATCTCTTGTCAGTCCCTGAAATATTCCACAGCTCTTGGGGGCTAGAGCTGCCAGGGGAGAAGAGAGATATTCTTCAAGTACAGAACACATTTAACATTGTAACTATGTCCACATTGCGTCTTCTTGTTTCTATCACTGAAAAATCTTTAAAAATCATTCAGCTTGTTTCTACTCTTTCCTTTACAAAGTGCCTGGACTGTTACCTAGCACTGTAACTTTTGGTATTTTAAATTATCACTGCATCCAGGAAGAGGCAAGCAAACCCAATCTTACCTGATAGCAAAGAATTCTGCCCACAGGAATAAGAAGCTTGGCAGAGGCCCTAGTGTCTCCAAAATGTAGATATAATGTCCTCCAGACTTGGTGATTCTTGTTCCAAGCTCTGCATAACACAAGGCACCTGGAAAAATTAGGTAGAAATGTACCAAGTAAATTATCCCAGGGATTTTCCCTTTTCTGTGTGATTTTTCAGGGATTGAACAAATCCATTTAAAATAAGTAGTGAATGAGAGGAAGAAAAAGAGGTTTAGCAGAACCACTTTTCCCTATTTTTGTGTACTACTGTGGTTTGAAGTAAGTTTTGAAGTAATTGGCTTACCTGTCAGGTGGAAAGAAATTGTCTATTTTGTGGTTAATGTTACAACATTTCCATGGAAGCTCTGAAGAGGGGTGTGTGATAGAAATGCTGCACAGAGCTACAAGAGGTTTCCTTTGGGAGACACCCTGGATTCTTGCTTCTCCTCACAGTTAGACTGGTGAAATGGTGCTCACAAAGCAGCTACAGCAGCTCAGCCACAAGCTGAAAGGATGCTGTAGAGGGAGACACCTTTGCAAGTGCAGAGCTTGGCTATGTGGTTACGCATACATTACACTCACATTATCATTTACTGCTCTGCTTGCTTAAAAGAAACACCAAGATCACGTTACACTGTCAGCTTTTCTTTAAGCAGAAGTGTGTGATTCACCAAACAACCACACAGAGGTTGCAATGTGAAATATTGGTACACATATGTGAAGAGCAAGAACAACTTGTTGCCATATTAACAATTGAATGTCTCAATTTCTAAACTTTCATGCACATACCACAGTGTTAAAGTTGGGGTTTTTTTCACATGGAGTATTTCTCCTTACTTGGTTGGTTTTTTTTTTTGTTTGTTTTTTTTTTTTTTGCTTGCTTTGTTTTGGGTTTTTGGAGGGTTTTTTTGTTTTCTTTTCTTTTTTTGGGGAGAGTTGTTTGTTGGGGTTTTTGTTGGTGGTAGTTTTCCTACTCTCTTCACAGTGGCTCTGAAAAGCACAGCACATTCCCTTTCAGGTGCCTACTTCTCCTTTCTACCTTACAGAAGGGGTCCCCTCATTCTCTCCCAGCTTTCCTGGCATTTTTTCCATGCTGTCTCCATTCACAGTCACTGTCACTTCCCTGCCCTGGACTTGTGAATTGATATTCAGCTGGAAGTTTGTCCATTATCCCAGGGAAATCATTTGAACTAAAAACTCCTAGTGACCATCCCCTGACCTCTTAACCCTTTGTTGCAGTAGGAACCAGGAATTTTGGGTTAATTCTCCTCCCAGCTTTCTAAACTAAATATGTGCAGGCTCCCCTCACCTCCCAGGTGCTTAAGCAAAGGCTGCCAAAGCTCAGCACTCACCAAACATGGAGAGGAGCCCACAGGAGAACCAGACGAGCAGGGAGAGTCCCAGGCTGCCAGAGTTCTGCAGAACCCCTTTGGGGGAAATGAAGATGCCGCTGCCGACCATGCTGCCGATGAGCAGCGAGAAAGCTCGCAGCAGAGTGATCTTCTTCCTCAGGAAGATGGCCTCTTCTTTCTTGTCCTTCCCCATGGCTGTCTTCTGATCACAGGGCAAGGTCACACATTCAGGAGCTACAGTCTCCCAAGAGTGCTCAAGGCTCACCTGTAAGACAAGGAGTTAGGAATTCAAGGATCTTCTTAGCTGGACAAATTTTTTTCCAGTAAGAGGAAATCTGCTTAATCTGTCCTCTTCAGCTGCAGGAAGTACCAGCCAAACCACAGGTGTGTAGAACACCCTTGGTATCATCTCTCCTATCAGTAGAGCTCCCAACAGACACTTTATGTGTTTGCTTCTTCCAGGCAGCACAGAGCATTACCTGTTGCATGCCAGCCACACCTCAGGAGGATCCCCAAATTTCACTGAGTAATGTCAGACTGCCCAGACTGGAACTGGCCAGCTTAGGGTTAATTTAATGGGATCTAATATAGGGATACAGCAACTTCAGCTCACTGGCAGAAAACAGATTTGAAGTTGCAAACCTCACAATCAATACCTTGAGAATCTCTGAGGTTAGGAAAACATTAAACTGCATTAGCTGGTGCACAGAGAGGATTTAAGCTTTCTTAACTTCCTATCCACCACTGCTGAATGAACTAGCCCTGACTTTCTCACTGGAGCTCCATTTCATCAGTGCTTCTTAATATAGTGTCAAGCTTTTTTGCTTTCTAAGTATTGAAGAGTCAGGAATGAGTACTGTTTTACAATTGTAAGACAGAGCTTAGTCATTACTAACAGACATGCCATTTCTTCTATTAATGTAAAAAGTTCCTTAATAATAACAGTAGCAGTGAAATTTTTCCTAGAAAGAAGGAACTTCAGACACTTCAGGCATCACAAGTTGATCCAGATTTAGTTCTCACAAACTGCAGCAACCTCCCACTTCCCCTCCTTGTCTGCCCTGTCTCTCTCCATCACCCCAAACCCAAGAAACTCACCTTTTGCTTAGGTAGGTAAGACAAATTCAGGTCAGTTACTACAGCCTAATTTGCTGTAGCAAACCTGTCTGTAGTATTCCTAATAGCAAGGTAGATGTTTTACACTAGTAATTATCCCTGGCAGAGCAGGCAAGACAAGCCTGGAGAAGATAATTTGGCTCTTGTCCGGCCTCCTGCCACACGTCCCCAGCAATGCTCTCACACTCAGCTTCAGTGCCTTTTTTTTTAATTATTCTAACATAATAAACTGCATTATGGTGAATATTTGCCCCAGCCCCATGGCAGTATATTGTTGCAATGTTACACTTTACATGAGACCCTATTTTATGGGTTTCTTGAATAATTTAGTAATTGCAGTGGTGTGTCCACAAGGAGACAGTGGTCACCTTTAGAAGCAGATCGAAGCAGCCAGAAAATTGCTTTCTTGGTAGAGAGACAAAAATGTTCCCCGAACTCTGAGGGGACAGTTCTTGTTACTGCTCACCCACGACACTTCTTTGCATGCCCTGTGTAAACCAAGGAACTTTCTCCCCCATGCCCAGCTCTTCTCCCACCTGGAGGCTGGGGGGAGGAAGCAGGGTTATCACTTTCTCTGCACACATATGACAAGCACATGCAGAAAGCCCTTTCTCCAGCCAGCAGCATGAGCTGGTTTCTCTGAGATTGTGCCAAGCCTGCACAAGCATCTTCTCAATCAAACCAGCCCAGTTTAGTTATTAAACCTCTAATGAGTCCCATAGGACTCTTTAAGGCTCAGATGGGTCACATCAGCCTCGTCTGGTCCCACAGAGCTGCTCCTCAGAGTCCCAAAACCTCGCAGGGCTGCTGGAGACTGGCTCTGGAAGAGCAGGGATCTCCCCTGGGAGCCTCCCAAGCCCTCAGCTGCAGTTCCCTCAGACACCAATTAATTACCTTAATGTGAAATACCAATATTGTCTGTACTGAAATGAGACCCACACAGCATTCACTGGCAGGGTGAAACACAGAGCCTCACCACATTGAAAACAAACTGAAGAGAGATGCTGTGCACAGCTATGCCTAAAGCACCGTTTGGAGATAATTAAAAGGGCACTTATCTGTTTGGCTGGGTTTTAAGCAAAGCAGGTGCATTTACAATCCATCAGACTCCCATTTCTGCTGGGATCCCGAAGCTGTGGAAGACAGCGTCTCTTTGCAGGCTCTGAAATTACACAGAGAAAGCAGGGATGGAAAAAAAAAAAAAAAAAAAAAAAAAAAAAGAGATCAAATCAAATTTACAGACCAGGTTAATGATCCAAAGTAAACACCAAATTCCGTACTTCTGTCCCCATGCTTTTTTTTTTTTAATTTTAATACTACTGCCATGCAAAAGTATGTGGAGATAAAGCAATCCAGTCCAATAAATTTGAGAAATGTGAAATGTATCAGTACTTGTTCCAGAAGTGGTTGAAGGAGGAGGAAAAAATGTGGAAAAGAGGAAAAAATATAAAGAGTAACAGAAACCTATTGAATAGAACTTCAAAGAGTCACCTAGCAGAGCCTACAGCCCTGAGAGCCCACTTCTGCCTGCTCTGCTTTCCAGCTACATTCCAGCACCAGGCACATTAAAATTCAGGGATGTTAATCCTTGTGGCAATGCTTAAGAATATTCACAATGTGCTTAGCACAAAGCAAACAGCCAAAGCTGCTTTTTGTTCACCCCTTTGATTTAACAATAGGCTCAACTCCTTCTTGTCCCAAAATGCAGTACCTTTACATGAGAGAGAGAGACCATCAGTCAGCAGGGCTGGAGAAAAACACTTCTCAAACCTATTCCACAGCTTATCACATATACTGGACCTTTCCTTCCTCGCTCCTCATTTACACTGATTTTATTGTTGGTTTGGGGGTTTTTAGCTGTTAATCTTACCTCACATGCACTGGAGCATGGACGGAGAGGGAGGAGACAGGAGAAAAGAGAGAATCCTGTCTGTTACCCGTAGTGGTGAGGCCCCAGCCAAGAGCAGGACCCACTGTGCTCAGCACAGAGGCAGAGTGGATGTTGCTCTGACGAAAAGCTAGTGAGATAAACAAGGAAGCTGAAAAAGGAGAGGAGGGAGACAGCATCATTCTCAGCTGGGAGCTGAGACCTAGAACGACCAGTGACCTTTCTCCTCCTGTCACGCAGGGAGCAGGTGGCATCCCTGGGAAAACAGACTGCACCTCCAGAGTCCCACTTCAACAAACTACCCCCTGAAAACCACCCCAGCTACCAGGAATATTCCTAAAAAGTTAGAGCTGCATTTTCTTTACATCCTCAATCAATATCATATAGCCAAGAACAGGTTAACCCCTTCCTTTTTGTACTGCAAAAATGCAGGCGTCAAACTATTCCTTGCAGTCTCACTACTTTTGCTTTTTTGGTGCCAAAAATGTCACTCCAATTCAATGTCTACCACAAGGCACAGAATCTAACTAAATAAAATCAGCACTGAATGGGAGCTTTTTTATTCATGCATGAAAGTAACATAAATAAGCTTTAATGAGGCTAGCGGTGGTCTGTTCTGGGAACTCAATCAGAAAATCTATTTCGGAGACCTGAGAGATGTTTGTTTATAGACCAAAATGAACACAAGAAACAGGCTGAAAGGACAAGACATGCAGCTCAACTTCTTTTCAGCGTCCTGCAGCTGTTTTGCCACCCTGGATAAGAAACCAAAGGCACAGTAGTTAATAAATCAGGCTCAGGCTTGCAGCCCCAGATGTAGTAATAAGTCCATGCAATTGCCCTAGGTGCAAATGTAAAAATAATTTCCATTGGCTTTTCTTTCTACAGAGTTTCACAAATATCATCTTGTGAACTGTCTATGAAAAGACTACTATTTCTTAATATTTCTGTCTTAATGAAAATTTTTTTTGCCTTGACAGCAAAATTGCTCTTGGGTCAGGTCACAGCACTTCTGTCATCTCCTTTACGTATTTCCAGATGACCTTCAGACAGAGGTAATTTTTCTGGAAAACAGGATGATGGTATGGCGAGTCTGGACCTCTTGATGATATGAGGATGACCTTTTAATTGAGAACTTAAAAGTGTTGAATACACACTTTGGCTAAAAACTGGACTAAACCAAGATCAAGCAGCTAAATTCCTGTTGGCTTGAGAGTTCCTTCCTACCAGGATTTATATTTTACACCAAGCTTAAAATTCTCCACTATGACCAGTCTGCCAAAGCAGACATTACAAATGGAGATGTTCTCTAGCTGTAGTGCTGATTGATTTCCAGGATGCACGGATCATACAGCATCATCTCACTTTTCCAGGCGTCTGATTAAAACTCTCCATTCAGCTGCCACAAGGAACTTCCACTTCTCTGTATCCAGAGCTCCCAGTAACTACCCTATTAATGTTGTTGTGCAGGAACATTGGCCCTTTCATGAGTATTTCTTCCTCACATGTTGTGACAGTGACACACAAAACACAAATCTGGAGAGAGGCACACCTGATTAAAAAGGACTCCAGTCTTCTTCTACAGCACCAGCTATTAAAGACTGTCAGAAAAGTACATCCCTGTATGATGAACTTACATGATTCCTCTTTCTTACAAGCAGGCACAGGGAAAACCCAAGGCACTTGCCTCCCAGCCCATCAGATCCAAAGGAGCAACACCAGGCACTGGAGCACATGAATCCTAGGAAAAAAAGAAACAGAACACTTAACAACAGACTGTCTCACATAGTTGTGTTTCCTGAGGCCAACAGCTTGGCTCTACATTATCTCTAGTGGGGCACAGTGCAGGGAAGTGTCCTCGGAGCTTTGTTCTTTTGTGGACAGTCCTCCAAGTAGCAAGCTGTTTTCACTCTCCAGATCAGACCTCCTCCCTGGAACAAGACAATTTGTCCTATTCAAAACTGTTTTCTTAGCTGCGTAAGACAGAACACAAACAAAAATAAATCTAAACTTTTCTAGCAGAAGACACCCAACAGAGAAGTCTAATGTTGTAGCAAAGTACAGCCAAACTTTCCCCAAATGAGAGTTCTTCTCAAACACTTCAAATTAAAAAAAAAAATCCATATAGGGAAACATCCCCCTCATTCCAATGGTTTGTGGCACTGCCTCAGTGCTGAGCTCTTGGGTCTGTCTGCCTTTGACCTGGAGCTGGGCAGTGCCAATGCTCAACAGCTCTCGCTCCTGCAGGGAGAATTCTTCCATGAACCAGGCCTTTGTTGAACCTCAGGCCTCGGCTGAGGGCTAGAAAGGACACTGCTCCGAGCCACTGCTTGGTGGCTTAGAAAAAACACAAGTTCAAGAGACTGGGGCTGCTCCGAGGGAGCTGCTCCTCACCCCTGGGGCTGCTGCTCTGCAGGGCTGCCCTGGTGGGCTCTTCATCAGGGCCAGTGTTCCCATCAGCAACAGGACAACAGCACCATCCTCCAGAACCAGGGCGTGCTTTAGAGCTGCACTCTAATTCCTAAGCCTCTCCATAAATATTCTGCAAGAACAAGACACATTTCCTGAACGGAGGAAAATGCCAAAATGGCCAAGCTCATCACCAGCTTTCCTCATGAAGAGGTAACTCTCACTCATACCAGCTATTTTGTCCTGCTATGGAGACAGCTCTCTCCTGGTGAAACTCCTTCTGGAGTCAGAAGAAACCCTCTGCAGCTTTTGTTGTCAGAAGGTGGGCCACATCGATGGGGGTTCCTGATCTACCCTGCTTTAACCATCTGGAATGGGGTCCTTTGAGACCTGACTGAAGTAATAAAATTCCTCTTTCCATATTGCTTCATATATTACATTAGTTTCCCCCCTTAATCTCACTGCAGTACTGATGATTTATCACCTCAGGCCTCCAGTTCCCCTCAGACTCAAGCTCAGTGCCTGGGTTTGCTTCTTCTCTTCCCACCTTCAAGGAATTCAAAAGAAAATTTAAACATTAAAAAACAAAACCCTTTACACCTGCATTAGTCACTCACTTTGATTGCTACTCACAGTCTAATCCACAGTTAAACCTGTGTTTTATGCTAAATTACCCACTCTGGCACCTGACTCACACACAGCCCAAGCTCTGCCTTGAACACACCTCAGGGTGGGGGAAGTCTCTCATTCTTTGGCCTTTCTGCTCAGCTGTTACTCATTTAATAAAATATAAGCCAAATACACAATTATGCTGGAAGGAACATGTTTCCTTGTTAGGCCTTTTTGGCTCTTATCCAGCAATTTTCAGGCAATGGGGATTTATATTTTACTACCCGAAGTTTCAGATTAATTCCTTGCCGTTTTCCAGGCCTCTGATGGAAGGAAGGGGAACAAGAAGGGTTTTCTCTGACCTCTACCTCACCTGCCATGAGACAGCAGAGGAACACATGTCCTGGTCTGTCCTGGGTAACAGGGAGCAGTGACTTGTAAAAGGAGCATATTTCTCTATATACAAATGGCACCATATCACCTCAGGCAGTGCAGCCCCTGCCAGCCTCCCAGAGCCAGAGGGATGGCACCAGAAACTAATCATGCACCTAACTCATGTTTTTTCAGGTATCATAAAGGCCAACCCCCATTTTCACTTGTATTTAGTGAGAATCAGATTCTAGGAACAAGCATGTCAACAAAACCAGATCAACATGCTCACTGGGAAGGTTAAGTCAACACAAGGGCATGTTTATTCAATTTTAATGTAAGTACAGTCATGGAAGGATCTCTGGGTGCCTCTGGCCCTGTCTCCCATAAGAAGCAGGATTGTTGCCAACACTAGCTCAGGTCATCCCTTCCTCTGCCTAGCCAAGTCTTAAACCCCTTCCAGAGTCCCTGACCTCTCTTGGTGACCTGTTCAGTGCTGCACCTCTGTCCAGTGGAGAAGCCTCTCCCTTTGGGCCACTCAGAACATCCCAGCCACTGCCTGTGGCTGTTACCCACAGCCATCATCACTCCAGAGCCCCAGGAGCTCCCCTCACAGGGCAGCTCTCAGCAGCCTCTGGGGATGGTCCTTGACACCCCTCCCTCTCCAGCAGCCCCCAGAGGTTCACTTCTCTTTGGGTCTCCCAGAAGTCTATGGACTCAACACTGCTGCAAGTCATGACTGCTTCAGCACAGAGAGCTACAGGAAATGAAAGGCACCAAGCAGATATTCCCCTCCAATCTGGAGGCTCCAGCATGTCTCTGATGTCTCCTGAGCCCCACACTGAAATGACCTCCAGCCTTGGAAGCTATTTTTGGCGCTTTTTTCCCTCCCGGACTTTGAACCTCCCTATGATCTAGTCCACATGATTGCATCATGCACGGCAGGTAAGGTCAGCAGGAATAGAAGGAAGAACAAACAGCACTTCATACAGCACGCCAGCAGCTGGCAGAGCCTGCAGCCAGCAGAGGTGAGGGACCCAGTCAGGTCTAATAAAGACCTGCACCAGTGGAGGGGCAGGAACTACAATTGGGATTATTCATGTTGAAACAGAGGTCACTGCATCTCCTGCTTCAGAGGCAAATCTGAGCCCTGCAGGGTGTCTCAGGAGGAGGTTTCCTTTGTACTGAGCCAGGGCAGTCCAGCAAGGCTCTACTGGGGGCTGCACAAAGGAAGAAATACCATGTGCTTTCTTTCCCTTGTCTCTGCAGCTCAGCACAGATGCTGAATATGCATGGAGGGAGGAGGGGAGAGCTTTCCCTAACAGCTGTAGCCCAGTGAGGCTCTTGGATCTGGGGTCACTGTGGCCAGTACCAAGGAGTCACCACCCTGGATATGCAAGGGCTGAATGCAGCTCCCCTCCTGGATGCCTTAAAACAATTCCAGCCAGTGTGTCCCCAGCTCCTGGCACCTCCACATGGTTCCATCTTGGGTGTCCTTGTTGCACAGGCACCAGCACTTCAGACCTCTGCTTGTTTCTGTCCCCAGCTGACATGAGACAAGGAGAACAAGGGACTGTTCAGGGCAGCTACTGCTCTCACCCGGAGAGGCAGGACAAGGAGAGTGTTTGCCTGAGGAAGATCACTGCTCTGGTGGGGGCTGCAGCACTGTCAGCAGTGCTGGCTGCCTCGTGGGACACCCTCTCCGTGGCATCAGTGCTCTGTGAGAGGAGCCTCATGCAAGTGAGAACACAGCAAAACTCAGGACATCTGTACAAATTCCAGATTGATGAGCTGCTGAAATGTAATTATGAAAAGTATTAGCAATTGAATTGAGAAGGCATTACAAAGCATCTAAGGAGAAAGAAAATAAACTAGCATGCTGTGATTGATGTAAGCACGTAACAGCCTCCACATGTCCCTGGGACCAGCACCGTCTGCACCAGCTGAGGCACTCCTCCCAGAGATGGAAAAACAATTCCAAGGGGAGCAACCACACAGCTGGGGCTAAGCCCTTGTTCCCTGTCACAGTGCTGGTGAACCTCGTGGGCCTCTACTGCCACACAAAGATGGGTTTACAGGGGCACAAGGCCTCTGGCTACAGTTTAGGCTTCTGCACTTGCCAAAGCTTGGGACTGAAGCACGATTAGCTGGGATGAGTTAACTAGATGTCAGGAACACTCCTCAGCCCTGCCCAGAATCAGATAGCAGGGGTGGGCAGGTAAAGCTGCTCCTGGGGGATACACTCCTCCTCAAGTGTCTCACTCCAACTGGCAAAGGCAGGGGAGACACAAGTAAGAGCAACAGCTCTGGAAAGGGAATCGACAGGGGCAACCACAGAAAGACCAGGGAATAGGAGATTAAAACATCAGATTGGAAAGAAGCAATAAATCCCTGTTGGGGAATATAACTGGGGGGTAGAGCAGGAACAAAATGCATCTCAGTAATGAGGCAGATGGCATTTTCTTTGGGATCTGCAAATCCATTTGGGCTTTCTAACAGACAAAGATGCCACACTATCCAGAAATCAGCTTGCTACATGACCTGCCTCCCCCTCTGCTGTCAGTGGCAATAGCTGCTGGAACGAGCAGCCCTGGCAGAGCCCACCTGGGCACTGCCACCTCAGCACAGGCTGAGGCCAGGTCCCTGCAGCCACCTGGGCCACAAAGAGAAGGTGACAGCCAGCTCAGTGTCACAGGCAGGCCCCAGACACGAGGGGCTCTCTACAACCATTAAGGGCTGAGGGCATCTAGCAAAACCCCACCTTGCTGCAAGGTCCTTGGAGTACCAAGACTGTGGCTCCTCCGTCAGGCAGGACAGCTCCTGCCACGTGGTTTGCATCTGTAAGGGCTGCAGGCAGCAGTGCAGAGCATTCCAGGCTGTGACACCCTTGGAGCAGGATTTTCCACCAACCACCAGCGCTCCTGTTCTGCCAGTGCCGAGGCATTCTTGCAAAACACTTACAGGGAGAGGGAGGAAAAAAGCAAGCTGCAGATGCTCACATCCAGCCCCCACCCCTCAGCTCCCTGTATTTCATTAGGCAAATAATACTCAGGGTCAATAGCATCAGCCTCTTTCCTGGAAATGAACTACAGCCAATTCTCAGGTTGCCAGGCCGGGGACCAGGGGAGCCACGGAGTCCCTGCTCTGCAGTCAGCCTCTTCTGGTGTCTTTAGCACAGCACTGCTCCCTTTGTGTCTCTCCTTTGGTTTGGGTAACTCATGTGTAAGGTATGGGGCAAGAGCTCCCACCACACGTTCAGTTTCCTCATGGAAGCCTTGGCAGGAGTGCTCAGGAATAAAAGGGTATCAAGTGGTGCATCAGCCCTTTGAAAGGCACCCTTCCTATCAGCTGACACGGGCTCTCCTGAGCAGCAGTCAGCTCACACCACAGGCAGGGGGACAGGTACAGATGCCACCTAACAGCATTTTACAGTGTCCCTTCTGGTGCAAACGAGTCGAGACCGTGCCACATGCAGCAACTGCCAACTGGCATTTTGTTGCCACTGTGCTTGCCAATGCACAAAGGTACCAACCTCCTCCTTGGCTGCACATCCATTATGTGTTATCACCAGTTTTTTGTGGACCATAGGATTTAGTTCTTGCCTTTTCCTCCCACACAGAAGTTTTCATCATGCTTTGGGCTCAAGCTCTCTGACTCTTCACAACCTACCTCTGGCCCTTTATGTCAGGCTGTTTGCTTACAGAGGGTGCTGTGTTTCTGGCAGGAGCTGGCATGCACACAGTGTTAAGAAAAACCCATCTGCAAGTCTGTAAGGTCAGGGCATTTTCTGAAAAGTATGAACAATAGGTAGGCATTGTTTAAAATGCATCTCAGACCTTCAGTCACTAAGGTGCTCTGCTTTATCAGTCTTGCTTGCAAAGGACTGAGTACCAGCCCCTATGCTTTGTGCTTTTTGATGCTCCTGCCTTGTGTGAAAAGATACTTCAAAACACCTCCCTGTCCCAACTTAAAAAAACCCCAAACAACAACCAACCAAACTAAAATTATGCTTCAGTCACAGAAACACCATGCAAATCCCTGAACTGATTTTCTCCTGAGAGATTCCTTACCTCTAACACTGCTGATAGAAAGTCAATGTTTAACAGAACAGATGCCACAGAGATACACTTCTGTTTCTGGAAATAAACCTGAAGGCTATATTGGACATGCCCTCACATCCCCAACATGACAAACTTGCCACATGGCCCCAGGGAGAGCCACAGCTGGGTCTCAGAAAGCTGGCTGGGTTTACCTGCAGATTGGTAAGGAGACTTGAGGGAGAAAAATGCAGTAAGTTGCAGTCCTGAAAAACTGTAGTAATTCCAGGGTCTACATAAACATTCTTCCAAAAGACACTGCAAAACTGTCCTGGGTTAATGCCAATTCAGCATTAACCCAGGACAAAAACCCAAGGGACAAGTGCAACATCAACTTTCTCCAAGTCCTTTCAGTTAGGAAAACAAGTTGCAGAGCAAAGGTTTTTCATAGTTTAAAGTAGCAATAAAGTGCCTTCAGTGGTAACAATTCCTCAGCCCAGCTGAACAGCACATGGCTTTCTAGAACTGGTGAGGCATGGCATACGTAGATTTCACTGGGAACAATTTTTTTCCTCTCTCCTTTGCATTCCCTCCAATCTTTTAATTTTAGTGACAGATCAATTGCAGGATGGATCCAAATAAAGACATACTTGAAAATTTTCTTTCTTTCCTGTGACACTCAACACTCACTTTAACCAACAACCACAAACCTGCAGAAAAGGGGCACTGGATTCTCACCCGTTCTTCCTCAAGGAGTGAATGATGATGAGTCTAAAATCCTCCTGAATGTTTTATTGCATGCACAAACACCTATGAGCAAGGTAGGCTAGGGGAACTCTGCCAGGCAACCTGGAGCAGGGAATCTGCAGGGAAGATCAAAGAAACAAGTAAAAATAAAAAGTTGCAACACATTACACAAGGAAATCCAGCAGGAAGATGCATTTGCTCTGCCTTCACATAGGTATCTTCAAGCCCTGACAGCAACAGCCAGGACTACCATGTTGGTTTTCTGATACACAGGACTAATGAAAACTCCAAGCCTACCAGAATGGCACAAATCCCCCACAGATCCAAACCACAAAAATTGTCATGAGTTGGTATTTTCACTTCCCTCCTCCTCTCCCCCAAAAAGCTATTGCATCAACAAATCATTTTGGTTTTATTTTAAGGCAGTGGCTATTTTAAGCCCAAGTTTCTTTTAAATAAAACCAGAATTGTTTCCCTTTTTCTTTTTCCCCACTGAAGGAAAGCAGTATTAAAACCTAATCTCCTTTCACACACAACATAGGTGCTAGGAATTTGCATTTTCCCTGCAGAAGAATGCTGTGGGAATGACACCCCATACACAGCTCCTGAGTTCATGGGAACTGGAGGTAAACTTGAGGACCAGCTGAGACATGCAATAAAAAGATTGGCTTTATTCTATTGTAGGAATGTCCCTTTGACTGTGACCCTGCCATTTTAGTCGTGGTTTCTCTGGGGTACATCATGCCTAACATCTCCCACTGTACATCCCTGAGAGCAGAGGAAGTGCTGGCCCCCGAAGCAGTAACTGGGGTGAGTGCAGTCCTTTGTCTTTACCGGATATTTTCAGGGCAGCACAGAAAAAGCAATCACATCTGGGACCACCTCGAGGGGCTGCTGGCAAAAATCCAGGGGCTCCATAGAAGCAGCAGCAGCAGATTGCGGATTTCGATGCCTTGGGCAGGATGTCTGTTTCCACAATGGCTGGGGAAGGAAGCAATATAAAGGGAGATGGTCTGATAAGAGCACGGCTAGGATAAAAAGACTCTGTTCAGTACTAGTTTCTTTCAGCAAGAAGAAAGGTACCCACAGTCACTGGGTTACAGGCATTAGTCTCTTGTCTCAGTGAAAAGGGAACTGGTTAGTCTTGAGGCAATGTTGAATAATAGATTTTAAAACAAGTACAAAAATAGAGAGCAGAACAGATGTGACAGACGGTGGCTTCATCCTGCAGTTTTACAGAAAGTTGTTAAAATAATTTCTCCACCAATTTCAATGCTGGTGGCTCAGTCCTGCTTTGTCACGGACAGAGGAAAATTAGAAGTTGCAAGGTGCAGCTCTGTGCTTTGTGAAATCGAGCATCATTTCCACAATAAAAACTACCAGGCTTTAACTTACAAATTTGTTCTGCAGTTTCTGGATAACTGGGAACATTCACATAAAGTGAACAGAGTGGCATTTTTGACTTGTCTATAAAGAGCTTTACTAAAACTTTAAAAAGCACTGTACCAGGGGAACACTCTCCTCTCCTGGCTGCCAGCCAGTCTTTATGCCATCTCACCTTATTCTTATACAAAGGGGAAAGAGATCTGCAAAGTAAAGTTTGAGGCCGGGATTCTCTGCGTAAAGAAAGCCATTCACAGTATGATGGAGAATCACATTGTCTTACTTCCCAGCACCGGCACACTGTCAGCCGGCCCCGGGGTTTGGCTCGGTTTACCTTTTCCAGGAGCAGTGTCATTTTGTGCATCCCTCCCTGCATCCCTGCATCCCGGGCAGCGCCGCCGGCTGTGCCGTGAGCGCCTCCTGGCGGCAGCACAGCGCCCGGAGGACAGGCGCACACACAGACACACACAGACAGACAGACAGACACACAGAGAGAGAGACACAGACAGACACACACAGACACAGACACACAGACAGACAGACAGACACACAGAGAGAGAGACACAGACAGACACACACAGACACACAGAGAGAGACACAGACACACACAGAGAGAGAGACACAGACAGACACACACAGACACAGACACACACAGACACACAGACACACAGAGAGAGAGACACAGACACACACAGACAGACAGACACACACAGACACACAGAGAGAGAGACACAGACAGACACACACAGACACACAGAGAGAGAGACACAGACAGACACACACAGACACACAGAGAGAGAGACACAGACAGACACACACAGACACACAGAGAGAGACACAGACAGACACACACAGACACAGACAGACACACACAGACACAGACAGACACACACAGACACACACAGACACACAGAGGAGAGACACAGACAGACACACACAGACACAGACAGACAGACACAGACACACACAGACAGACAGACACAGACACACACAGAGAGAGACACAGACAGACAGACAGACACACAGAGAGAGAGACACAGACAGACACACACAGACACACGAGAGAGAGACACAGACAGACACACACAGACACACACAGAGAGAGAGACACAGACAGACACACACAGACACACACAGACAGACAGACCACACAGACACACAGAGAGAGAGACACAGACAGACACACACAGACACACAGAGAGAGAGACACAGACAGACACACACAGACACAGACACACAGACAGACAGACAGACACACAGAGAGAGAGACACAGACAGACACACACAGACACACAGAGAGAGAGACACAGACACACACAGAGAGAGAGACACAGACAGACACACACAGACACAGACAGACAGACACAGACACAGACACACAGACACAGACACACACAGACACACAGAGAGAGAGACACAGACAGACACACACAGACACAGACAGACAGACACAGACACACACAGACAGACAGACAGACACAGACACACACAGAGAGAGACACAGACAGACACACACAGACACACAGAGAGAGAGACACAGACAGACACACACAGACACACAGAGAGAGAGACACAGACAGACACACACAGACACACAGAGAGAGAGACACAGACACACACAGACACACAGACACACACAGACAGACACACACAGACACACACAGACAGACAGACACACACAGACACACAGAGAGAGACACAGACAGACACACACAGACACAGACACACAGACACAGACACACACAGACACAGACACAGAGAGAGAGAGACACAGACAGACACACACAGACACAGAACACACAAGACAGACAGACACAGACACAGACACACACAGAGAGAGACACAGACAGACACACACAGACACACAGAGAGAGACACAGACAGACACACACAGACACACACAGAGAGCAGACACAGACAGACACACACAGACACACAGAGAGAGACACAGACAGACACACACAGAGAGAGACACAGACAGACACACACACAGACACAGACACACAGACACAGACACACAGACACACACAGACACACAGACACAAGAGAGAGAGACACAGACACACACAGACACAGACACACAGACACGACACAGACAGACAGACACAGACACACAGACACACCCGAGACACAGACAGACACACACAGACACACACACACAGATACAGACACACAGACACAGACACACACAGACAGACAGACACAGACACACAGACACACACAGAGAGAGACACAGACACACACAGACACAGACACACAGACACAAACACACAGACACAGACACACACAGAGAGAGACACAGACAGACACACAGACACAGACACACAGACACAGACACACAGAGAACACAGACAGACACACACAGACACACACAGACACACACAACACAGACACACACACAGACATACAGACACACACACACAGACACAGATACACACAGACACAGAGACACAGACACACACACACACAGACACACACAGACACACACACAGACACACACAACACACACACACACACACAGACACACAGACACACGACACACACCGAACACACACAAAACAGAGACAGAGACAGACACAAGACACACACACAGAACGAACAAACACACAGACACAGACACACACATGGAGCGATGTAAAGGCTTTCACTGCTCACTGCTTGCACAGTGGCTAAAGGGAAGGAACCCATCCTTACCCCTCCTCTTTGGGCTAGTTTTCATAAAGCCCACAGGTTTCACATTTTGTTCCCAGCAGAAGAATTAACTTCATTTGCTGTGCTTCCCAGTCTTGTACGACCCACAGCCAAGGAAATACATACTTCCTAAATATTTATGTCAGTGATTTCTTTTTTGTGTTGTTCCCAATCTTTTAATCCTTTTCAGTGAACCACAACACTGCAGCACAGAATAGTAACTCAGCTTTTCTTCAAGCCAAGAACTGTAAAATATAGTGAGAGTTCACATCAGTGCAGAAAAAAAATACAGAAATGGCTGAATGTCCCAACCGAGGGGAAAAGAATTTTAAGAGTATTGACAGCACTATTGGGGGGGTCTACTGAAATGTGCAATACAAGGAATAGTGAAGATATTCCTTGAATTGTAGCTAGTATTACTGGAGTTTGGTAGCTGACATTTTATAGTGTTGAAAATTGAGATTAGAGGAAACAGAAAAAATGCATGGCAACATTATTGAAAACAGTCTATAAGCTATCAGGGCACAGCAGTGGCCCTGACTAAGAGTACATAAGGCTTGTAGGAAGAACATGTCTTATATCAGAACCATGAGTGCCACACAGGAATTCCCATTCTCCAAATCCTTCAGTCGTTCCCATACAGATCACTTCTGCTTACAACCTTCATTCATAAGGGAACTGGGATGTGTAACACAAAGTATCTTTCATGTTCTGTACAATGTGAACTTCTTAAAGTGAAATCCTCTTTAGTGAGAAAATGCATTAACAGAACCAGTAAAATAACTTCCTGCAGCATCAGAAGAGGTATGTAACACAGTGTTGCTGAGTTTTCCCAAAGCACCTCAGCAATTCCTCTTTTCTGACCTGCTGCAAAGGCCTGGGATAAAGAGGCATCCTTCACGTGCCACGTCCCTTCTGATGCTCGGTCTCCCTCCCGGAGCACAGCTCAGCATCGCCCACGGTGCTCAGACAGGCACAGGTGGCCAGCAGCCTCTGCAATGCCACCCCTCCACCTGCAGCAGTGCACTGCACAGCTCACACACTTCCCCCCTCTCCCAGCAGACATGGGTTCATATGAACAGACTTGGAAGCCAAATGGCTCCTCTCAAGGAGGAACCTCAGTTGAACAACCGGTTCTGACATTACTTTTAGGACAGGCAAATACACTTTGAATGCTCTCTTTCAAGAGGTGCAATGCTTTATTACATGGGCACAGCTCTGTTCAGTAACTGTGTCATGATGGAATTTAAAACCCTTTCTTCGAGGGCTGGTTGAACACAGGAAAATTTTTACTGGGCCAGAACTGTGAAAGAGCAATTCAAAGACCTTTCATAAAATAGTAAAAAACTCTCTGTAACTAGAAATCAGCTCAAGAATGAAGCACAATACTTAGTATATTCTTCAAATTAATACTTGACTGAAACTGCTGCCAAGTTAAACCAAAATTTCCACAGCCCACATCCTATTTGAGGAGACCAGTGAAGCAGTTTCTAGAGTTTGGTTGGCTTTTAGCTTAACCAGAGCAAAAAGCCAACTTGTATCCTTATGACTTACCACCAAGGTGAATGATTCATGGGCAAATGTTTCCTCCAGACAGCACGTTCTCCAAGCATGGACAGGAACTTTACTCACACTCATTGCAGCAAAAATTTCTTACAAGGAATAAACGTTGGGGCAAAGCATCACAACAAACAAGCAGACTCTTTGTATACTGGTTTGTTTGGGGTTTTTTTTTAGTTGATTTATATGTTCCAAAATAGAGTATGTTTTCCAAGACCAAAGCAAATACAGCAGAAGCAGTACAGATAAATAGATCTATTAAGCTAAACACAATTCTTTGAAAATTTGCAGTAGTTATTCTAAAGACTGACTATAATTGGCTTTTGAGAAATCAGACCTTAGTCTAGACAAAGCAAACTGTGCTATTAGCCAGGTGTCAGTGAAATACTATGAGCTCTGCCAATGACAGATTTTAGTCACTGTCTTGATCACCAGCTGTTTTTTCTGCAGGTAAAAATTTCAGTCACTACCAAAGTGTTCAGCAATCCTGGCTGTATCAGAAGGAGTAACAATAACTTTCTGGTTTTATGTTTAAGCCCTCATTAACTCTCAGCTTGAGACAGCTGACATTACTTACCAGCTCTGAAAGTGTAATTTCAAGGGCTCCCAGGACAAATACTTCTACACAAAGTAAAAACTAAGTTTCTACAGAAATTAACACTCAGCATGACTGACTTCACCATGCTATTAGTCAGGTTTCCATCATCAGTCCAAAGCTGCACCTAAACAAAACAAACTAGAAAAGGTTTGGTTGAACATGTTAATTAATGAGCCACCACCACAAAAGCTTCACAACGTAAGCAGGTCAGGACAAACCCTCTGGACAGAGCTGAATTTCACTAAATGTACAGAAATTAAAAGCCAGTCTGTAGGCACTTTACAAGTGGGTACTTTACCTCAAACACCACAGAATACTGTTGATTAAAAACCAAAATCAGTAACTTAGTCTCCAGATACCAAGAAGGGTATCTTGTTCATTCCCTGACTTTAGAAATTCAATTCTTTTCCTGGATTTGGTAGCCTTGAAATCTTTAAAATCCATCTGTCCCTCAGGAAACAACAATCCAGGTAAGTATTTCTCCATCCTCTGCAAACAGAAAAGCAGAACAGAAACTTTGACTTTTAATGAAAATATGGCTCCAGCTGCTGATGGCTACCCAATAGCATTTAAAGCAGCACTTGAGACATTTCACATTTTCCAGTGTATTATCCTGTCATCCACTAGATAGCTGAGACAGGAAAAAAACCTCTGAAGTATAGCTGGCAAAAAACAAAAGGGCAAACAGTAAAGTTGCTTGTGTAGGTTTTTCTATGGGTATGAAACTTGTATTTGTGGCCCACTAAGGAGCTGTCTTAAGTTGATGACTTTAAGACCAAAACATTACTATGAGCAGTGAGCTGAGTGTGACAAATCCAGATGAGTGCTTGATGGAAATGCATAGGTTGTAGCATTGCTCTTCAATCACAGTGATTAAGACCTTTTCAAAATATGCAGTTGCTCTGACAAACAGCTCTTTCAGATCTTTGGCAAATCTTGGGCTAACCAAATTTAAAATCAGTTTTAACACATTACTTGAAAAGATGTAAAGGCATGTCAAAATACAACGGGAACAGGTATCTGTACATAAAAATATTTCATCATCAACCCCTTGTACTAGACTCATGATTTTTCCCTCCACTCAAATGAAATTTGCTTTTGAAACAGCATAGAAGTTTCTGCTCCCCAAATCTGCAACACTATGATGTTTTAAACTTTAGGCCACAAAACTTCCTCGTTTGTCAGGGGTTATTAACTGTTCCATTGAGCAGTACATGGGCTGATGAGGCCAGCATTCTTGCTCTTTTTCTGTAAAGCACCTGGCACAATTAGGTCAACCATCTCCCAGTCATCATAGGCAGCCTCAAATTCTCTGTAAACCAGAAGCCAGGCTGAGAATCAAACCAGGCAGCTGAAGAGGATGCTGGTATGGATCCCTTCTGCCCCTGGTTCTCCCCAAGGCAGAGGGGCATCCCAGGAGTGCCCCTGGCCAGAGCAGGGGGCACACTGCCTGGGGCTGGGGGATGTCTGCAGGGAAAACCGGCAGGGAGACCTCCAGGGCAGCACCAGCAGGGCTAAGAGTGAAAGAGAAAGCTCTTCTCCCAGAAACTGCACAGGCTTCGAGGAAAAAGAAAAAACCAAAACTACCAATAAATCAAGAGCTGAGTCAGCCAGCAGTAGCGTGAGACAAACCTGAACAAAAGCCAAGAGCAACAATACAAAAATACCATTTGACACCCTTCTTACAGATCTAGATCTGATAATATGATGAATCACAAACACTTCCAATCTCCTTTTTATATTAGGATTCAAAAAGAATATACACATCTTCACAAAATGCATTTAGTTGCCATATAATATACTTAGATTGAAATGAAATTTGCACTTTGAAAAAATTAAAAAAAAAAAGGTATGAGAATATTCCCTCACATTTCTCCACAATATTTCTTCTTTAAAATGTGATAAGCAAAGGGCACAGAGATTGAACCCAGAAAAGCATCTTTCTCCTGATGATATTCTGTACATTTTACTGTATTTACACTGAAGTAAATGAGCAGAAGTCTGAAGAAATTAAACACTTTCGAGTGCTAAAATCAAAACATAAGCATACAATTTTTTAATTTCAGTATTTTAAAGTACAGAAAGTGGAAACTATGAATATCAAATACAAATTTAAACAAAGCCACTTGTCCTCCCCTAGAATAATCAATGTGAACTACTTATAGAAACTTACAAATTTAAAGTAAAATCAAAACAAAATAAATACTGTACATACACTTTCCCTGCCTGCAGGCAAAAGAGGATGGGAAATACTGTTATGAATTGAAAACAATGCTCTTAAAGCTGCAGCATCCCATTTCCCAGCCAAATACTTAACACAGTAGTGCGTTTCTGTAAAAAGGAAGACACACATACACCGACCCCTACTGAGCAGACAAGCTAATATTTTCAGAAACATTAAGAAGGAAAGATAGAAATTAGACTATGAGAGTAGAAAAAGGAGGAAAAGACAAATGGGCCAGCAAAACATTACTACAAAACTAGTAAATATAGCCAAGAACTAGCCCCGTTTGCTTTTTTCAAATTCCATGTTTGGTTTTTTTTAAAAAAGATTCACCAAAGCATTGGCAGCAATAGACATTTCCCAGCAGAAGTGACAAAACATATCAATATAATCTCTTAAAGTGATCCCTTTCATTCCCTTCCCACAGCATGAAACTCTTATGGCTTAATTTATATTAAAAGTAGAAAAAGTCCTTTGTTTCTCCAAACAGAAATGCAGCCTATGAAGAACATGCATCTCCTTATCAGTGCTACTTTCATTTCCCATCCACTGCATGACTTATCATTCATACTCTCCCACAAAGAGGGTTGCCAGGGTGGTTTTGTGTTGGCTTTATTTTTTGGAAAAATGGATGTTGCAGCTTTTCATCTTGTTTAACAACAAGCAGTAAGGCCCTTGGTTCCATTTGTATTTCTTCTGTCAAAGAGCAGTGCTGGGCTCACTCAGGCCCAGAACTACAAACAGCTTCTCAAGGTCTGGAAGTACTTTGTGGATGACACAAGGCTCGGGGTGGTGGTGGGAGTGAAGGGACAGGGGCACGTGGAGCCTGAGGAGGGAAAGCCACGGGCACATCCCAGCTGCAGTGCTGCTCGGTCTCCACAGCTGCCAAAGAGGGGCAGGCCAGATCCTCAACAGCTCTGGCTTGGAAATCCTGCAAAAACTTTCAATGCTTGCAACTTTCTGGTCTTGTGAGTGAAGGTAGCTTATGCCTCAGAGCAAAGCCCAGGGAAAGCTGAAGCGTCTCAGATGTGGCCATGACACTGTGCTCTCTCACATCCCTACCAAAGGTGACACAAGCACTTCAACCACCAAAAACAAATTTAAAAAAAAACAAACACACCCCCCGTGTGATCAGAAAACAATAATTTTAACTCTCAACATCTAACCCTTCCAAAATTCTCTTGAAGAATGAATTCATGTAGAGTATTATAGGTTGCATAGGTAATCTACCTCAGAGGTCAAAAAAGGCTACCCTGTAGCCAGGGTTCATTAGCAAGTACAGCAGGAGAAGAAAAGGGAAAGTTGCTGGAAGAGTCTTTGATATAGTTTCTAGGTGGTCTTTCCACTTTCATGTTTGTTTGTTTTTTTGCAATTGTAGGAACGTGAGAACTTAAGAGTGGAAAAATCCCTACAATATTTCATTTCCTATTGTTCTGCCTATTAAAAAAAAATCTTAAAAAAAAATTAAATAAATAAATTAAGTTTTATGCCAAATGTGAGTTCTCTGACTTTTGAGAAAAGATTATCCTTGAAAACAAGTTACCACAGCAGGCGAAATTCGCTGTTGCCCTGCCAGTGTTCCCTACTCCCGCCCTCCTCCACCCCAAGTGAGAGAGCAAGGAAAAAAATTGGGCTTTTTCTCTCCACTACAACAACACAAGGTTCAGTCCATCTACAGAAAGATTGGCGCAGAAGTGATTTCAGCTAGAACACAATAAATATATCTCTACATACAAGTACACAAAACAAGTGAGGTCACCACATCCTCTTCATGAGCTACCAGAAGATTTCTTTTTTCCCCTTTGTTTTCTTGTTGTTTTTTTTTTTAATACTGCTCAACATGGCAATTTCTTTTCAATTACTTGTTCTGAGTTGGAACATCAGATTTAACTTCTGCTGGAAGCATGGATATTTGAAGAAAATGGGAATGAACCTCTGCCTGTTGACAGCCTGTGAAGAGACTATTACATAAATTCATGACAGTGGAGAGCCACTTGGAAAAAAAAGGTAGAAAATCAGAGTAAAAGAAAGGATAAAACCAAGAAGAAATAATATATATGGGTCCAGCCATATCTATGTTTCAACAGTAAGATACAGATAAATAGCATGGATGGGCAACCACATGTACAAGAAAGCATACTCTGTATTTTAAAAATTCCTTACTCCAGATTCTATTCTGGCATACTTTTACTTCAGACAAAATCTGTATTTAAGATGAGAGAACTCATTCTTTATCCTGCTCTGAATCTAACTGCTGCCCTAAACCAGAATTTTCTATCATTAGAAATTACACAGCCAGCAGGAAGGAAATTTGGTTCAATATGCTAAAGCTAAAAGTTTCCAAAGCCTAGCAGGCATTAAACCATTTGCTCAAGCTTAAATGAAAATTCATATGGGTATATAATTTTAACTAATATTAACAACATAGTTTATTTCTTTGACTTACTTTGGTGAGAACATATTACAAGATAGTTAAAATATTCTCTTTTAACTATTTCCATCTAGAAAACATAGCACCTGAGAACAGCAAGTCCTTATAGTAATTTTCAGCACCTGTAGAATACTCCTTAGCTTATCTTCTGCTTTTCAGAAATCCTTGACTACCTCCATTCCCAATATTCTAAAGGTTGCTAACTTGTGTTAAATTTTAAAAAATTAAGAAGACTAAAAACTCGGTTTTGTGAAACATTAACTAGCAAACAAAAAAAAAAGTTTAAAAATTCACCCATGCAAGTCACAGAACAAGTTAAGTCATCATAATGCAAAAGTAGGGCTGCAAAAAAAACCCTCCTAAACTATAATTTTCAAGCTCCAGACGAAGTAAAGCCATGAAAGCTACCTGACTTTTTTGCAGTGGCACTGTATTTTGATGCTTTCCATTTAGGAACAGGATAACATAGTGCTAACTGGTTCTGACCCTGCAACGATAAAGAACACCTGACATCAGAACTATTTCCACAAATTCCTAAAGGCATTCATAATCTAGCCTAAATAAAAACAACTCTGTACAAATATTCTGGAAAATAAAATTGACTTTGTTTTAAATCACAAGAGAGAATTATTCCAGTATAGGATATGGAGGAAGGAAAAATTGGTATGGAAAATTAAAATCAATTTGATGACTTGGACAGCTATGCAGGAGTATTTTTGCTCTTACCAAAAACAAACAAACAAACAAAAAAACAAAAACAAAAAAAAACACCACAAAATCAACCAACAACATTGTTGTCATTATCATATTAAGGTCTACATTTTGGCTGGACCCTGCAAAATGCCCTTTTTCCAGAGTCAAGTAAAAGTATTCCCATTTCCGCCTTCATCCCCGTCCCTCAAAAGTTAAATATTTAATTTTATATTACAGAAAAATACAAATTTTAAATCAAAATTATTTACAATAATTCAGAATTGGCATTTTCTATCAGCTCTGTATGAAGCCTGACACAAATGATCATTCTGATACCAGTAAGCTACTTAAATGCTTATAATATATGGACCAGTTAAGACTCTGAATTTGCTGTCTCGCCCAGCTTTGAACGCAACACACGTTCTCCTGCTTTCATGACTCTTGAGTAAAATGTGTTTAACGTACAATAACAACACTTTAATGCTTCTTCCATGCTACATTAAGTAAAATGCCAAATCTCATGACTGCAATGTGTATCTTATGAGTTATTTGAGAGCAAGTCTTCTGAAGAAACATTTATCTTAACTGACGGCTCCATTCCTCCAAAAGATCTATCAGGTCTTCCTCCTCTGTACAAACTCTTAAATAACTTCTACAAATACAATTTCAGGGAGTCTTTTTACAAAAGAAAACCATCACAGACAGATCATCAGGAGGAAAATATGTACTCAGACTCAGAGGAAAGAGGTGCAGTTTAAAACGAGTTAGCTACTGGACTGACATAAGAAAATTATTCTGTCTTTAGGAGTCTCTTCTAGTCCATTAAATAAATAAATCTGATATTAAAAAGGACAGGTCAAAAAATAATCAAGCTGGCAGAGAATATGCAACTTGCAAGTCAACAGAAGCCCAGCCAATAGCTTACAAAAAGCAGGAAAAAAAATAAGATTCCTTATGCCTTAATTTAAAAAATAATTAATAATGCATCTCACCCCTATTTAAGACTATAACCTGAATATCAAATTTAGGAGTCCAGACTATTCACAATTAATGTGGCTCTCCACTGCACCAAACACACATTATCAAAACAATTTAAACCTTTCACATTATTAAATCTAAATTAATAACCCCCCACAGAAAAAGTCTTCCAAATAAATAGTTTCTTAAATGAATTTTAAAGTTGTGAAAAATCTATCAGAAATAAATTATTGATAAACCACCTTCATCATCTTCCCCTCATTAACCCAGGTCAGAAACTACCAGCAACAAACGATATTCAAGCCCTGATGAGAGACTGTTTCTCCCAGTCCGTGTCTCTCTGAAGGTTTCCCCGTTCCCATATGGTTATTGCTGAGCAGGTGTGGCACAGTGAAAATGCAGCATTGGGTTGGGTTTTTTTTTTTTTTTCCTTTTTTTTTTTTTTTTTTTTTTTTTTTTTTTTTTTTTTTTCCTTTTTCTTTTGTTCATCAGGCAGTGTTTTCTATGGTACATGCAAGCCTGCCTCAAGCAGAGCAGTAACAGCAGCTCCAGGCTCTGTTGCCCCAGGACTGGTGTGTGTGGCGGCTCCGTCACACGAAGAAGCGCGCGTGGCCGGGCCGGTTCAGCTTCAGGATCTTCCCAAGGCGCTGCTTGGCAGTTGCCATTCCTTTCTTTGGACGTTTGCCTGAAAAACCCAAGCAAGGACTCCAGTCAGCAATTTCAGAACTCATTTTAATCAGTGTAGAACAATGGTGGAACCCAGATTTCAAGGTGAAGCAGGTGAAATTTTCACCAGAATCAGCTTGAAAAACAAATAGGGAGCTAGAATAGTTTAAATTAAAAAAACAAAACAGAACAGGAACTGTTTTCCTTAAACTCTGGCTAAAATTATAATAAATAAAATGAGTATATTATTTACAAATATTGCTAATCTATGAATTGCAGTGGGTGTAGTAGGGGAGAACTTAAACTGAGCTTCCCGAGTATTCCTTTGAGTATATTAGAGAATATAAACCAGACACTAAAACCTATGTAGTATACTCAGCAGATTATTTCTGAAGTCTTAAGAGTTTCTAAACCTTCATTTCAGTAAGTAAATCTGATTCAGGCCAGTTAGATCTCACTTAATTCCACCTCCCCACATTCTGTGCCAGAACTGGAGTGCCCACGGCATGCTCACTTGGTGTTTTCCCTCAAGGAGCAGTCCTGCCCTCCCCTCGGTTTCTGCCCTTGGCCCCTGGGCAGGGTGCACATCAGCCTTACCTTTCGTGGCCTGGTTGCTGATGGGCGGGGGGTTTGCTGCTGGCCTCTTGGTGGGGTGCAGGGGCACGGCCGGCTCGCTGGGCTCGGGGCTGGCGCTGCCCTCGCTCAGCGCGCGCTCTGCCGCCGCCCGCGCGCCGGGCTCCCGGGGGCATCTGCCAGGCTGCAAACTCGAGCTGTTGCTGTGCACTATGCTTCTGTTTTCCTGAACCTTCAGACTGCCTTCTGGTGCACCTTCCTTCTTGATATATTTTTGAGTTTTATTTGCATCCTAGTATGGAAATGAGAAGAAAACATGTACAAAAGTTAGTAGCTTCTGGCTACAGGTTCAGTCAAATTTTTATGATTATACTACTGTGTCTTGGAAATAGGTATTTCAGTTCCACCAGTATCTGGCCACTTTATGAGTCCATAATTTCTTTTAGAATAGATACCTCTTAAAGATAACATACAACAGCCCCTGTGCAAGCATTCCATGTGCACCATGGGGCAATGCTACAGTTTAAGTACACAATACTAATGTACACAATTCCCCTACTTTTTGTTTTCAGTTTGCAGTGACCAAAACAAATACAATTGCTCTTGATCAAACCATACCATACCATACCAAGCCATACCATAATCACTGACTACTTTAACAGGTAATTTGTTTTCAACATTCAGCTGGTAAGAGAACAAACGCTAAATTGAGAATTATGAACCATAAAGGAGTACCATGTAGTCAGATATTCTTACAAAGCAAACACTATAAAAAGCATGCAGTTAAAAACAGTGCTATTTAATGACTGCAATTTTGCAACTTCAGTTGTTCTAGTTAATTTATTATTCTAATACTTCTAATACAGACAACCTTGGAAATACTAAAAAAGTCAACAGTGTAGAAAAGCTCAACCTTTCATTTCTTGCTGGATTCCATCTGGACATCAGAAAACAAAAATACTCCTATCTGCTAGCTGTTGAAAGCTATCAGTTTAACAGCACTAATTTCCTAAACAAGTATCTTTACTATACATACTATCAACATGTTGCACTTGTTCTGATGCTCTGGTTAGGAATAACAATGAATAAACAACATAGTGCTTCCCCAATTAGAAGGAATATAAATTCACATTTAATGTGGTATTTTTTATTTTTCAAGATACTGCCCTGAACAGCTTAATATTAGGCACTATGAGAGAAATGAATTTGAAAGGAAAAAATCCAAAATAATGAGAAAAAAGGCATGACAAAAATAACCCAGTTACCAGAACCAGAAGTATCTGCCAGATACACAGTGTGTTAAGACCTGTCCACCATGCCTTCTGTACTTACAATTTCATCATCTCTTCTCCTATAAAAATGTGTTCAATATGTCTAAGTATTGCTTTACCTGAGGGTTAATCCTCGAAGCTTCATTCAGGTGTCTAGTCCATGCTGAAGTTCCCAAGTCTCCTTCCTCCTCTTTCACAGACCTACCTAAAGAGAAGTTCAACAAGCTTAAATTTTAGTACTTTCAATCTAGCCACAACTTTCCTATTCTTGTAAGGATGCCACGAAACTTTTAGATGGAAATATTTAGAAGGGGTACTCTGATGACAAGCTAAGTTTGCCCTCGTTTTCAGACACAATATTTACTTTTTATGGAAAAAACCACCAACAAAGCCAAACCATAGAATACATCTTTTTAAATGTCAGCTTGATTTATGTAAAAGCTACTAATCTAATAACCACAAATCTAAAAATATACCTTCAAGTGATTATTCTGAGCACTGCGCCCAAAAGCAGGGAGCAGCAGTGTCCTCAGTTCAGATACCTACCACATTCTATGGTTTTGTGGCTCTGAGACGGCTGCCTGTCTTTATGCCGACTCCTGGGGTAGCTTCTGTGTTCCTGAAGAGAGGTTCTTTTATTTGTGCAGTCTGTGCTTTGAGTATGACCTGGTAAACATGTAGTATAGTGCAATCCTGCCATAGAAAGCATGCCCTGAATAGCTTCTTCTTCTGTACTTGTCGAGGTAGGACATTCCCTAGGAAAATCAAGGGAGTAGAAAGCAGTTCAAAACAGAACCCTTTGAAGGACTGATTTTTGCATTACTATAAAGTAGAAGCACAAATACATGCTAAAAGGTCTAACAGTTTATAAAAAATGTCCACAATATGCTTACTTTTTACTGGGAGTTTCATTTCTGGATGGCTTCTGGGTATTTTGACAAAGGTCTCTTGTGACCTTAGATTCCTCTTTGAAATTAGATGTTACTTCCTGCTTCTCTTCATCACCTGAGCTTTCTGACTCCTCTGTGGAGGAATCCTTCTGCTGAAACAAGAGACACAGTATGCAGAATGGTCAGCAGACCTCCTATGTGGAAACTCTACCTTAATTTATGTTAAGTGACAAATTCAAAAGCTTCAAGGTCCAACTTTTTTATACTTATAGTATCCAGAATGCAGTTAATCTGAGCTTAACTGAGATGCTATACACTCCAATTTTGTAATACTGGTAAGTACATG
Source organism: Sitta carolinensis (assembly GCA_032173965.1). Lineage (NCBI taxonomy): Eukaryota > Metazoa > Chordata > Aves > Passeriformes > Sittidae > Sitta > Sitta carolinensis. The sequence continues at coordinate 13,048,464 of JAVUNC010000030.1, forward strand.
TTCCACAATACAGAAAGCATCTCTGAAATCCATTTCTTACAGAGCACCACACATATTACAGCATACACAAATCACTGCATTCTCTTTAATGAGAGCATTAATTACTCTTATCTTCAATATTCAAAGTACAAGGGAAAATACGGAAGTATGGTTCCAAGGAGCAGACAGAATTGATACCTATTATATATAACAAGACACATTCTGCCCCAGAAAACTGCTTCTGGTTCCTGCTCTCACAAAGTATAACTTTCAACAGCACCATCTCTGATGAACGACAGATGCTCTCAGGTAAATCCAGAAGACAGCAGGAACAGAGACACAACAGCTGCTGCCTCTCTTACAGAGGCACAGCCTCATTTCATGAATGAAAGAGCTTTTCAGCTCCTGCTGAGATTACAGATTGTATGGGCAGGAGCTTCTCAAAGGTGGAGCAACCATATGTGACTCAATATGCCTTTACTGGAAGCAAGGGCTACAGTACATATGTTCCAGCTTGGTAATTCAGACTAATCTATTTTCAACAAGTACAGAGAACATCACAATTTTTTTTTTCCAAGCCAAGGAATATATGTGACACGCAACAGAGGTTTTGAAAACAGAAGATCAGAACAAGGAGAAGTCATAATCCTTAAAGACTGACACCATTATCCCCATCATCAAAAACAGAACTGAATGAATGAAGTGCATTTTATCACCAAGAGAGATTTTTATACAATAGTTTCATTCACAGGAGCAGCTTCCTAATCTTTGACCCTTAGACAGTGACACAAATGGCCAATTAAATTGTAACTATGATTCAGTGTTAGTAATAAAGGCATTGTTTTGTTAATATATCTTTCAGTACAATATAAAAACATTTAAAGGATTTAGAGGTGATGAGAGAATTAATCAAAAATTATATTTAATTGCTTCATTAATTTCTGAGATTTTTTTTTCAAGATATACCTGTGTAGTGCAATCAGGCTCAGATTCTTCTGAATCAGAAATATCAGAGTACTCTGAGGATCCATTCCTGAGTTCTGATTTCACACTTTCAAAGAACACTGCAGAGAGAAGAATTAAAATGTAAGACACAACATTTACTATGTTAATATTTCACATTTCTGAAGCAAAACCCAAGAAATACATACTTGTTTTTTAACAGTCTGTAAATAAAGGCAAATGCATATATTGTTCTTGTTCTACTGCTGGCCAGCAGACTCCTCAAGCAATTGAGCGAATTGCAATTGAACAGGAGGAGAAATCAGGGGCAGCAGCAGTTTGTATTTCTTCCTTCTTCTAGAGCACCTACCCCAGAGATGGCCCCTTGGGCAGTTTCTGCTTTTTTGTACAGGCTGGAGTCAGAGCAGTTCTCTCCAGCATGCACCCCTAAAAGACTGCATTTGTCCCCAAGAACCACGAGCAGGAAACACATTTCTGAGTGTTTGGATTGCAAGGCTCAGGGCCAGTGAGCTGCAGGTACACCTGTGCCAAGGCTCAACAAGCAGTTTGCCCTGTTCCAAGAATACCCAAGAGTGGCTTCTTTCATGTGCAGGTTTTTTAATACTGTCCCCTATGACATCTGGAAGCACAGTCAACAGGGATTATAGTTTGCTTTGTTAATGAAAATAATTAAATACTTCATTCAGGCTGACAGCAGAGTCGAATGCTATGGACTGTTGTGCAGGAAACTCAGGGAACTGTAAGTCTCCAGAGGAGTCCTGGCATCTTTTAAGTGTTGACTTCCGTTTCCTTCTACACATCTTCTGAGCCCTTTTAAGCTCTGCTGTGAAAGGATGTGACTTATAATTAAGCAGAGAGCTGAACAGCTATGTCAAGGACTAATTCTATCTGCACACAGATAGTGCTGTTAAAAACAGGCACTGGCAACAGGCATTCAGTATTGATACTTTACTAATACACTGTGTGATCATCACTGCTCAACACTTGGCAGGAGGGCTTGAGGCTACCAAAGATTGCAAAAGATGAGTTCCTAGTGAGGGGTGGTTTAAAGCACTGGAAAGTGGAGTTAAAGTGTTTTACACATTACCTGAGTTCTTTCCTAACCTTGCAGATTACAAAGGTTGAATGTGTAAGATTTTATTAATGTTAAATTATGTCTTCTCACTTGTATGGAATAAATTCATTAGTAAAACATACAAAATTGTATGATCAACTATGAAATTGCCAAATTGAACAGGAAAAGTAAAATATAAGACAGGTTTAAAATTAGCTATGTATTATGATCTTTCATTCTCTACAGTGAAATGATGTGATGAGCTTTTCACAATGAGGTATATTTTTGTTTTAAAAACAAAATCAAATCAGCATTCTTACATTATGAAGCAGACCTAGAGTAAAAAATACTCATCCAGAATACCAATTAAATATGCACTGTGAAAAATGATGTCCATAGCATTCAAGACAGCACTAACATAAAACGGTGAGTTTACTTTTCATCTCTGTCCTGTTAGCTTCTTCAGTAGAGAGGTAATATTTAAGAAATGTTTTGTGTAACTTCTAATTCTACTCTTCTGATTTATTTGTTTATTATCTTTATATTGAGTCTGAGTGAAATATTACAAATGGTAGTTAGACCCTCTTTGAGACCAAAATGTTCAACTGCTAGGACTTGGAGACAATCTTACTGTTCAGTGGTTTCTGGGCATCTGCATTCCCTTCTCCTTCAAATCCTGAGGGCTGCTCTTCTACCTTAACAGCTGTCTTTTTCGACCTTGTCCTGTCATCTTCATCTTCACTGTCTGCTGTGTAAAGACTTCGATCTGTAAATGGACGTCTCTCATCTCTTCTTACAAGGAAAAAAAGAGAAGTCAGTTTTTACTCTGAAAAACCTGAAGCAACTGTTTTCCTTTCATTATTTACAACACACTCTCAAGATATAACAGTAATACCCTCTTAAGCCCATCTCTTCATTCTGAATTGTAGGTATTCCCATTTACTCCCAATTCAACTGTCATTTCCATAAGGATACCTAATTTAACACCAGAGTACTTTTAATGAGAAGCACTTTTACAGATGGGTACAAAACAACTTTCCACTTGGAAGCATTCCCTTCAGTACAGACCCCACAGAGCAAGTGAATGAAATGCTCTAACAAAGGAACCTGCCAAGAACCCTTCCTGTCCATTCCCTAACTGCGGCTCCAGCAGGGGACAGCAGACACAGACATTCCCTCTGCATTCCTAGCGTGACTCCTACTGCTAAGGACTTAAGAGTTCCACAAATAGAAATATTAGCAATTAGCATGCTCCAGACCATAATGACCAGGAAAAAGTATCCACAAGCAATCCTATATACCTAATTATTCTTCCATTTGACAAGAGAAGGCGAAGATCATTGTCTTTTGCTCTCCATTCAGGTACTGTAGAAGAGGGCTGAAAGGGCTTGTTAAACCTCCCGTTCAGTTTTGAGCTCGTGATATCCTAAAGAAGTAAAAGCAATTTTGCTTATTATAATTATTCCTATGAACTCAATTTTTTTCTGCACTCCATAAAAGATTAAATTCACTACTAAGATGGTCACCACCTAGATAACCAACTGAAAAAAGCTCAGACAAAACATGTTTGGATGTAAAGAACTTCAAGAGACAACTGTGCCTTCTCCTTCCTTGAATCATCTATACTCTCCTGAAACACCTGAAACAAATACAACTTTCCTATCATACTCCTTTTATGTTTCCTTTGGAGAAAGGCCAATAGACTGAGACAAGCCAGAAGCTGGGCTTGGAGCTGCTACAGCAGCTCCTGGATTGGGGATGTGCTCCCTGATATTAGTATCTCAGAATTAATTTAAAGGACAGAAAAACATCAGTAAAGGAAAGTAAGCTGCCTTAAGCAGAACTTTCTTAGCTCAAAGTAATCTACACTCTGAAACAACCTATCCATATCTCATACGACAAAGAGCTCTGGTCTGCATTCTCCTGCACTAAAACTCCTCTCTTTTCAACAGAGATTAGAAAACTACTCTGGCTTTGGTTTTCCTTGCACATAACTTCATACTTGCCTCTTCCCAGGGCGACATCTCCAGCCTCTTCAGTACCTCCCTCGTGTGGAGCTCCAGGATGTCCAGATTAGAAGGAGTTTTGGTGGCATGGTCCCGCAGCTTCCTCACCCTCCGTCTGGAGTGGTGGGGGGAAGCTGCCTCCTGCGCAGAGCGTGAACTTGGAGACACACCAAGAATTCCCTGAGTTTTAACTAATTTGCTGTTTTCCTCCTGTAATTAAAAGCACTTTTCAGAATAGTCTCAGAGGAATAAATCCACATATTTAAGTGCTGCGTCTTATCCACCTAATTAAATGTAAATTATGTAAGGAAAACTGTTAGACCTTTTAGAGAAATAACTACACGTTTCATTTGGATTTGATGGACAAAGTTTAGCCCTACTGCACCTCTTTCTCACTTAAGGTTTTTAAGCTATTCCACAAGAGTAATGCCACCAAAACACATGGGTTTTTTTCAGGAAGGAAGCAGAGGGTAGACATGTACTGTACACAACAGATCACATCCCCTCAGATCCATTCTCTTCACATTTCAGTCATTATAACTAACTACATTTCAGAAATACTAACAAATAATTTCACCATAAAAATCTAAAAACTGACAAAAAATACCTAAAGCACTCACTCTCCTCTTTCTTTATCTGAAATACCCATAGCTTAGTATTCCTAACAGTTTTCCTCTTGATATTCTATTATTAAATGAATGGTAAATAAATTAAGAGGTGAGTATGGTCAATCAGAAGCATAACTATGATGGAGTGTCCCGATTCAAAGCTTTATTTTCTGAAGGCTTACAGGTTGCCTCTGTTCTTACCTCTACAGAACGAATGACTTTAGAGAGTTCTTTGATGAGATGCCCAGGCCTAATGTTGTCTGGAATTTCAAAGGCATGTTCTGTAACAAGCTGTATGCAAAGGGGGAAGAAAAGATACTTAGTTGTTTTTTTTTTCCAGATAAAAGCAGAAATATGAAATAAACCAAACTACAAGGGAAAAAATGAAAGAAAAATCAGATTAATTTCTGTAACAATGACCACAAACTGCCAGGACTGCTATACGCATGCAGTAGCTTCCAGTCCAAGCCTGAGTAGTCAGCAGATATCCCTCAATGTCTCCAAGAATCCAAAGCCATACTGACAACCAGTTAATTTTTTTTTTACCCTCAGTACAGTAATCACCTTTTTTCTCTTTACCATTGTCAGTAAAGAGCAATACTTCTGACACTCATTAAGAGTCATGACTTTAAAAACACCTTAAGAACTAAGGGAATTTCACCCTGACAAAAATTTAGTCTCAAGAGCAAATCAAAAATAATCATGAGTAACCAGATGCAATTTTTAGATATATTCCTGACATCCAATTCTTAAAAATTACCTTCTTAGCTTATTTAAAACCTAACAGGTTGGAAAATGCAACTCACAAAAAAAAAAAATCTATTCCTTAAAAAAATGTAGAAAGTCATAGGAGTTTATGTTCCCTTTACTCCTCTGAAACCATATCAGATTTCATATATATACACACAGCACAGAAGTCCAAACACTCTACAGTTCGATCCAGCAAAAATTATTTTACATGTAGTTTAAATGTCCCTCACAACACTTATAGCTAGAATTCAACAGATAAAACATCACTTAACATATAAGCTAGAATGACTGACATGAATTCCTGTAATCAACTATTTAAATGGAAAAACATCCCAAACACTTTCAGCTACCCACATTTCAAAAATGAGATTCAGCAGCAAAAGGATTGCTAGAAGCAATTCAATACTGTATGTGCATCTCATTGAACCTGGCTTCCTCTCAGTCATTAAAATAAATACTTTCTCTCTGTCCCTGAACACCCAACACCAACATATAATCATGATATTATCCATTTCAGTACCCCTAATTCCACAGGGAAGATTAAATCAGCTGCTATTATTTACCACTGTTCATTCTTCGAATGTATCACACCTCTACACATTCACCCTGGAGTAAACAGCAGCTCTGTCACCAAACTGTGTGATTTTGCCATCAAGTTATTGGCCATTTTAGGACCATTCAATCCTTCCTACTTCCCTCTCTCAAAAGAAGAAGAGTTTAAAATTCTCTAGAAAATGGCACAAGACAATCCTCTAAGATAATTCACCCATAAAAGACAAGCTCCAAGACCCAAACATGAGAGCTCATGAGAGGAGTTCTCATTTGGGGAGCAGGCATTTGCCATGTTTCAGGAACTGTCTGAAATCCTCAGCACGAGCAGATCAAGCAGCAATGTACAAAGCTCCTCCTGTCCTCACCTGCCTCCAGCTCCAAACCCATCACACACGTGTCTGCTGCACTGCAAGAGTGGCTCAAGGAGGAAGCAGCAGCCAGAAAAGATGGATGCAAGGTCTGAGACACGAGAGCTGGAGAACAGCTGACAACACTGTGGCTAAGTCACTGATGCTCTGCACTTCCATCACAATGGGGGTGTCTGCTCACCCAGTGGTTTGGGAATACTCATAGGTCTCATTAATAAGCCTTCAGAATGCAGCAAGTGCAATTGATTTTTCTTCCACAGAGAAGTAGAAAATGTATCACACTCCACATGAATCAAAATACCGAATGATCTACACAAATGCTACAATACTATCTACAGCAATCTAGAAAAAAGGAATTCAAATCCAATTTCAAATCAAAGTAAGGATTTTATATAGGCTACGTTTGATCTCAGTTCAGTAGCCTGATCAGTTGGCTTGCTTATTATCCATGCCACAGCTGCAGAGATGGCTTGGATTCACACGTGGTTTAAGAGCTTGGGCCCAGCATCCTGCAAACACTGCGACACTGCTCACCAACAAGTGTTGATCCAGAGCAGCAGAGACCAAGAGACACTGGAGAACCAACTCAGAGGGCCAGCAGAGCTTCACCTGGGATCACAAATGCTAGACCCCAGCACATTCCACACATAAAACCCACTTTTGCATTTGCACCTCCCATTCCACAGAGCTCCTACTGTTGGATGCAGCACTGTGCAATTATCATATGTGTTGCATAATAAGCTCCCTTACAAGTAGAATTTGTAGGCAGAGACAGTAGAGAGATCTCAAAGAGCCAGTTCAAGTCTGGCTTGCAATAAAGCAATATCACAAGGCAGCAACAAACTAGAATTAATACCCTCAGTCAGAACCAAGCTGCCTGTCAGTGAATAGCATTTCCCAGGAGCACCAGTTCCAAGAGGGCTTATTAGCACAGGCACATGAAAAAACACATGGAATTAGACCAGACAGTTCCATGCCAAAACAAACAAGCTTTCCTGGAGAGAAGAGCACCGGCAAAGCCAGCACTGATGGCATACTTATGATTTTACAAGGGTCAATCAATGTTGAGCAAGGACAGCATTCAACTGAAGTTAATATTCCTCAATCTAAATCTAAACAGACTCTATAGCAGGTGTAGCTGAAATGTGCTTTCCACACCACTGACATGAATGGAAAATGCTAAACACCATGGCATTCCATCCGTCCACCACCTCAGACTAGGATTAATTGACTAGATGAACACATTAGAAAAAGCCCCACCTTTATCCTCTGGCACTCTTACGTTATCCGAGGTAAAGCAGGATTCTACTTCAATCAGCTACAATACTTGAGCTTATTAAATGGTCTAACAGACTTTATTAGTATCATGGAACATAAAATTGTCATTATGACTCTTCCCCAAATCAGCAGTATATGCTTTCAATAGACTTTTACAGTACTCATTAACATATAAAAATAATCTCAAACTTTAAAAGGGCATAGACGTTCACTTACTTCTAAATCAGAACAGAGTTCACCAAAATAGCAAACAAAATCACTTATACTCACTTCTTTTTCATCCATAATTTTAAAGCAGTAAGTAAAGCCTTTACTCCTTGCACTAAATAGCCTGGAGGCTGGAAACCATCTTCCCTCAGTTCTAAAAAGGATACAGAAACCAATTTAGAAACACATCAAGAGAGAAAACAATAGAATGATACCTACCCTTCAGCCAATAAAATCGCCATTGTGCAACAGCACAGTAAAGGAAAAATTGTGCAAGCAAATGAAACACTGCATCCTGCATTTATGTGCATACTGTAACAACAAAAATGATCATGAAGAAAACAGATCCAACCCTAAAGTGATTCTACATAAAACCTTCTATTTTAAACTTAATCTTAGGGTTAGTTTACAACATGCTAAAGGTCATTTAGGGAAAAAGAACCCATATTGAAAATACAGAACAAAAATTAACATATTTGAAGAAAGAAATCACTTTTATTTCATTGAGAAATATTTTAGTCAAAGAGGACCAGCAGGATGTGGGATGTATCTCTAAATTAGAATTTGCACTGCTTATCCCCATACATATGCAAATGGATCACACTAGCATACTTCCACTTCCCAAACATTTCTTGTCATCCTTCCAATAATCACAGCTCTCCCTCACAGAGTTTACATCATTTTTACCCCCAAAATCAAAGGGACAGGGGTGGAAACCACTCTGCCTCAGAAGCTTCTCTTCTTAGGGAAGCTGGTGTTCCCAACTGATTGCAATTCTTTTTTATTCTCTCTTTTGCTTCATGGAGGTAAAAAAAAGGGAAGAGACAAATCCTCCATAAACAGCCAAAAGTAGATTAAAACCTCTCTCATGCTCCTGACAAATATTTCCACTGTCAATAGCACACGGATCAACACTAAAACCATTTGGCTCATTTTATTCCCTTAAAAGAGTATATTAATAAAACACCATTCTTATGGTTCATGTATTAGGAAGCTGGCACAAAAAGGAGGGTTCTGTGAGTAAACAGCTGTTGTTCTCTCAAAGGCCTCCTACTTGTTATAGGGTATGCGAGGTACTGGCAGCAGAAATCTTCCTGCCCATTAGCTGAATCAGCTGATAAAACTTTAAGAATACAATGAAGTACCACAGGGAAGAGTAGGGAGAGCAGACACAGCTTATAGTTAGCTGGAATTTACAGAAATATGCATGTTCCACTGCTTTTCCAGCAGGAACACAGATCCTACGCCTTCTGACGAGTTTGTAAACATTAAATATGCATGAATGAGACAAACCTAAGCATGTTTTCAAGATAAAAATACTGTTTCTGGAAGGAAAAATTTTATGCCAGTTTGTTCTATTTGGTAAGATTTCTGAGTTGCTCTAGGGTCACCCTGAGAATTTAAATGCTCATTTAGGAAACAAGGGTTGTTCAGTGCTTTAATCTGCTGAGAGGAGAAGAGAATTTTCAGTAACTTGTAACTGTTTCCACATTAGAGAAAGTTAGGCAGGGTTCTGATCTCTTCCTCAACCAGAAGTTGACTTCAGCAGCCTCCTCTGAAGGTGGACTTCTGTCCTTCAAAATACATTGTATAATTAGGATTAAACGGAGCAGGCAGAGGGCAAGATACTCGAGGAAAAGAAGGTGACGTCAGATAGGCACTGCCTCAAACACAAATATACACGGTACAAATGCAGCAGTTAAGGAACAGATGAGGAAGTTTGGAGAAGAGCAACTGTTAAGAACTGTTGAGACTGTTCAGAAGAGAGGAGGCTGTTGAGACACCTCTGGGATGAGCACTGACATAAGTGATTTAACACAGCTCATAGGAACTGATGCCTCTCTCCTACAAAAGCCCTCACAGACTTCTTTCCTTCCACAACCACCAGCAGAGGACAACACCCACAGCGACTGGAAAGGTCAAAGAAAATTGTAGAAGTGCAAGGAAACTTCGTTTGGATGTAAAGCCACCAAGAAGAAACCCACAGATATAAGTTAGTGGGATAATTTCATTGAACTACTTGCAAAAAGTAAAGGCTATCAAAGGAAATTCAAATATCTAAAATGATAAGAAAGAAGCCTGGGAGAAAAAACTGGTGCCATGGTCCATTATCACTTAAGAGAATTATAAAAGCAGATACATGTTCATCTCTTACAACAAAACGAGCATTACCTTTCAATGTTTCCAGTAAGTTTTTGGCCACAAACCAACAGATGGCTTCAAAGAAAGGAAATTTGAAAAGATCCGGGTTTTTTAGCCTCTTCTCCATTTCATAACACCTGAATAATTGCAAATATTACAAAACATGAATGTTTTAACTATCAAACTTATAATTCAACTATGTAATCATTTAAATTGACACAATGTCCAAAACAAAATGAAATAAAATAACCATGGCCATGATAAATAAAAGAAGTCAAGTACCACATAGTTAAACCCCAACAAGACCACAGACAAGATTGAACTCTGGTCTCATTCAGGCTCTGACCTTATCAAGTTTGACTGCGGCACTTCTAAGAATAAAGTTGGACTTCATAAAACTAGGATACAAACCCAATGTGTGATCTTTTAACAGATGGAATTTTATCGGGATTCCACTGTAATAAATAAAAACAATATGTTTAGAAGACAGCTCTACACCTCGGACAAAAACTAAATACAGCTGCCCTTAGAGCAATGCTGACTTGAGGACGCTCATTTCAACTCAGTGTCGCACACCTGGGCTTGCTTAGTTTTGTTTTACTTATGCTAATCTCCAAAGTAGAATTTTTTCTTTTATTTTTTTTCCTCCTTTTAGTCACTTAAATTCTTGCACAGCCTTCATTTTGCTTTTGAAACAAACTTCGCAGAAGTAAAGTAAGAGCATGTGCTTGATACATTCTAACTGAAAATGCCACTATTGCCTGTTAGAGAGCCTGTACCAATTTGATCCTGGTTAAGTGCTTGAAGAAAAATCTCTTTGAGAAGAATATCCTACTTTCTGGGGAACAAGTGCAGGAAGAGCTGAGACTAACCTGAGCTGCATGCCAATGTTGAGGTTGTGCAAAAAGTTTCCTCCAAAAGCCATACAATCCTGAGATGTGAGCACAGCGTGAATCCAGCCTGAAATGACATATTGTGAAACTTAATTCATACATATGAATTATTCTAGTACTGGTTTTAAATACACATGTGAGTAAAAATGCTGTTCCTGAAAGAAAAAAAGCAAACAGATTTGTATTCTGTGCTAGGAACAAGTAATCTAAATTTTAACAACACAGTAAGCTACAGTTTTTCAGAAATCTAGTGGAACTGTAGTAGTTTTCTGAAATGATTACGCTTAAAACATTTATTACTGAGGGGTGGTAAAGATGCAAGGCAAACTTTTCAAGTAAAAATTCCAAAAGTTTTCACTCCAATCAACAAATATAAACAACTCAGGAGGGGAAATCTACTGAACAAAAGATCAAGCCATAAAAATAAAACAAAATTATATGTCTTTCAGTATTTTCATGTTGCTTACAGTAACTGGGTTGTTAGCACAACACAGAGCCATTTAGCAATACTGTAGTTCCTCAAACAGGAATTCAGAAGTGATCCCATAAATTATTCTAAATACAGTCATTCTAAGTCAAGTGAAATTATGATCAGTTTAAAACCCAGTCTAGACACGCTATAAAGTTTGTCACATAACTGAAATATTGTTCTTATGAAATCCACTATTCAACAAGGTAAAGCATGGCCTACCTTGTGCTATCAATCGACCGAATTACTACTGGATAATTTCTACTAAATACACAAAAGAACACATTCCATGAGCTTCCTGATTAAGAAGAGTTACCTGTGAAATTTAGACTGGGGAGCTTTAATGTAAGTAATTACAAGCAGACCTTCTCTGTCAAGACTTTTCTGATTTTGCCTGCCTACAGTTTGTCTTTGATACAGGATGAGTTGGCCAGACATTTGCAGACTACTTCATGGTGTAACTGAGCTTAGGCAAGATAGACAAACACAGGACACCTCCCAGCTTAAGGGAAGATCAGACCAAATCACAAAGAACTACATATTACAAACTTAAATCCACGGCATTAAATCCATGCCATAATTCAGCTAACAATGAGCAGTTTTATGGCATACCAGCATCAACTTTAATGTTATTACATTCCTGCTTGCTATTTTTACGCTGCACTTTTGATCAAAGTCTATATACGAGGAATGAAAATTTGGTGTAGACCACACAGAGTATCTTGAATAATATTTAAATAACTCTAAAGAGCCTTCCAGTAGATCCTATTCATCTACATACAAGATTAATTTTAGAGTAGAAAACTACTCTGAACATATTTCCATGATTATAAAATAATTATGGCATCCACTAACATCAGAGGAAGCAGAAATAGCAAGTGGTTTTCAACAGATCACACATTTTTTTCTTTAAAGTCTTTACTCAGTCTTACAGAATTTTCCATTTTTTTAAACACCTGTCTTGACACCTAGTTTAACTTACAGGTTCTTCCTCTGTACTCCATCACATATGTATGAATAAGTACATGTGTATACATACATATGCACACGTGTAGACACACATTTTCATCTGAAAGTATCTTTTTATAGGTATATTTTACACATTGAAATACATGCACACATCAGAAATTACCATCTGATGGTATTTTTCTTCATGGCCACATTACAGCAATAGCTCAGATTCAGCTGATCACTTAGAAAGCAGTAACCATTTTCTCTGAGTCCCAATGAAGTTCATTATTCTGTAGTTCTGCTTTCTCTGTTCATAGATGTATGAACTTACACGGACAAATAATGCTTTTCTTGCCAGAAATACATGGTTTTAAAAGCTCTGGCTGTTCAGGAATGCCTAGAGCATGTAGAGGGCCTCATCATTTATTCTTACATCACTTATCCTGCACAAGCTGTGAACCAGAACAGGAACACTGAACCTCACAGGTACACAACTGAGCTATGAGAAAAATGAAGTAGTCTAGAAAGTGCAGGATGGAATATGCACTGATCATAATCTTCAAGGCTTCTCCCAGAAGTAGAATATTCCTGCTCGACATATTTAAAGCTTTCTCACCCCCAAAACAAGAGAAGACAGACAGAATTGTTTTGGCATTTCTCACAACAAAAGCAAACCAAAAAACCCACCCAACTTGTATTCTCAATACTCTAGCCTACAGCATAAAAATTTTATGTCATGTTTTTTGTAATAATTAGGCCTAGTAGGCCTTGCAATACTGAAATCTGTAAAAAATAAAATTGTATTATAAAATTAGGTAAAGAATTCAGTCTGGACACTTATCCAATATAGTGAACAATCTGTGCTCTATTAATTGGAACTTGTTCCCTGATAATCAAATTCAACTTCAATTTGTTGTCTTCTAATTGGGTAACAAATACCCTTTCATTCCCTAATAATTGTTATTCCCTGTTATGATTGTCAGCCAATCTTAAAAGCTAATTACTTGTTTTGAAAATCTAAATAAATTTCTATTTTTTAAATTATTCTCTCTTATCCATAATTTCAGAGGATACCAAATGTTGATAATGTAATTATTTTACAATATTCATAATTCCTGGTGATTAAACATGCTAAGTCCTAATAGCAAGAGTAAAATCTTACCTGTTGGAACAAATAAAGTGTGTCCTTGCTTCACAACACACTTGTAACACTTGTCAACCTTGTCCCCAAAATATACTTCACTCTGGGTGACAGATGAACTCCAGGACTCGTAGAGAGCCAAATTTTCATCAGTGGGCTTGATCAAATAGAATATCTTCTCACCCTATTAGACAAATAAACCAAATAATTAAATAAATTATTTCCTAGAGGTACACTACAACCTCTGAGTCACTCCTAATGAAGTAACAGATTGACCTAAATGTAAAGTATTCCATCTTCCCCCTATGGCATGTTCAGGCTTCCCAGTGTCTCACAAATGCAATCCACCAAGAGCTTAGATACAGCATATTAACCAGGTGGTGTCTTGTGATTTAAAGGAAGCAAACAAACCAACCAGAACTTTTCACTGGAGTACAAAAAAAAAAAATCTAGTTTTTATAAACAATTCATGGATATGCACACACCTACCAAAGGAGAAAATGAAAGATGAAACCACTTTGCCTCTTCTATGATGTACACCTGGTCAAATTTGTGCAAATAAAAAGTTGAGTATGCCCATGATTTTCATTCAATTTCTTTTTTCCTATCAAAACCTCACTATATCATCCACAAGTCTACTAAGGTGATCAGTCAATCAATCAATTACAGAATACAAGTCACCAACAGCATGCTGAAACACAAGTATAAAAATGATACACCAGAGATCAGTCATTCACTTCGAGCTCCTCCCTGAGTGTTGCAAGCCCAGGATTCCATGCAGGTGATAATGCCACAGTCGAAGGCTGCACACTGAGTAACTTTTGTTTGCCACTGTCATAGACAGCCCAGGGTGGCTGGGCACTGAACAGGCTGCCCAGGGCAGAGGGCACAGCACCCAGCCCCACAGGGCTCAAGCAGCTTTTGGATGAACTCCCAGGCACAAGGGGTGACCCTTGGGGTGTCCTGGGCAGGGCCAGCAGCTGGACTCCATCATCCTGATGGCTTCCTTCCAACAGAGCACGTCCTGTGATCCTGTAAACCAAGAAGCATTCATACCCAGAGAACGTGGTACCAAACTGACGTTCCTCCAAAATCGATATGAAAATCGGTGTAGCTGTCCTGGACACCCATTAAGCAATACTTCTGGACAAAAGGCTTAGGGAAGACAGAATCATCTGGCCAATAATTTTCCACCCACGAAAGCTTTCTGGCAATGTCTGGTACTTCCACTAATTCTGACATCCTTTTGAAAAACAAACAAAGAAAAAAGAGCTATTAATATAAGCAGGAGTAAGCACACCTCTTTTTAAATGACAGCTTCCTACAAAGACATGACTTATGAACTAATAAATATGTTTTATACCTACATTACATGACAGTGGCTGTCTACATAAAATATACCTCCTCCTGTCTTTCCCACTACAGGCATTCTATTCCCACACGTATTGTTCAGCTTAGTGAAAACCACTTCCTACATGCAAGGAACTGAAGTCAATACTCACTTTGTGTCCGAGAATTCCAGGCTGATCACATTCAATACTTTGGGTCGGTCAGGATTTGTGAAGTACTTAATGTAATTATGGAGCTTCATTTTACTGTCTGCTTGTCTTGCTACATCTATGACATCTATCACTTTGTCACCACCTGTGAAAAACAGGAAGACTTTCTTAAGGCTACCACAGATAAAAGACATTTCAGGTATTTAAGGGAAAATTAACTTTTTTCCAGTCTTTATTAAGACATTTCTGCAGAAAAACTCCGCTACTATCATTATTCTCTTGGAAGAGAGATAGATCAGTATAAACGAACTTTTCATTAGGTTTAACTTTAATTACTATAATCAGCTAAGGACAGAACTGAAAACACTCTAAAAATAAATCCTCTTTCCTGTGGCTAACCAAAAAGGAAGAGTAGTATAGAATGGCTGCATCTATTAAAAAAAAAAAAAAAAAAAAAATTGGGTTTATGGCTGCAATTGGAAAGAGTAGCATGGAGAAAATAATCTAGTCAGATCTCTTCCTCACTGTTCCTATCAACCATCACCAAACCCCCACCTCTCCTTACATACATGCACAACTTGCAAGCACGTAGCAATTTCACTGAATAATAATCATAGGTGTGTTTCATTTCTGATGGCAAGGAGGAGGGGGTTACACACCGTGTGTTCTGAAGTGATATATTTAGAGAACTAGACAAGCCAAGAGAAAGGACTAACACCACAACTATAACAGCAATTGGTTCGTGTCCTTTTAGTTACACAATGGCCAAATTTGACACTTAATTTTGGAATGCTGGAAACATGCCTGGATCTATATTATAAACATATTCACTTTAAAACTGTAGGTTCGTATCATCTTGATAAATTCCAGCTGGAACAGTACTTACTCAGTTTTCTTATTTTTAATTTCAATAACACGAAGGTAAATCTGTGGCATTCCAATTTTTACCCTGAACTGGAAAACCTGGCAGGTCAAAATGTGTGTACAAGGATGAGACAATTTCAAGTTTCTATCTGAAAGCAACAAGGCAGTAATCCAGAAGAAAAGATTCAGAACTATCACCGTGATAATTCATCTTTAAGGCAGAACACACATTACTATTTATCATTCACAATGGTGACAACACTGCATATTCTGGTGCCTTTGTAAAATACTGATGGACAGAAAACCTACTCAGAGCACACTTCATTACCTTAGGTGATCATGAGAACACACTGACTTTTCAGCTGCACCATGTGTTACAGGAAATGTCCTGCTGCAATTGGCTCAGTCTCTGTACTGCACTTACACGAGCTGGCACAATTACAGACTGATAAGAGATCTGATAAGGAAGAAATGGTTCTTGGGAAGAAATGGTTCTCCTGGCAAAAAGGATGCCAAGGCAGGAAACTTTTCAGGAAGACTTAATTCAGAAAGACAAATTTACTCAGTCCAAAACATTAAGTTTTGTCATAGTCTAACCAATGATTATATCTATTAATCCTAAGAGTGATTCACTCAATTTCCATTGGTTTACATGTAGCCAAGAAAAACCCCAACATTTCACATATAGCTTGCAAATTGAGACATAAGGCTGTAGTTCTTTCACACAGCTACCAAACAGACATAGACAAACAAAGAAAAAAAAAAAATGAGGAAGAAAAAACCACTCCAGACCATAGCTTTGATTTTACTCTCTGCTAGTCTTGAATTAAGAATAAATATTTAGCATTCTGGAAGCTCTTATAATCATGCAAATATTTATTTTAATTTACAGACAGTTCACTTTAATAAGCACTCCAAAGTGACTCTTACCTACGTAGCGTTCCACATCTAAAACAGAGAAAGTTGGTGGAGGAAGTCTGAGTCCCAGACCATCTAATTTAGGAACCATAATGGGAACATCAAACCCATGTTTCTCCAGATATCTTTGTGTTAACTGGCTTCCATGCATTTTCAAAATTACTTCATCAGCACTGGTGGAAAGAAGGGGTGGAGTATTAGCAGAAAAGCATCCTCCAAGCACTACTGAAATTAAAAAGTGTCAGTTTGGGGGAGGACAGCTAAATGGGAATGGCTAAATCTGAATCCAAAACACACACAATACTGTTTTATTACGCATTTAACTTAAAGACCAAGAAAATAACCTCAACAAGCAAAGAAATTTTTACTTTAATGCATTATCGGGAAACTCACAGTCCTTCTGTATGACTGAAGAAAGTAACTTAAAAGGATGGGGAAAAGGAATTCTCAGAGAAGGCATTAAAGTACATTTTGCTAACAACAACCACAAGCTGCTCTAAAGAATTGTAAGTCATTATGTTTCAGTGAGATAGCCAACCAAGCTCAGGATCAAAGTATAATCATGTTTCTGCACTTTCTTCTAAAAATGCAAGAATGGGAAGACTAACAGGTCACGTGAATGTTCTGTTACTTGGAATCAAACTGAGGACTATTCCTGAACTAAAGGAACAGACAAACACTCTGACAGTAAAAGCACAAACAGCAAATAAACAAAACAAAAAACTCACAAAAAACCCCCCCAACCCAAAACTCAAAACTTCTCAGACCACCCTGCAGCAGTCTCAGCAGGGAACAGAGGCAGCTACTGCATGAAAAGGCGAATGTATCCATCTCAAAAAGGGATGTGCTGGGAAGAATTCTGAAGAACGAGGAAGTCATCCTCAACCTTCACTATATGAAGCAGAGAAATCTTAGTCTTCCTCGAAGTCACACTCAGAGGCCATTTCACCGTGTTTTCCCACCAAAATACGTAAGGAGGGTTCTGTACCTTGGGAAAGAGCGAGCCCGCAGCTGTTTAACAAAGGTCCGTGTGCCAGCCTGCACTGGCTTGGAGCCATCATCTGGCTCTGTGTAGTCATGTCTGTGCCAGTTTCTCCTCTTCTTCACTACAAGTTTCAAAGATTAAACATGGAATTAGTTAAATCAGACGGCTCAGATTAGCAGTCATCCCATCAGTGAGACAGACATGCTTCAATCACATTACTGTGATTAACAAACCTTTAATCAGGTGACACTCCACCTATTTCCAACAAACGAAATCTGCAAGACACAGTAACACTGTATTTCTATAGCTCCTTCTATATGAGCATCTCAATGCACACTATACACAATTTAAGGCTCCATATCCAGTCCAACACAAGTAAACAGGTGCAGTCCGAAAGCAGTACAAATCCAAAAAGTCAACTAAAAACTAACAATCAAACTTCAATTTCTTAAATTCTCTGATTGTCTCAGACTGTTGTTGTTTTTTTTTTTAAAAAAAAGAATCACATCTCTTGAACAGCCTGAGACTTCACTTTACATATTCACATAAGGTTAACAAGACTTAACCCCACTGTGCTATCACACCCCATGAACATACCCATATCCAGTCTGATAATATTACTGCTATTCACTACCATTTCTACTGCTTATGCCCCATTATAATTTTGTGTGCAAACTATTTTGGGCAGGTGGGATCTTTACAATGCATGTAACAAAAGCACTGCAGTCCAAAACATACAACTTCTTAACAGTTTGAAGCTTTGACTGCTACAGCATATTAATAAAAAACAGAGGATAAATTAAAGTTCTATTACAATTTTAGGAATATTAATATAATAGTTCAATAGTAGCAAAATTGCATTTCTAACTGTTCCATATACATAAAGGGCCAAGGAAATCAAAACACTAAATATTCTCATAAAATCTTGTTGTGGTGATGTCCCCATGACAAAAGACAGACAACCAAATGAAAAAATAGTATGTGTAAAAAAAGTGTATGTACTTTTACAGAATCATAGAATGGTTTGGGGTGGAAGAGACATTAAAGATCATTTAGTTAGAACATCCTGCCACGTGCAGGGACACCTTCCACGATCCCAGACTGCTCCAAGTCCCATCTGACCTGGCCTTGAACACTTCCAAGATGAGACACCATCAGTTCTCTGGGCAGCCTGTGCCAACACTTCACCAACCTTACAGGCAAGAATTTCCTCTTTAATGTAAATCTACTCTCTTTCAGTTTAAAGCCATCATCCACTGTCCTATCACTAAAGACCTCAGTAAAAAATCATCTTATTTCCTATAAGCCCCCTTTACATATTGGAAAGTCGTTCTACAAAACACTGCAAGCTGTATGCAGCCTCCCCATTTGAATCTTTTGACCTTGAGTGAAGGAGAGGACAAAGAGACTTATGATATTGTGGTTAACTGCCTGTCTTCAAATTTTCATAATTTCACAACAAATCATTTCATAATGGATATTTCATTGATTCAGCTTCCTCAACCACTCATTTTTCATCTTCATTTATAAAGAACACAAGCTTACAGCCTTGAATGGAAGCCCTTGGTTGTAGCATCTGTTTGTTAGTAAACTGCTCTTTGGAGCACTTCCCCTCTATACAAATAAACCTGTGTTTCTCTTCCTCAAGCTCTCAACAGGCTGAGAAGCCCTGTTAAATCACCAAGAGGTACCTCTGTGACAGGGACCACCACCTCTCCATTTGGGACAGAAACTCCAAGGGTGCTGAACTCCCTGCTTTCATCACTCACTGTACTAAGAAACACACCAAGGGTCCAGTCATTTTAAGGCTGCATTTCAGTTTTTCCTAAAAAAGCCAAACTCTGCTCCACAGCTAGACAGAAACCTGGGGAAGACTGCCCCAGGAAGATTTACTGACACCAGATCTATAATTTAACCACTAATACTAAACAGAAATTTAGTTGCACATGCTGAGGAAACTCAGAAGAGGAAAAAGCTAATGTTATTTGTGAACACAAATAGTGGTTTACATTTGTCTGCCAAACAGCCTGAAATGCCACATCCAGCAAAACTGCTGCATTAATACGAATTTTAACCTCATGGAGGAGCTCATTCTCAAATTCACCTAAGTCATGATGCAGCCAAAACGTAAAAAAGCAGTAGTAACACTGAAAGCATAGCTCACTGTAATAGGAAGCTGAGGATGTATGAAGAGGGGGAAAATAGTTTCTAAAAAAGAAAAAAAAAATGCTGCTTTTCTGGAAAAAACAGTTGGTTATACAGGAATATTGGACATCTTACAGTCATTACACAAAAGAGGGAGTAATTCCTACTGATGTGCTGTTTCCCACAGACATGACAACATGGACCCTTTAGAAGACTTTTAAGAGAATAAACTGACATTTATAGATCTTTGCTAACCTGAAAACCAGTGTTGCTTAATGACCCAACTATCCAAATACTGTAAGACATCATAAATAATGAAGACAGGTTTATTAAGTTTTCAAAGCTATTTTCTCAGTCATAAATAATAACACAAGAAATTAGTGGCTAATACTAATTTTCAACGGAGTAGTTTCCCATAAATTCACTGCTGTTACAACAGCTCATTAAAATTGTAAGATGATACAGCTGCTTAAGAGATTTTAAAGCACAGACACTTTTTAAGAGTCCATCTCTCCAACACTTACAAATCAGGAAAAAAAAAATCATTCTTTTGCTTGTACTTGGCAATGTACATCATCCTTTCATAAAAGAACACTGAAGAAGAGGAAACAGTAATGAGAACTTTCTCTGCTCACATATCCCTTAATTCTAGAGCTTTTTTAACCCCTTAAGACATTACAGAAACAATTGCAAAACCCAAAACGTTTGAAGTGAATGGATCCTAATGCTCAAATTAAGGAAGGAACCAGTGTTCACCCTTGGTGTTTCTAAAAACTCAGGTAAAATCTGCTGTGACACACTAAGAACTACACAGAAGTTGCAGGAGAGGTAAGAAAAAGAAGAGTGTGCTGGAAGTTTTCATGAAAATTAAGTGGAAAGATTACTTTTCTTTTTTTTTTTTCTTTTTTAATTATACTCCTCCTACCCTCAAAACAATGGGCAATAACTGTCTCAGCTTAGGCAAGCACTCTCCCTGCCCTCTCCAGTACCAGATGTTCCCTCAGAGACCATCAGAGGTGGACACACACAGTGAGCCCCAAGCCTTGGAGGAGGAACTGGAGAGTGCCAGTGCCCAAAAAGGCAAGAGCAATGCTGGCACGGGAAGGCTGCAGAATTTTAAGGAGCACTCAGTAAACCAGAGAACCCTGCTAAGCCTGGGACAACAACTGCAGTCTTACAGGCATTTAGTGAGCCAATAAAGCTCACTTGCTAAAGCTTTCTAAAGCTCTGGACACCACAAGCTGGTGGCACATATAACTCACAGCATTCATGCAAACAGAGATTTTTTTAAACTTAAGGATCACTGAGAAAACTTTGAAACTAACAAAAGGTATAATCTAAATAATCTAAAAAACAAAAAACCCAACACAGTGTATTACTATTCTTTTAAACTGTTCTCTTTTTAAATTACTTATGATTTTAGGATTCATTATTTAGCATTTTATACACACAGCTGCTTACTAAAGGTCTTGTAAAATTGTTCTTTCAAATCATGAAGAGGATTTAAAAAAAAATATATGAAGAAATCGATACAACCATCAAGAAAGGAAAGACACCTAACTTGAATGCTTTTCAAAGCTGCCTACCTAGGTATTTATCAGAACTTTGATAATTAAAATACAGGCACCTCAAAATCATCTTTTGTATTTTCTTTTTTTTTTTTTCTTTTTCTTAAATGATGATTCCCTAATTTTTATTCTCTCACTCTCTGCCATGAACAGATTGTTTTCTACTAACTCTGTGCACTTGGATTTCTGCAATCTATAGCTATGCCTGATATTTTATTCTATCTGCATCTCCACATCAGGGAACCTTTCAGGATGGTTGGTTTGTTTTGCAGGTTTTTAATAAGCTCAGAGTTAGCCATGTAGAACCAGTACCCTCTAAATAACCAAACTCATCTTGAATACTCTTCTGAACAGTCCTTTGCAGTTGTACATGGGCAGAAAAGAGTCCGAAGGTGTAAGATGAAATTTGAATAACCCATACTTACTCAGAGAAGGTCCGTGGAGAATTGCACAGTTGGGACAATGGTATAGATCAATGTCAACAGCATGGTGCTCCTCTACCCCAACGCAGCTGGAATAATATTTTTTACATGTTAATGAGAATGCACACAGGGTTTACTTTTCAAGCTAAAAAATAATTAAATCTTATGTTTTTATTAAAATGTGCTTACTCTACAAAATTATAATGAGACACCAGATTATCTCAACTACTGGGCTGCCACATAAATTTTGAGTAATAATTTATCACTGAACACAGAAGGCCATTAAAAAAAAACATAAACAGGATACAAAAATCAGATTCCTTTAAAAATGAGCAAATCCACAATATATACACCATTACCCCTCCAAAACCTTGATCCTAATTACAGGAAACAGTTTATATAAAATCATTCAAGCAATTTTACTCACAGAAGCTGTGAGTTTAAAAAAAAAAAAAAACAACCCAGGTTTATCTGCTGTTGATTTATAGATGATATAATGGATATTTCCCCTGTCTCTTTTTGAAAACAGCACTGAACTGGCTCCTACCCCCCCAAGACAAATTAATGAAGAATACTTTCATGTTCTTCTTGAAACCTTTACAATAGAACTGGCTTTGTAAGCTACACAAGTGACCACACAAATAACTTAGAACTGTTTTTGGTCTAAAATAGCAGCAAGTATTTTAAAGAGCACTTGAGAAATGTAATGTTTTAGTGCAATTTTTTTCCAGATAAAACAGTCAAAATGTGATCAAAAGAAAAATTTTTACAATAGCCATGACAAATCATCTACTCTGCTGATACCTAAACAACACAATTTTAAAGTCAATTAAGTACACTTCCTTAGAAGCTGAAACACTAGAGGTTAATTGGAGAACATGTGCTTTTGCACAAAGTTCTTAAGGAAAAAAAACCAAGTAATCTTTGCTTGCTGTTCCCAATCCTGGCAGAGTTGTTCGTTCTCTGAAAAGTCCACAGACACAGAATTGCTGACTTCACAGTTCAAACAGAAAAAAAGAGCACAGCCCTGAACACTTACACCAAACTTAGGTATGTACACTCAATGCACTGCAGCAATGCAAGAACAGGAACATCACCCCAGTCACGTAGCCCGTTTCGTATCGAGTGCAATGAGTGCTTGAACATGGAGCTCTGAAAGGATCCAGCTACACAGAGTCTTTTCCTCAGCAGCCTCGTGCCAGAACTGCTGACACGCTGCAGCAAGTGTCAGTGCATGCTGCCAAAACAATACAAGAAACAGTCTAGCACTGAAAGCACAGGGAGCAAATCCAATCTGAAACTGAAGAGCATCTCCCACTGAACGATCAACTGGAAATGCACTCTGAGTTCCCTCTGAACAGTCTGCTTCCCCATTCCCTACATACCACATGAAATCCAGAAATTGTTTAGCTTTTTTTATATGCATACTATTTTAAAATCTAAATACAAAACTCAGCTGCCATAGTTCATTACAATTCTTGCAATATTTAGCATCTGCTTTAAGACCACAGCTACAAGAATCGTTATTACATGAAAATCCAGCTGACATATAAACAAAAAGGAAGGCAGAAGCAGTCTTTAAAAATGCATGTCCCATTTCCTTCTGCTTGTGTTCTCTCTCTTTTTATAGAACACATGAATGACTCATAATCCTATGCATTATAAGAAAATTGTTTTTAAATGTACACTCTAAAAGCCCCAAATCAGAAGGCTGGATTTATACATTTTTAGGAATCTCATTATTTTAGCTAAATTTATAATTCTTGAACAGCTATTTATGTTGAACTGTATCTTGATCAAATTTGCACTCCATTTATTCCATTCCCTTTTTCTTGGTGTTTATCTGATATACTCATCATCATTCCAATCAGATTATCTTGCTAACAATAAGAACTTCGCATAAAAAATACAGTAAAAACAGCTTTGACAACTATTTGTCTTATTCTGTTTAATAATCTTACTTCTATTGTCTCGTATTGAATGTTACAGGTAACAGAATTGCTGCTTTATTTTCAGGCTTAGTCCTAACGATTAACTCCATAACCTCTCATGAAGGCACACGGGACTGTGTACAGAGACTGGAAGGGCATTATAATGTCTGGAATAGCCATTCAATAAGGGAAGCAAACATTTTCAGCCTGTTTATCCTGTAAACTCAGCACTGGGAACACAAAGCACTAACTGGAGGTGCCTGCCTGAAGCAAAGGGCACCCGAGGTGCCAGCTCTGCAGGAAGGAGCAGTGCCAAGGATGCCACAGAGCACATCAATCACACACAGCACCACCAGAAGCCTCTTCCCGGAGCCCCCTTCTCCAACGCACACAGATGAATCTGACATTAATCACTCTGGCTACTAGCAAGCAATCAATTACTGTGGCAAATGCAACTTCAGACCTCAAGCATCAAAACAAGGTCACCAAGAGGTAGCAGAGGGCCTGGAAAACATTAACATACTCAAACACTGCAACACTCCCAATCCACTGATGCTTTCCTGTATGAAATATTATTATCCTTCACCTTGCAATCAACCCAATCCATTTGGGTTGAAATGTCTTGAGTATATATTACCCAGTTTCTGAATTGCTCATCTCCTACAGGGAGGTCACAGACTAATCCTCAGGAATAATGGAAAGCTTACAGTATTAAACCATAAAATACAATAATACTAATTAAAAAACCCAAAACAGCAGTACAAAACTACACAAAAATACACCTTTAATTCTGTTCATGAAGATGGAAAAGTTAACCAGGCCCAATTTCATTTGCAATGCTCTAGAAGAAGCAGCAAGGTAGAAAAAAGTTAGTTAAAAATAGATTCCATGACATCAGACTCGGAGTGGTAAGACACTCCAAACTTCCCAAGGTATCTAGCATCAGGGGAAGGTCAACAAGAGGTAGCAGAAGATTTGGGAAGTAGTAAGTTTTCCCACACACAAGAACATGCCCATCCCTGGCTTCTGAAGAAATTCCCTTGCTACTCTAAGTTTGAGGAACCCGTTCCCCCAACTTAAGTCTCACTAGAAGATGCATGTGCATGTTTCTGATTTAGTCTCAGCTTTCCATTTGATCATCACATGTGTAACTATGTAAAAGCAGCAAGTGTAAATCAAAAACAATCAGCAGAGGACCCAACATCTGACAAGTACTAGTAGACCTCTGCTTGTGGGCAAATAAGGCTTCTTCCACAGCAGAGGGGGAAGTCCGGCAGAGGCCGTTCTCTCCTTCAGTATTGTTATTAATTTAGATTTTAAGAGATGAGTACTGATAATTCAGAATGACAGATTGAACAACTATTCCACAATTATGCTGGAATGCCTTGTACAAGGAGTTTGCAGAAGTCCAGGACAGTTAGAGGAAGTATTATCCCCAGAGACTGCATGGCTGTACACTGTAAGCCACCCAAGGCACCTGGCACATCTCTCCTACAGCAGCACAGTGTGAATAAATATTGGATCCCTGTCAGTCACCACACAGGCTGCTGCACCTTCTGCATTTAATACCTGCTTGCTGTCAATCCAGCCTGGCTTTTCTCTTCTCTTGGGACACGGATTAGTGGTAGTTTAATGGTTAGACTCTAATGATCTTACAAGTTTTTTTCTGACCTGAACAATTCTATGATATACAGTCAACACTCATTTGCCTGCCTCAACTTTTACATTCTTAGCTTTTGTCCTAATCCTCCTCAGCTCCAACTGGTGCACAGACTCCTGTCAATTCTCACTAGCCATTTCAATGAAATACTGCATATTATATGGGTTTAAGATCTACCTGCATCCCAACCAAGTCTTTCGACTTAATCAACAGGAATTTCAGTTCCATTTCCAGTGCAGTTTGTTTTCAGGTAGAGCAAGGGCCTTTTATACACAGGCATATCAGTCAATTGTTTCAGACAGAGAGGGCATTGGAAGGGAAGGGAAAAAAGACAAAAATTAACAGAATTACAAAAACACACTCTATAAAGAGAAACTGAGGTTCAATCCAAAATGACAAACAAACCTTAGGAAGCAATTACATGACATAGCTTGCTCTGATTCAATGCTGGCAGCCACTGGAAGAGGCAGGTTACCCATTCCCTTCCAAGCAGGCACTCCCACTCCCCTTCCCTGCAGTGGCCCTGATACTGGTTACAAGGCAACCTGGTTTTATTCCCTAATCTGACAGAAACCAGCCTAGCCAGTCTTTTGCCTGTTTACCAAGTCAGATTACAGCACAGCCGGGCAACTGTCACAGGCAATCCACAAGAGAGGCACCTGGAAAGAGGGATACAGGAGTAAGGCTGCTCCTCCCAGCCTGGCCAGGCCCTCTGCTGGGCCTTCATTATCCACTGAGAGCCGGAACTACTGTGGCCTGACAGAGAAACTGGCAATAGCTCACCAAGCAGACTGCAGGGAACATCCCTGCCGACCCCTGAAAACCTCCTCAGCTTTAACCTACACCCTGCACACCACCAAGAGAGGCATTCTCGAGTCCAGGAGACACGCACTGGCGCTAGATGTCGTATGCAAACCAAGGTTTCCCTAGCACAGCATTAAGCTGGTCTTAGTCTGGCTTCTTTTAGGCATCCCAGTCCTTCTCTGATGAAAGGTCTAATCAGGTCCTTAAGTTATTTGTAACTCCAGCTACAGCTACAGGAGTAGCTGAGGCAAGGACCCAGCAGGTATACAACATTATGCCACCACCAATATATTATTTGCCTACAAAACACTCTTTCCAGTAATGCACTGAAGTACAACAGGAACTATAGAACAAGTAATCCAAACAGTTTGGAAGCTACATTTCAAAACCACATCAAACACGGTTTTCGGCAAAGCAGGAGAGGATCAAAAGGACAAACCTTCAGCTGAATTCCTACCTTCAAGTTTGAGACATGAGTCTGAAGTGGGAAGATACCTGTGTTTTTTAGACTGATCAAAACAAAATCTCACTAATGGCTCTTGCATACTCACTGACTTGCATACTCTCAGCAGTTTCTAAATTCCATAATTACATACATCAAAGTCTCATAAAAGCCCAATTTATTATACCATTTTTATGTAACAAGTATCTCTAATATTAGTTCAACCACCTCTTTTAGGCAATCCGCACTCTAACCATTTTTTTAATCCATTTGGGAATTTTTCGGTGTCCTCACTAGCTCCATCTCCTTCTCAACAGCTCGAAGTGTTGAATGTTCCTCATCTACAAGGTGCACGGACTGCAGACTCCCACAGACAGAGCACAAGCTGGTTATTCTGGTTGTCTAATAAAGATGAGTTGTTTAGAAAGATCATGTTGCCTAATAAAGATGAGCTGTTTAAAAAGATTGTGAAGCCTGACAAGTACTATCAGCGCTGTTATTTTATGCAATACACAGTCTGCAAAGCTTACGACATCCTGAGTAACACTGTCAATAGACACCATCAGATCTGTCTTGTTCTCAAGTGTGTCAAGTGATAAAAAAAGATTTGGAGGCAAACAACAACAAACCCACAATGACTTCCTGGCCTGAGGGGATTGATTAGGACACTAACGATTGTTCTTAAACTGTGCCACTTTAGGTGAAAAATGATGTCAGGAATGATTTGAAAATAGGACTTTTTTCTAATGACATTAGGAGGTACATTTTTCTGTCTCCCACATTCTAGCACCAGCAACCAATATTAGCACAGCCTTAAAACTCCACTGCTGCAAATCCCTTATTCTTGGGTTACTGTGTGTCTGTTTGCTTCTTTTACAAACTGCAGCAACAGCAAACTTGGCTTCAGCTGGCTTTACACAACTTTAAATTGTCTCCTTACACCAAAAACACTTTACCACCTAACTTGATTAAAAAATTTCTCACCCAGATTTGTTTTAAAGACCTCCTGGAGCTGTCTTCTAAGTAACTTAATACTCACAGTAGCATTCAGAGACTCTACAGCTGTACCTGAAATAAAGTTTCATTTGCCTTCAAAATTCAACTCATTAAATACTTCTCCTTTAATAAAAATTTTAAAAAATGAAAAATAAAAATCAAGGACTTTTTTAAACTCATCTTCTTCTCAACTGAGTAATTCTTCCTCCAGCCTTCAATATTTTTCAGGCTAGGAACTTTTTAGCGAGCTTTTTAGTAAGCTGAATAATTTCTGCATCTTCTAATCACAACACAAAAATTACATGATGGCTCCTATAGCTTTGAAATACCTTACTTGTATAAGGCAAATAGATTTGCAGTCAATAGCAAGTAGAGACAGATGCTTCATCTCTGAAGAAATCTGAGAGCAAACTGGCTCATCTCTAGCTCACCATGCTCGTTTCAAAAGCAGATGGAGTATCTGATTACATTAACTTCTATTTAAGCTATGATACAAGCAAACTGTTTCAGATACACAGATAATGAGTCTAAATATCAGATGTTACACATTGGCTGGCTGGCAAAGCAGTAAGTAGAAAAAGCTCCTTCAATCAACTAGATAATGCCTATAATTTAGAGATCTTTACTGGACTCTCAGCTGCTTATAGAGGTCCAGGGGGGCATGCTGGTCAAAACTGCACCCATGCAGTCCATAACATACTAAGAAGTTACTTTTACACATTATTCTAGCTACAGAAATCTAACTGTTCAATCATCTTCAGATGGAATTAATGAAGCACAGTAATTTCCAGACCATGTGGAAACTTCAAATAGTGAAGAACAAAGCTAAAAAGAGTTTGGGGGTTGAGTTACATCAGCATTGAATTCTATCTGCATCCATTATTTTTATTCTGGATATAATTTGACATACTGATTTTAATCTAAAACTCTTTTGAGTTCAGATCCAGGTTACCAAAACCATTTTTGCTCTATCATATGCTATTTAGAGTAATCTGAAGTATTTGCAAAAGCACAAATCCACATGTTTTAATCTAAATTTTACACACACATTTTTAGAGGTAACCTTGACTTCACAGACTGTGCTACTCAGCTCCAGTGCTTTTATATGGAAAAAAAGATGATTTTATCCATATATCAGGGTCTGTGCAGTGTGCATATATGTATCTC
Organism: Sitta carolinensis; assembly: GCA_032173965.1. Lineage (NCBI taxonomy): Eukaryota > Metazoa > Chordata > Aves > Passeriformes > Sittidae > Sitta > Sitta carolinensis. The sequence goes on from JAVUNC010000030.1 coordinate 13,077,226, forward strand.
TTAAAATACCACCTTCTTCATAGTGGACAAAATTCCAATGACTCCAGCAAGAATGTTCTAAGAAATGCACAGGAAAAATATGGTGCATGAAGCAGAGGGCCTGTTGCAAAAGGTTCCCTGGAAATGAATACTGATTTACTACACCTGCAAAAATTACAGGAGACATTATGGTTCACTTATTGTGAAAAATACAAAATTAGTTCTTTAGGAGGAAATTTCCAACCTTGCCAATAGGTAAATATCAATGTGTGAAAACTGCCCTGATGGAAGGGGAAAGGTAACAGACATTGCTCAGTAATGCCCAATGATGACAAACGCCAATGGCATCATATTAAAGCATACGAAATCCATCTAACAGGAGGAAAAAAAAGAAATTGCAAGAACACAGAAGAAATTATTCATCTATATATGGCTATTAGGGCAATATAAGATGCTGGTCCCTAAAGCCTACTTAAATTCAGAGCTAACCTCAGTACCTACACTTAGCTAGCACCCAACCACTTCAGCCAGGAATTCCAGAGGCACCTCTCCTGTGCTCCCAGCCTGTGCCACGCTCCCTGCTGTCTAAGCCAGACTGCCAAAGTGCTGGGCACTAACAAACCTGCTAGGAAAGGAGAAGTGAGTTTGGTTTTCCAACTGAGATGGCAGCAGTGCTTATTCAGGTTAGGAGAGTTCAAGACCACACATCTCAGGGGAATGCTCACCTCCTGCTCACTTTTTATGTAAAGATACCTTTTATCTCGCCCACTTAGAACCTCTTACTCCACAGAGAAGTATCCAAGAATTAAGGTCTCTGAACAGAATGTAACACGACCCCAGCTCAAGGGTCTGGTTAAAACCCTCAGACACTGACAAGATTATCTTAAGTTCTGGTCCCTGCTCCTGACATTAGTGAATAAATAAAGTGAGCGTGAATTGCAGCACAACCTTTTCCAAGTCTTAAGACGTACTAATACCTATTTTAGCCTTCAGATTTAACAGCACTTCCTACAGAAATACAGAAGTCTATTCCCTGGACTACGATTGCACCTGTTTTCCTTTTCAAAAAGGCAGATCTGCCCATATCTCTAAGTATTTCAGGTACTGGCAAGGACTTGAAATTTGCCTAAGACCTGCCTCATGCCTGCCAGGCTTTCTGGAGTATAAGTAACACTTAACAGGTGTTGCTTTTCTGGATTGAAAGCGATAATGATGTTTTGCTTTTCTTTACAACCTCCACTAACATCATGTGAAAGTGCCAAGGAGATTCTTCTTTGATAATTAGCAAAAAGCAGAAAATACTTGACAGAAGAATTATCCTTTACCAGAAGTGTTTCCCAGACAAAGATTTAGAGGTCCATGATCACTAAAGAGCCTTTAACGAGTTTGACATATCGCTGAATCTGAACTATTAAGCTATTTTTTTACAATTCAATTACAGAAGAAAATTTACTTTATCAGTTTGTTTATATTACACAGCACTGGCTATGAAACTAACTGAAACTAAAAATACTAAAAAAACTAAAAATAAAAAATCAAGCCGTTTGAAGAGTGGAAATTCCCCAACCTTACAATGTAATTTGTAGTATATCAATTTAAGTATATTCAGCTTTCTTTAAGAAGACATATTTTCTCCTTTAGCAACTCAAGATATAGAGTTACATAAGACAACCTCAAACTATGAATTTATCTTCAGAAAATGCAGTAATTAAAATTGGACTTGGCGCAGCTGATTCAGGTTAGATTCCATTCAGAGAAAAGTACTGAAAGTCATATTTCAAACTTAAATTAATGTTGACCATCATTCCTTATGTTCTGCACACCATAAAGCAGTTTCCATCCCATCAGACACTCAACCATGCATTTGTATCAGTATCGCCCAGCCCACTGGCTGCTTTAGGACTTGGATCTGCCTCACAGCACTTCCAGAGTGACTGGTCACTGCAGCAGACCTCTTAGCACAGAGGCTTTTTTCAGTCACTAATTAATGTTCAAATTTAAAACTTCAGACTCTTGCAGCACAAGTTAATATTCTCCACGTATTCTTTGTTTTGATAAATTTTCTTCTGCATTGTCTCTATTTTCCTGATCTCTCTCCATTCAGCTTTTCACCTACAAGACTCTTCTACACAAGGCTGCTTACCCCCTTTGTAGATACCCCATGTGAACTGAAAAATCTTCTGATCTCAGTTCCAATTTTTCAGACACCTGAAAACCATAAGTTCCATTCCATTATTTTGTGTCTGGTACAGTTTTAAAAAGGAAGTATCTACTTTACTCCCATCCTCTTGGCATACAGTCAGTATGTTTCCAACAATGATCATTTAGAGATTTACAGTTTTTCTTCTAAACACATGGCAAGCATATTAAGGGGATAGAGCACACTTCCTAACAAAAAACTTGTTCCAAAGTATCATGGTGCACAAGCTTCATAGAAAGCTGATTCATTTTCAGGAGCTCAGAACAATGCATATATGTTCACACTAGAAAGATGCTTGTCCAGCTTCCTCAGGTTGGTGTAAGAAAGAATTTTATTTTACTAGGTTATCCTACACATTTTATAAAATATTTATCTGCTACTTCTACATCCAAATTCCCTATTAACGGTACAAGAAAAAAGGGGGGAAAAACCCCACCCGAGAAGAATAGACTATTCAAAGCTTTTAATCATGTGTCATGAAAATCATGTTAGAGTTCACTATTGTTGCCCCAGAATGGAGTGGAAAACTGTAAACAGAGGCTTTACTGCTTCAAGCTGCTCTGTGGTCCACTAGCAGCTCCCTGGGAATTTCCATGTAGCTTGCATTGAGAACTGCCATCACACACTGCAGGATGCATTCACCTCCCTGCTCAGCACGTGTATCAAAAGCAGGAAGGAATGCATTGCAGTCCACTCTTCATCACAGGGTGAAAATGCACCCATGCCTGTTCCATGTAAGTTTAGTCCAGACAAACAAGATGTCTGCTCAGAATCATTTTGCTGATCACAATGAAAGACTAAAGCTTTATTGTCCCATGCTTTACCACTTTTTCATGATACTGGCTCATTTCCTTGTCCCAGTCCTCACTTAGCATCACTGTTTTGGACATCAAAGAAAAAAAAGAGAATTATACACAGTGCAACCCTATGAAAAACAAAGATCCAGCCAATTAGACAAAAGCACTGATATTCATAATGCTGGGGAGAAGAAAAAACACTCGAGCACTAATGTGCAATAAGCAAACAGGGCTGTAGAGAAACACCAGATCTCTTCCTTAATGTCAGGAACTACCTTCAGGAAAAGTCCACTTGTATGCAAGGCATCTTCACAGGAAGCAAGTATCAGCACCTGACACTGAGAGGCTGAATACTGGTACCAGGGATATTTTCCTTTTGCTAATATACAAGATTTTGTTCCTACTTATAGATCTATTCAGTACCAGAACTAACCAGGAGTAAACAGCTTTATTATTCTCTAAAGTGGAGGGTTTGTGTTCTTTCAATAACTTTATTTCCACAGTCAAATAAGGACCAGGAAATAGAATGCACAGTATATTCTAGCCCATGCTAGCTGAGCCATCAATTCCAAACACAGCACCTGTGTTTCTGCAATTTCTGACCTACTCAAACGATACTCCTAACCCTAGTTCATCCCTAAATCCTTCAGTTTCTCAGTGCTTCAGGCACAAGCCAGCTGACCATGCTGGAAGTGTAAGGTACAGCCAAGGCATCTGCTTTCACTCACTTCTCAAGTGCTAAATAAGCACTTTTCAGCAAGGACACCAGTCCAATCACTCAATACTACAGCTGTCCCATTTGTTCTTAGCGAGAATAAGAACAGCACTCTAAACTACTTCTGTGATACTCATTCCATCAGGGGGTGGAACTGTACTGCAGCGTTCGGAGATGCACGGGGATGCCCCGAGGCGCCCTGGCTGCTCACACAGGACAGCACAGCCCCAGAGCAGCAAGCTGCTGCTCACCTTCGCCTCACACTGATGTGTCCTCCGGGCACACAAACACTGCAGCCAGAAGGCAGCTTGCGATTTAAAGACGCCATGCACACACCGGCTTCCTCGACATGAGTCTGGTCCTCTGTTACACAAGCAATAGAAGCACGGAGAAACACCTAGGGCAGAGTGGGCCTGACACAGCACAGCCCCCTCAGGACATGGCTGGGGGGCAGACTGCCACTGCTGAGCACAGCCAGCCCCCTCAGGACATGGCTGGGGGGCAGACTGCCACTGCTGAGCACAGCACAGCCCCCTCAGGACATGGCTGGGGGGCAGACTGCCACTGCTGAGCACAGCCAGCCCCCTCAGGACATGGCTGGGGGGCAGACTGCCACTGCTGAGCACAGCCAGCCCCCTCAGGACATGGCTGGGGGGCAGACTGCCACTGCTGAGCACAGCCAGCCCCCTCAGGACATGGCTGGGGGGCAGACTGTCACTGCTGAGCACAGCCAGCCCCCTCAGGACATGGCTGGGGGGCAGACTGTCACTGCTGAGCACAGCACAGCCCCCTCAGGACATGGCTGGGGGGCAGACTGCCACTGCTGAGCACAGCCAGCCCCCTCAGGACATGGCTGGGGGGCAGACTGCCACTGCTGAGCACAGCCAGCCCCCTCAGGACATGGCTGGGGGGCAGACTGCCACTGCTGAGCACAGCACAGCCCCCTCAGGACATGGCTGGGGGGCAGACTGCCACTGCTGAGCACAGCCAGCCCCCTCAGGACATGGCTGGGGGGCAGACTGCCACTGCTGAGCACAGCACAGCCCCCTCAGGACATGGCTGGGGGGCAGACTGTCACTGCTGAGCACAGCCAGCCCCACCAGGACATGGCTGGGGGGCAGACTGCCACTGCTGAGCACAGCCAGCCCCCTCAGGACATGGCTGGGGGGCAGACTGTCACTGCTGAGCACAGCCAGCCCCCTCAGGACATGGCTGGGGGGCAGACTGCCACTGCTGAGCACAGCACAGCCCCCTCAGGACATGGCTGGGGGGCAGACTGCCACTGCTGAGCACAGCCAGCCCCCTCAGGACATGGCTGGGGGGCAGACTGTCACTGCTGAGCACAGCCAGCCCCCTCAGGACATGGCTGGGGGGCAGACTGTCACTGCTGAGCACAGCCAGCCCCACCAGGACATGGCTGGGGGGCAGACTGCCACTGCTGAGCACAGCCAGCCCCCTCAGGACATGGCTGGGGGGCAGACTGTCACTGCTGAGCACAGCCAGCCCCCTCAGGACATGGCTGGGGGGCAGACTGTCACTGCTGAGCACAGCCCCCTGCCTTGGTGCTGCTCCTCGCTGCTGCACACAGCACCCTGCGCCTCCGAGAGGTGCCAGCACCCCTGAACTCCTCACTCCTCTGGGTCTGCAATCAACGGCATCAGGGAACCCTGTAGTGAGAAGATCCAAATAGTCTTGTTATTGAAACAAAACTAAAAATCAGACAACCGGAGGTTTTACAAGTACTCTTGGGTAGTAAGTAAGATACAGCAATTTCTTTGGCTGCTCTTCATTTATCTGATTTGGACTTGGTTTCTTGGCAAACATCAATATTCCAAAAGAAAAATGTCACTCTCTTGTTACTGTGACATAGATAGAAACACACAGTAACACATACAATAGGTGTTTAGGTAGAGAAGAAGAAAGGAAGGAGAAGATTTTAGTTTATTGTTGATTTTGTATATATAAGTTTTTGGATAGTGATCAGAGATTGGACAGAGAGGTTACTACCTCTCTATCTTCACTGGTCACTTGAGAAGTCTATTAGGTGGTATTTTTTACAAAGGAATGTAAACATGATTCTTGTTTATTTTACAATTCATGAGAACTGACTCTACTATACTAAAACAAATTAGAAGGTTTATTTTCAGGGACAACACTCTCTTTAAAAAATACTTCCTGGTAAGTGGCAAGAATAACAGATCAGAGCAATCACATATCTTCAATATCAAAGATTCCATTTCCAGAGACTCACCTCTTCTTGCACTCATTTTCATGAAGAGTGCTTTAAGAGTCTTTAAGTGAATAAAGTATTCATGTAAATGGAACAAACACAATTAAATTTATGAAATTAATTTCCCAGCCTATCTGCAATGTCAGCTGACAGTTTCAGATGAAAATAAATAGACTTCAGACCACAATATATTAAAAATCCAAACTAATCATACTTACTCCAACTGCCTTTAAATCAGAATAATGTGGGAGGATTTGTTTTTTTAAAAAAAAAATCTTCCTTGCTTTTGTGGTGAACATCAGCATTTATGACTGCCAGAGCAACAATGAACTCAGTATTTTTAAAAAGAAACACCAGTTTTGAAGTCTACTTTAGTTAATGCTGAAGTAATGGAGAGAACAGTATTAAATATTAATTCCATTCAAAAGCAGAATTGACCTGAGGAGGGTTACCAGCCACATAAATCCATATTACCACCACACAGCAGACATCTCAAGACAATTCATACTCCATAGATTGTTAGTTCTGTGTATTCATGAGCAAATGTTATAATACATTAGAAAGGACTGACAAAATGAAAAATAGCTTAGCTTTTTAAAAAGCTATATATTTCACTAGAATACCTCTCATATGATAATAATAAAGCAACAGCAATGCTATTAATTGAATTTTCATACTTGAGCAATGAGACAAAGATAAATTTGAGCATGTTTATGGCTTTAAGTATGTGTGTTGTACCTATGGAAATCTTTACTGATTACTCTGAGTTGTTTTGAGACAACGATATTTTATTTTACAGTGATGTGGAGAAAGCAGAAATATTTATATGAAGAGTATTAGTTCATCTTCAACTTGTACAAACTGTCATGAGCACAGAATGGAGACACTGCATTATTGCACTGTCCTTCAAAAGATGCAGAAAGTGCACAGAAACTGCACTGATCATAAAAAAATCTGCTAATGAATATGTAAACTATCCACAAAAAAAAAAAAAAAAAAAAAAAAAAAAAAAAAAAAAAGCTAGAAACCACAAATGAAGAATGAAAACAAAATTCAAGTGATTTTGCTCACTGGAGTTAACAGTGATAGCCACTGCAAGGCTTAAGCCATTCTACTGCCCATGTGCTGCTCTAAGAGAACTCAGCATTACCAATGGATCGAGAGACATTTAAAATAAAAAGAATATATTTCACATTCTGCACTGTAGCACCTAGTAGGTACATACAGAAATTAGGTGTACCAAGCAGCAATCCCCAAACCAGACTCCTCACACCTCTCTAGTTTTTAGATATGGAAGTCACATAATAGAGCCTTCTGAAAACATCTGAATTCCTCGAATCATTTATGTATTAAAAACATATAAAACATATATTATAACAAAGGGAAAGAAAGATACTGAAGTGCTTCATGAGCATCAACAAATGACATTTTGTAACATAAAATCATCATAAATTAACTAGCTAATAAAAAATTCACAGTTAAATTACACTAATACTTACAGTGCCTTCATTGGCAGAATCTAGAATCGCCAAAACAAAAACATTTATATCAAAAATATAGGTCAACTATAATATAGAAAATTAGATTAAATCTGAACATCTATCTTTTAGCTAACACTGAAAAGGTAATAATTAATTTGTGCTTTAGAAATTAGAATTATTACCATTTAATAACTGTTTAGAAACTCATTAGAATCTTGTTGGACTCTAATTTAAAAAGCTGAACTCTGTACCATTCTGTTCTCTTACAGATCTTTACTGAACAAAATGGGTTTCTTTCTTGTCCTAGTTACTCTATCAGAAGGCATAAACTAAAACATCTACTACGTTTTATTCCAGAATAAATGAAAAAAAAAAAAATTACACTACACATCTCCAGGAAAGGAGTGTTAACTTTCAAAGTACACCTACTTCCAATAAAGCCAGTTCTTCAAGAAAACTATAAAGAGAAAAGCTTGCACACAATTCTACATGCTATTACACAGTTTCAAAAATTGAAGCAATTTGAATACTTGCAACTCTCCAGTGCTTATTATGGTAGAACACATCTAACTTTAATATAATTAATGTCTTCCCACTTCACAGATGGGAACCAAGAGAAAAGAAATTAATGTCCAAATGAAGAATGTAAAAGGATTGGAAACAGACACCCAGTTACACAAGTGCTTGTCTAGCATCTTCATTATAACTAGTTTCTTTTCAGTTTAACCAAAACTGTTTCAGCTTTTGTATTGTCAGAAGAGCTTGAAGTCACTTCAAGTTACTTAATTCTTTGGCAGAGGGCACACAGCTCATTGTGCTGAAGTTGAATTTCCCATCTTACTTCTGAGGAAACACGGCTAAGCCAAGTTAAAGTAATATTAAACACAGTAGCTTTCCCTTGAGGAGTAAAACACTTCCCTAAGACCCACCAGACTGCCACATGAAGGATTTAATACACTGCAAGAGCCTAGTCAAGTCAGCCTGAAAGTTCTCTGCTGCCAGACCAAGGCTCTGTTGACCAGACAAGGATGTGTTGATTCAGTTCAGGTCCCTGAATGCTCCGAACTACAAGGCCTTAATTTTCTATAAGGAGAAGGTCTGCACCAGAAAACATTTGTAATGGTCTCCCTGCAATCTCCATGCTCCCTGGCATGAGCAGCCCCATGCCTTGTCCTGCAGCTCCAAGGCAGACACAGCAGCTTCACCTGCCCCTGCAAAGAGATGACATTCTGGGGCTGTGCTCCTGCAGCTGCTCTGGAAATGCCTTGACTGCCTCGGACCCCATCCGAGGAGCAACTGGGTCTGGGCACAATCACACGTGGTGACTGAGACACAAAAACAAGGCTCTACAAAACTCGGTGAGCTACCAATCCCAAAGTGGGCAGTGAGGAAGAAAAATGAGCACCTCTTCTGTCTTTTCCCACCAGTATCATCTCCAACAACACAGCCCTTCAAGTGTTTTGCAACACTCCGGGAGTCATCCTAGCCTTTGACGAGCCCACTCAGCTCAGTAACCCAACAAAAAGCTAACCCAGCAAAAGAATGGGTTCTGTCAGTTTTCTGAGCAGAGTTGATTTACCAATCAGGCAGGCACTGAAGCAGCAAAAGAGGAATTATGGTAGCATGCAACCAGGAGCGGGACAGCCTCTTTCAGCAGCAGAGTTGGCAAAGCCCATCGAGCAGAACCTCATGTATAAAGCTCCAAAACAAAGAAGCAATTCAGGAAAAGTACTCACTACAGCACATGCATTTCCTTCTTTTCTTAAGGAGAAAGCCTGCCTTCAGAGTACAAATCAGTGTGTTCAGATAGACCTGCACCACGTAACCTAAGAGCTTTAAGGGAGAAACCTTGACTTTACAGCGAGATCATACCAAGGATGAGATGAGAAGTTTTGTGTTTCTTCAGAGACCAAAGACACGTTCAAATGTACACAATATCAGAAAGAATATGTTCTACGTGAACTTCGCTCAGATGTGACTTTGGCACTGAATTTTCCTTCCATGTTAGGAAAAAAAGCCCCGAGGCATCTGTGGTTTAAATGATAATCTTCAAATGGTACACGAATCACCTTTCTTTTCAAATGATGTTATTAAACGTTTCCTAATAATGACAAAGCTGTAAAGGACATCAAACACCTAATGGCAAAATACCACCAATGAACTGCTTTAGGAAAGGGTAAAGTTAATTCTTTCAAGACTATACAAAATACAAAATTAATCCTGAGAGCACGAACTATCAATTTAAAAACAATTCCATATAAATTTAATCAATTCGACTTTGCTTTGCAACAGAAGCACGTGCATACATACACTACATACAGATTAGTGCTGTATTTCCCTTACTGCCCTCTAAGCTGCTCAAATTAAATATTTATTTCTGTAAACATAAAAAATTTTCTCCTTGAGGGGGAAGACATCGAAGTTGGCACCATTATGAAATTTTCAGGTAAACTGCTAATTTTGAACAAAAAAAAAAGATCCTTTCCCTTTCTTATGCCCCAGTGCTCTAACTTTGAAGAGTAAAACATTTCCTTTGTTTAATTAAAAAAAAAAACAGAACAAAAACACCTTTTTGTAATGTAAAAAAATACATTAAAAAGGTTGCAGGCATTTCAAAAGGCCTGTCTGTAATTGACATGCACACATTTGATAATTTCTTAACCTATTCATCATTGAGACTCCTTAGAAGTTCACTGTATGTTTATTGAGAAACAAAACATGTCCGGAAAAGTACAACACATTATACTTCATAGGGCACCTGCATTTTTAATTCTCATTTTACCCGACTACTCCACACACCTTTGCAACTAGTACAGCAGCAGTGCAGCTCTACAAAGCCAACCTCCTCAAAAGGCCAATTCTACAGTACTTTGCTCCTGAAATATCACAGACAACATGACACTGTGCAGACAAAAACTGAATTACATGCTTAAACTTCAGTTTGATCTGACCTGAGGAATAAGTCACATCTATGCAATGCATATAAATCTAGCTGAGTACATGTATCATGAACAGAAAAAAGGACAAAAATTTCAATAGGATTTCTGCAAACTTCACAAACATATTTCAAGAACAGAGCTGACTGCAAGATGAATTTAAAAAAAGATACGTAACTTATGCACAGAACATACCACAGCAAAAAACACAAACAAGAAAAGATGACAGCACATCGTTAACCTAATAACTGAGGCAAAGCATCAAAAAACGAAGGAAGGCAGAGACGGCACAAGAAGTATCATAGAATGATACATATCATTGAAGATGAAACCAAGAAATTAAAGAGGTTTCAAGAGCTACGGAGCAGATCCAAGAAAAAGTTGAACACATAGAGCAGCATAAAGGACTTTCTATGCTACATTCTAGCTGGAGTATATTCTAGACAAGTCAGAAAGCAGGAATCAGCTCAATGTGACACTTTCATCTAAAGCGGATAAAAAGATGGGGAAAACACACAAACTGTCTAAAATATAAATGGATTTGCCCGCCTGAAAGCTTTGACAGTTTGTCACATGGCAGCTCTGCAGTCTCTGCTCTCTCGCAAGCCATTCAGGAAGGCGAGGGAGCCGCAAAGAGCACAGGCAGCCGCCTTGCGCTCTTTTGTTCACCAGGGGTAATTACAGCAGACTGTGGCTGGATGGTAGGCCCACTCAGAGAGTAACTGAAACCCACAATGCAGCTTCACAGCCTTGCCAGGCACAACAAAACATCTGCTTTAACGCAGATATTTGCCAAAAGCAATAAAATGTGTATCTCACAATACTAATGTACTGATAACAGCAAACCAAAGTACAAATAATTTGAAGACAGAGAGCGCAAGAACACACAGGGAAAAAAAAATTACAAAAAAATTTCAAGGGACTAAGTAACAACCTGTCAGAAGAGACTTTGTACAGCCTCCACTGTACTGTTCAGGCACTGTCCTACACGGGAAGGCAGCAAAGAGTCCGTAATCCAATAACACACGCTAGCTATCATGCTAGCACACCCCAGCCTGGGTTCATATGTTCCTTAAGATAGAACACACATCAGTCCCATTCCACAAGCCAGGGAAAAAAATTAAAAAAAAAAAAAAAGAAAAAAAATAATCAAGAAAACATGAAACTAAGAAGTTCACCAAAAACTTCAAGATTTGAGAGTATATGTTTTCTTTCACAAGCTATGTAACAGCCTTCAGACACTCTTAAAGTAAGGGGACAGGCACTCCCAGAGCAGAGCACAGCTGGCAGGGGGCAACACGTCTCCCCAAACCCTGCCCCTCAGTCATGAGATTGGGTGAGCATGCAACTAAATCCCAAAGCAGCATGGCTGTTGCCAGCTCTTGCTGGCCTGCTTGCTTATTTTCCCCTCTCAGGGTTTCAGACTGTCAAGGCAGTTCAGTGCTAGCAGGCTTCCTCTACCCATTACACGGCAGAGCTCCCTCACAAGAACCTGTGTGGAACTTTTTGCAGATCAAGAGCCAAGAAAGCTACCAAGTGGTCTGTCCCACCTTTGGATCAGGCAACGCTTTCCTCCTCATAACAATTTCAGAAATTTAGTTCACCCATACCCCAGCAATACTGACGCACAAGGCTGGCATTTAACTTAAGCCTGCATGGAACCTGAGCAATTGCCAGGACATTCTGAAAGAGCAACTACACAAATGCAGAAAAAGACTTGGAAGAGAAAGAACCTGTAAGGTTCAAACACTTCAGGCGATGCCTGCCCCTTTACTGCAGGCAGGGACCGGGTTCTGACAAACTCGTGCTGCTGTAACCCGAAAGAGCTGTTGTGCGACTCACTGTAAACAACAGTACTGGAAGAGTAGCAGCAGTCTAGTTAAAAATATTAGTGAGAGGTTGCTTTTAAGGTACAGCAATCCTGCTTTGCCAGTTTTTACGGTTTACGAAGCCCTTTTCACACTTTCTATAACACTGCAGCTCGAGCCGGGAGAAGCCCATGCACAAAGAACAAATCACCTCGACGTACACACGAGCAAACATCTGAAATGCTGCGAGCCTTCCTTTCATCCTAAAACGTGGCACGAAAACACCCGTGTGTAACAATTACTGTTAAGGAACACCTAGATACGCAACCTACTTTTGGTGGGCGTTTGTCGTTCGCCCGCTGAGGGGGAGAACCGGCAATGCGAACGGGAAAGGCGAACCCGAGCGAGCCCGGCGCGGCCGCGGGCCAGGCGCGCCCTGGCCGGCAGGGGGCGCAGCGCGGCGGCCGCGCCGTTGTTGTGGCCGCTCGGGGTATTTAAACGCCGGGCTGTCAATCACGGCGCCGCGCGCGCCCGGCGCTCCCCTCACGGCGGGGGCGGCACCGAGCGGCCCCGCAGCCCCGGCCCGGCCGAGCCGCCGCCGCCGCGGGCCCCCAACTTGCTCCTTTGTTTAACTGCCCGTGAATCCCCACCGCCGCCGCTTCCTCCGGCTCGCGGCGGCCGCCGACGGGCCTTTCATTATTCACACGCTCGCCTCGCAAAACACACGCGCGGCGGCGGCCGCTCGGGACCGGGCTGGAAACGTCAAAGCGGCGAGAAGCGCCCCTCTTTCTCCTCCTGTACCGCCCCCAAACAAAACGCACGGGCAGCCCGGAGCTCGCACCCGGCCGGGGACAGCCCCGGCGCCCGCACTTCTCCGCCGGGAGACTGCCCTGTCCCGGGAGGGACCCCCGGGGGCGCGGGGGGACACGCGACGCCTCAGCACAGTCGGCACAACTTCGGGGTGGCCCCGGCCCCGCCGGCCCCGCATCTGTTGCTCTTTCGTAACCAGCGCCCCCCCCGCCGCCCGGCCCGGCCCGGCCCGGCCCGGCCCGGCCCGGCCCGTCCGCCCCCTCACCGCTGCGCACCCATGTGCCCGGGGACCGGCGCCGGCACCGTCCCCGCGGCGGGGAGGCGACCGGACCGGGCGAGCGCCCGGCGCTCCCCCCGTGCCGCCGCCGCGCAGCCATTGTCCCCCCCGGGGGGAGGGGGAAGGCGACTGCCACCGCCTGTGCCCGCTGCCGCCCGGCGACTGCCCCGCCGCGCCGCCCGGCCCCGCCGCGCCGCCCGGCGCCGTACCTGCCGTGGAACCAGTCCTTGCAGATGTCGCACTCGATCATGAAGCGGCTCACGTCGTAGGGTTCGCGGCACACGCAGTACACGGGGGTCGCGGCGGCGGCCGTCGCTCCGGCCATCTTTAAAGAACTCCCTGACTGAGCCGCCCGCCCCGCTCCGCTCCTCCCCGTCCCGTCCCGTCCCGTTCCCCCCCCCCGCCCCGCTCCCTCCGCCGCGACCGCGGCGGCGCCGCCAATAACAACAGCGCGCGTGCCGGCCCCTCACGCCGCGCGCGCCCCCCGCCGCCGGCTGGCACGCGCACGGGGCGGGCGGCACGGGAGCGAGCGGACAACAGCGCGCGGGGGCGCGCGCACGTGCGTCACCCGGCCCCGCGGAGGCGGGCGGGGGAGGAGGCCGGGGCGGCGCTGGCAGGGGGAGCGGGGAAGCGCCGCCCGCCCGCCCCGCCCCGCCCGGCCCGCCCGGCGGCCGGCCCGCCGCGCCTGCGCCCCGCCGAGCGGCGGCACTGAGCGTGCGCGGCCCGGCGGGCCGGAGAGCGCGCTCAGCCCGCCGGGCGCGGGCGGCGCGGGCGGGGCGCGGGCGCGCGGGGCGGGGCGGGGCGCGCGGGGCGGGGCGGCGGCGCGCGCGACGTGCCGCCCCTGCCGGCGGGCGGGCCGCGGGAGGCACGCGCTGGGCCCCCGGGTCACGCGGGAGCGGCGGGGCGGGGCGGGGCGGGGCGGGGGTGCCGCGAGGACACGGCAGGGGCGGGCGCGCGGCCCCGTTACGTAACGAGCGCTGCGGCGGCGGAGCGGGGCCGGACAGCGCTCGGAGCGGCCGGAGCGGCACGGTCACCGCTCGGAGCGGGCCGGACAGCGCTCGGAGCGGCCGGAGCGGCACGGTCACCGCTCGGAGCGGGGCCGGTCAGCGCTCGGAGCGGCCGGAGCGGCACGGTCACCGCTCGGAGCGGGGCCGGACAGCGCTCGGAGCGGCCGGAGCGCACGGTCACCGCTCGGAGCGGGGCCGGTCACCGCTCGGAGCGGGGCCGGTCACCGCTCGGAGCGGGGCCGGTCACCGCTCGGAGCGGGCCGGACAGCGCTCGGAGCGGCCGGAGCGGCACGGTCACCGCTCGGAGCGGCCGGAGCGGGGCCGGACAGCGCTCGGAGCGGCCGGAGCGGCACGGTCACCGCTCGGAGCGGCCGGAGCGGGGCCGGACAGCGCTCGGAGCGGCCGGAGCGGGGCCGGACAGCGCTCGGAGCGGCCGAGCGGCACGGTCACCGCTCGGAGCGGGGCCGGACAGCGCTCGGAGCGGCCGGAGCGGGGCCGGTCACCGCTCGGAGCGGGGCCGGTCACCGCTCGGAGCGGGGCCGGACAGCGCTCGGAGCGGCGCGCGGGGGTCCCTCGGGCCGTGCAGCGGCCCCGCTGCCGCCTCTCGCCCCCCGGGCCTGCGCTCCCGCCCCCGGGCGCAGCCCGCAGCTGGCGGGGCAGGCCGGCCCTGCAGGTCGCCCCCTCGGTTCCCGCTGAACTCTCCTTACTTGGTGCAGCTCTTGAAGACCCACCAGCCACGGAGCCAAAACAATCCGTGGCGTAGCGTTCGTTTGCTGTAGTTTCTGAGAAACGCTTTCACAGGGCGATTCCGTGCAGCAGGCTCGGGGCAGAGGCACAGGTGATTTTAGGACAGCCAGGACAGGCCAGGGAGTCCCTGCTGCCCAGCTGGGGCTTGCCGTGCCTTATTTCTTGTCAAGCTCTCTGCCCACGTGTGCGTCCCTGTCCCGTTCCATGCTATCACCCTTTCTTGACACAAAAGTAACACTGATGCTTTCGTTATGGGTCATCATGAACCGCAACAGTAGATTTTAAAACAGTTGTTTTTTTCCTGCAGCCTTTTAAGGACCTATGGTGATTGTATTGTATGAGGGAATAGGAAGCCATGTCCTCCACACTGTATGTACCAATTTAAAAGCAAAACAATAAAGATGCTGAAGTGCATGTCACAGTGATCATAATAGACACTGCCTACAGCATTATAATTTTACAACCCATGGCCTTAACCACCAGTAGCCACAAAAAAGCAAACGCTGTACATTTGTTTGGCAGAGGGAAGCTCAGAAGTAAACGTTTCCTTTCCAGACTGTTATTATGAAGCCTGCTAATGTTAACATTTATATAAGACTAGCAACACGAGATGATGATTTGGCAGCAAAATGGACAGCAAAGAAATGTAAAACAAATAAATCCAGAACACAGGCTCTGTGACTGAATGGAGAATGAGACACAGAAATAAAGCCAGTGTAAAGGATATCTTCAAGAAATACCAGATTCTTGGACCAAACCCTGACCCATTTAGCAAGTGCACAAGGTTCTGACCTGCAGGATGTTGTTTGTGGATGTTTCAATATTCTTTAGTTTTTCTGATACACCTCAGTATGTCAGCAGTTCAATATGAGGCCATAGACACATCACTCTTCTAAAAAGCTGCTGTAAAATTTATTAGGGGCAAGAAACACCAGTAAAGCAACAAATGACCATTTCAGAGTTTCAGGAAATAATACATACCAAGAGGCTGTCATTAAAAATATTGTTTCCCTTTATTAATCTCATTGCAAGGCACAAAGGAAGCTGCTTTCTAATGGGAGGGCCTGCAAACTCTCGCAGAATCAATTATGGATAATGTAACGATTACCAAGAGAGCAGTTCCAGTTAGAGTTGTTATTCTGTGTTTGTGCAACAAAGTGTTGGTAGATGCACAAACGGACCATGCCTTGTTCCTTAGCTGGGTGCTTCCTACATTCTCATGGGGTCAGTCTTACCTGGAAGCTGCAGTTACCAGCTGGAGTGCTACCTTTATCCAAATTGGCCATAACATTGCTCACGTGCTGTGCATCAGGGTGTCTGCAAACCACACAGGGCTGAACGCCTGGGCGATGCCCTGGGGACAGGGTGGGTGCTCCCGGGCTGCCTGAGCAGGCTCAGGCCAGCCGGCTGGCTGCGAGAGGAAGGTTGCACTGGACACAGAGAAAGCAGCCCAGCAGGGAGAGTGCAAAGAATGAGGAAGCAAGCTGGTCTCGGCACCCTCTGGGACCTGCCCTTCACTGGCATTGATCATGGAGAAAAAAGTTTGGTTGGTTGGTTTTTGTTTTAAGGAGAGCAGTTTCCATCTTAAGCGCGCAAAGTAACGTTTGCTATTAACAAGCACTTTGCCTACTGCCACAAGCAATGTGTGTGATTTATTTCAGAACAAGGTGTGTTAGTGATTCAGTCTGCTCACCTTAACCAGGTGGGGAATACCAACTACAAAGTGGCATAAACCAGTTCCACCTACCTCAGCCTGACCTGCTGTCAGCTTTTCTCGGACAAAGAGATGGCCCAGCAGCAACTCAGGCTAGGAAGAATCGGAAAGAAAAATCATATACTCACAGATATTCACAGACAGCTGTGAAAAAAATCAGATAGACTGTTGGGAAAACATGGGGGTAGAGGGACTTTCCCCATGATTGGTCATTTCTTCAGTGTATTTATGTACATTTTGGCAAAACACTAATTTTTAAAATCACTTATTTTCACATCAGTAGGCTTAAGGCTGCCGAAAAGCAAAGCTTTGGACTGAAAAAGTGTTCCAGTTCTCCATAGGAAACTGTCTGAAATATACCCAGAATTGGCAGTATGATCATTGCATCTGCAGAGAAAATACTGAGTCATGTTGTCAGCCCACACATATTTAACAAAAATAAAGGCAGACCAACGATTCAAAATTCTCCCACTCATCGTTTAAAGAAAACAGAAGTCATTCAGTCGTGCCTCATGCCTCAGAGACCTTTAGAAAACACCCAGTGCAGGGAACATTCACCCACGTCGTGCCCACGCACCGTTTCAAACCGGCGATGTCATTTCCAACTTGTTCACTCACAGGTCTGGGCACTGTTTGCTTCAGCAGCCTCAGAGGAAGTCGCCGAGACTTAAAAGGTTTCTGCTGAACCCGTGTCACGGCAGCTGGAGCCTCAGCGCTGTGTGAGCGCCGCCGAAGTGATGTAACACAGCACGGGCTCGGGCCCTGGAGGAGGCAGGACAGCGGCGCGCTTCACGGCAGCGCTAACGCAGGCTGCCCTTGGAGGAACGGGCTCCTGGGCGCTTCCTTCGCGGGTTCGTCCTGCACTGAAGCGTTGGCTCCCCAGTCGTTCATTCAAAAGGGAGGTATTTGCACAAACATCAAGGCTGGGGGAATTACCTAGGAAGTTCTCCTCCTTTTAACCCTTCCCAAACAGTCCTCTGGAAGGAAAAGCTGGTTTTTCCATTTCACCCAGCTGCTGGCAACAGCTCTTCTCCTCCAGTTCTAAAAGCTGCTCGAAGTATTAACAGCTGAACCTGGATGAGTGGCAGCCAGCCCGGCTCATGACGGAGGGGGACACGTCACACACAGAGCACGCACAGATGGAGTTACACAATCTCCCTGGTGTTGAAAGCACGCTGGAAACTTGTCAGGAGCCCAAAGGCCAGAGCTAATTTGTATTTCCTATTGCACAGCATGATTTTAATCAGAGCGAAAAGCGCCCAGTTGTGTTTTATGTATCGAGTGTTATAAGCAGAGACAAGTTAACAGAGCAACGAGGGGCAGGACATGCTCCGAGGACAGCACAGAGGAACGTTAGACGGGGAACATACCAAATTTATCAGCATTTCCTTTATCCTTCAGGACGGCCATGGGCTATGAAGAAAGAGAATAAGAGACAACTTTCATCAAAATTCTGTGATTGCCCAATTCTCTGTACAAGAAAAAGGAAAAAAAAAATTAAAAAGACACCTGCAAAAATATTAAAGACAAGCTTATTTTAAAAACCTCTTTCCAAAAGTTCTAGATGTATCACCAAATAAAATATGGCATTCAGGAAACCCATCTCACTTGCATCTGAATATTTGACAGCAGTCAAGTCTAGGTGATCTCTAAGAGAAGCTGCTTTGGCTTCAGCTGCAACTAAGCGCGTGTAAGTGCCTTGTTAGAATTAAATTTCTGCCTCGTTGAGAGCAGACAGCACAAAGGACTGGCACAGCCGCCAGGCACCACCGTTCCCAGAAGAGGCTCACCTCCAGCACCCCCCTTCCGTGCTGTGGTGGCTGGGGAGCAGAGCCCTGTGGTCAGCTGCCCCAGCTGGGCTCACAGCCATCTCCCTCCCAGCACGCAGCACTGGGTGCACTGCGAGAGAGGGAACGGGGCACCAGGTTAATAGGACAGTAAATACACCTTGACGGTTCTTGATTGGTTTGCTTTGTACTCCCAATAGATTTACTGGAAACTCAGAGGTGGGGTTTGCTGCTCAGGGAGTGCTACCATTGGAGAAAATCCTTCATTTCAGCCTTCCTCTCTTTACCCACTGGGAATAAATGCTCCTTTCCCCCTCAGTTCAGCTTTATTCCTTGACAGCTGAGAAAAAGAAAGAAAGGAGGAAAAAAAGAAATCAGACCTTGGCCCTTTATTTTGCTCTGGAAAGCCAACATCTAGTTCAGAGTGGGATAAACTACATGTCAGGGATATAAAAGGAAGCCTGTCAGACAAGCTTATCTGTAGCTTCCTATATTCAGTTGGATAAACCCTATCCCTGGAGCATTTTCCCCACCAGCTAGGGCCATTCTATTGTAGCCCCTGAAATCAACACCCTCTCTGCTCTCATTCTTCCTCCACATGCTCCTTTACCCCCCTCCCCATACATATTTGTCCCCCCAACTCAAACAGCTCCCCAAGGAGCTCAGGCACCACCTATGCTCAGGGGTGGGGAAAAGAGAAGAGTGAGTCAGCTGAATATGCAAACAATCCTATTTGCACCCCAGCATGTACAATTCAGGTCTTTGTCAGCATGATGGAGTGCGCTCTGTCCAGTTTGTTTTCTTCTCTGGGATTATCATCCACACCCTTTCCACATGAGCATTATCAAATGCTTACCTGAATCAGCCTCTTCAAGACAGGCTGGCTGCTGCCTGGTTAGTACCTCTCCACCAGCTGCCTATTTGCTTTGTTTAAAAATTATAGCAAATAATAAAATGTAATGTGACATCTACAGCAGCCATTAAAAAAAAAAAAAAAAAAAACAAAACAAAAAACAGCCACCAAAAGCATTTTCACGATGTCACTAAGGCATTGCACAGAAGTGTTTTGAGTTGCAGACGCCCTCCTTGGATGCAGCCCTGCCTGGACTCAGCCCAGCTTGCACTCCGAGGCGTTTGGGAGCTGCCTGCTGCCCACCCGCCCAGCTCAGCCCCACGCCCAGGGACACGCGTGGGGCGCGGGTACCGGAGAGCTCCGGACAGACGGACACAGCAAAGGTGCGAAGCGCTCTAGGGGCAGCGGCAGGCACCGCAGCAGCACGGGCAGGGCCCCGCGCCCGGCAGACAATAGCTGCCTCCCCGCTCGCTCTCATGAATCACTGGAACATCCAGCGACAGGCTGGGGAAGGCGTTCATTAACATGCGGCCGCCAGGCTCACCTGCCCGCCTGAGCCCGGCCGCGAACAAAGGAGCAGCCCGCACACAAAGCGCCTGCGGCCGCCGCGCGTCTGACAGCGCTCCCGCTCCCCATTGTCTGCCTCCTTTGTGCTCCTGCACAGCCCGGTCCCCAGCCCACAGTGGAGCGCTGGGAGCGGGACAGACACGGCTTTGTGGAAGGGTTCCCCGAACGCGGAACGCCTCCTGCCCCGGCCCTGCCGTGCGGCGGGAGCAGCGCCGCAGAGCCTGCAGGGGACAGGCACGGATGTTCGCACACGGCACTGGGCACCTTTCTGCCTCCAGAAGGGCTTGTGAAGGCTGCCCTAAGCCCCGACACTGATCCAGGGTTGGTGCCGCCGGCTAGAGAGGCCAGCGAGGGAGCAGATCTGGGAGCAGGGACTTTGGGATGCACGGACCACCCATCACGCCACCTGTATCCTTCCCAGCCCGGGGAGCAGCACCGACACCTCTGCCAAAGCCCCTGTGCTTTGTCAAGCAGGGGCTGCGGCACCCCCTGTGCGAGCTGCGGCTGCAGCATTGCGAGCCCCCGAGCGCTGCAGGGCTGGTGGCAGGATGCGGATTGCCTTGTCTCAGGGCAGAGCGATAATTGCCAGGCGCTCCCGAGGGGTCAGTCCCCAGCTGCTGCACAGTTAGCTCTCCTCCCATTGCCACTGCACGCTGGCACGGCGATGGCCAGGCCAGAGAGAAGGGCAAAGCCAGGTGTGTGCAGTGCAAAGGAGCGGGGTGTCCCCGCCGCGGTGCCCAAAGAGCTCCTCGGACCCACGGCAGCTGCAGCACACGGATCAGCTCCAGGGAAAGAGCCCGTAGACGTATGGCTCACCTGGACTCGGCTCTCTGGCTTGTGCAGTCCCTGCCTGGGCCACCCTCAGCTGCCTCCTCCTCTCCACCGGCACTGCTCACACAACCCATCTCAGCCACGCACAGAAATACCTGCGATGATCTGCGTGTCGTTCAAACGATACGGCCGATGGAACAAATGCAAAGAGAGAAAAGGTGCAAACCTGAGGGAGAAGTTTGTTGCTGAGGGATGGTGCCTAAGACCACAAAGGAGCCCCAGCACACTCCTGCTCCACTGCAGGGACAGCAGTACTGAGAGCTCTGGCTCAGAGAACAATAGAGTCCAGGAACAAGAACCCAGGGGTGCTGCTAGTGGAGGGTGTCCACAAAGGACAGGAAGGGCGAGGAGGCAACATACAACTAAAAAGCCCATTTCTCACTCTTGTTCTGGGATAACAGTTTCTGACAGTTTCTGGTTCTAAGGAGTACCATTAAAGAGGAAATGGAAAAAGTGCAGTTTCTCTTCCTATTTTTTCATTATATTTGGTATATTTTAAATAACTTCTAAATAAGTTCTTGCAAAAAACTTCTATGGCCACCAGCAGGGAGGTCTCCAGACAAGCTTTGTTCAGGAATACATTTTTCCAAAAGAAAACTCTAAGATTCCTACTTTAAAAAAAAGGTAGAAACCTTGAATCTAAACAGCATCACTTCCTTCTTTGAGTTTTCCTGCTTCACAGTGAAGCTTCAGCAGATCTTGTAAAGTATATTTGTGCTTTATAAGCAGGAATCATACTGGGTTAGATGGACAAGAGATTCTCAGGAACATCCAAGTTGCAGAAGCAAGACAGTCATTCCCAAAGCCACCAAATACGAGACAACCATGAGAGCAGATAAAGCAAAAAGCCAGACAGAAGGCAAAAGGCCTTCTCCTTCAAAAAGTCAGAGAAAAGGGAAAGACTGGGGAAAAGGGGAAATACCTGGGAAAGAAAGGGGAAAGACCTGCTGGGCAGCAGGTTGGTGGCAGAGCTCCTGGCCTCTCTCCAGGCCTCCTCCATGACCCCTCCCTGTTTCCCCAGGCAAAAGGGTCACAGCAGCTCTCTTCCCCCAAGTCAGCACCAAGCTGGTGTTCCTGAAGAGTGGGATTTCAGCAACTGGAGAACTGGCTGCATCAGCCCAGAGCTGAACTAATAATACAAGAGCCATTTTGAAATCCAAGCTTGGAGGGGCTGCTCGAGTTAATGAATTGATGGGTTTGGGATGAGGTGTAACAAGGTGCCTCTCACTGAAAAGCAAAGAACTTCCCCCAGGCTACCTTTGGCTCCTGCAAAGTATTCAGGTGAGTTTGTAACTTATTAACACCAACACTCACGGGATCAAAGTTCAGCACAGGTTTAGTTGCTCTTCTGGAACAGTAGACTTGAAAAGCATATTGTGCAGGTTTCCTGGGAATAAAAGAGACATGCAGAGAAAGCATCCACTGCCCATCTGCTCAGAGACAGCCACTGCACCACACTGGGTCATGAGACAAGCTTCCTTCAACACCTCGTGCCTGAGCAGCTACCTCTGCTCAGCTACTGCAACCCTCTCCATCAGGGTCCTTCCTCCTCTTGTGACAAAACAGTTTTGCACCCAAGTAATGCCCAAAAAGGTCCCCAGCTTTAAGAGAAAATCAGTTGAGGACAGTCTGCTATTGCTTATTGTGGCCCATAAAGAAACACTATTTCAGACCTATTAGAAGTGAGATATTCATTGCTGTTCTCATGGCACCAGTGCCTAGTGCCAAACCTGCACAGACTCATCACCTGTCATCTCTAATCAAAGGCAGGGGGAAAAGAAGCTCAGAGATGATTCCTTTCTGCGTGCTATTACAAGGCATCACTAAAGGTTCACACTTAAAAATGGACTTTTCGTCTGGTGGGAGAAATCATTCCTTCTCCCTCATGTTTGCAGAAGCAAATACAACTGAAGAAAGGAACAAAGTTCCACTTCTGCAGCCGCTTACTGGAAGAAATGATGCATTTTGGCCATCAGGATCATCTGTTCTTCCTGCAAAGACATATTAACAAGGTTAATAGTCACTGCTTCTCAGTGGCTAAGGAGGAGGGAAGAGAAACCTTGACTATAAAGAAGAACTCAGTCTCTGGGAAACAGCCAAAGAGGATGCTGTTAAACATTTCAGGAAACACTAGGGGAAAGATGGGGACGGCCAGAAGTTTTGAAAGTTTTGATTTCCCCAAGAAAATAAAATGGCTATTCTAACTATAAGAGAAATGACTTGAGAGCCCTCTCTCCTGGAGAAGTTTCTCCTGCGGGATTGAGTACTGTGAAGGGCTGCAGAGGAGGGACCACTCTTGACTGGATTAATTTACAAGGCCAAAGTGATTCTTTTTTTCCCCAGGGAGAGTTAAACTAGACTCATGCCCTTGATGAAGAGAGTTTGAAACCCTCCTGCTTGCACGAGGAACGCAGGAGCTGCTGCCACTGGAGCACAGGCATTGCTGAGCCCAGGACCACCCCAGAACTGCCTGAGCAGCATCTTTGTGGGGGAAGTTAAATACTTCAGATTCCCTTTTCAACCAGGCTACTTATGCTTTGGATCTGTTTTTGTTAAAGTCTTCTTATTTTAATTAAGAAAGTGCTTGTTGAAAAGCAGTTCCCTGCCCCTTTGGTTACCATTAACATGTGTCTGCTGAGACTGCCAGCAAGCCTTTGAGATGCAGCAAGGCTGAACTCAGTAGTTCTCAAGGAGTTATAAAAACCGTTTAAATGTAGCCTGGGAGAATGACCATACTCTTTGAGGATACAAAACAACCCTGAGAAATTCAGCTTTTGGGACAACAGCAGCCTCACGATGCACAGGAACAGGAGTGCAAAGCTCTGCCCTGGGAGGAGAAACAACAGGAATCCACATGGGCTGGGAACAGAGTGGCCAGGAAATTGCCCAGTGAGAAAGGAGCTGGGAGTTACAGGCTTGCCAAACACTCTGCTCTCATTGCAAACCCAAGCTGCACAGCAGGCAGTGTCAGGGACAGTGTGGCCAGCAGGCCTTGGAGAGAGAGCATAATTCAACACTGCTAAGGCTGCATCTGGAACAGAGCTGGAACAGCAGACTTCATGGATGTTATGAATCCCAGAAAAGAGTTCACAGAATATCTGTGAACTAGAATATCTGTTCATTTTCATTATTAGAGAAAAAAAAAAAATAAGGAAAAGCCCATAAGTTACTATTCCTCCCAGTTCCTATGTCTTTATAAGTGGCCCAACATCACCAAGTTTAGGAGGTGTATCTCAGAAAGAAAGGTTGCCTTTCAAAGGACAGTTTCTTGTAGGAAGAAGAGTTAAGAAAGGCTACTAAGCCCTGCATTGTCCAGGACACAAGACAGTGCTGCCAGCAGCCTTCCTGGCAGCAGCAAATAAGGAAAGGACAGAAGGAAAAAAAGGAAAACAAACCCCATGTTTGACAACCCCCCCTGCCCTCCTGCAACCCTACCAGCATCACAGCAAGATTCTTTTGAGATGGCAGTGTACTAATGGGTGGTTTTGACAGGGTAAGGTGGAGAAGATCAGATAGGAGAAAATACATCTGCACTGAAATGGCCATGCAATCCTTGATCTCCTTTGAAGAAATGCATTGCTTTTAACCTCCAGGGGCCTGTCCCCAGTGCAAGCCCAGTGGGTAAACAGACACAGACAGTGCTTGTAGCAGGACACCAAACCAGAAAGGAATTTTATCCACCCAGAACAGGCCCCTGCCTGGAGCAGCTGGGAGACCTCTCTAGCAGTCAAACACTGACACCAGTGAAGGTCTCACCTGCTCACATTCCTAATTGCATGTCTGCTCTTACTGGCAGAGGGCTGGTTTTCACCTCTGGAAACTGAGACACCCAGCTGCATTGACCAGAAATCAGTGTTCAATTATTAAACAATTATTAAAGGCAACTGCTGCCCAAGCAGCACCAACAAGCATTTGTCAGCCACGCTGACAGCACCAGAGATAATGAAGATGAGCCCTGCTCAGCCCAAGGGGAACAGCCCTCAACTCACCACCTGGGCACTTGCACACAGTCTATAAATCTCAGCTGTTTGACTGCTGCTCATGGATTATTATTCTCCCCTCCCTTCTTGCCTCTCATCCCTCCATGAGCCCACTGTCCTTCCAACACAGGACAGATTTTTTTCTGGAGAACATCGGCACTTCTCCACAAGACCTCCCAGGCACCAGAAGCAATGGACAGCAAGACAGCAAAGCCTGATCTCCACATGTTATGTGGTTTTTTCATCCCATTGCCTTCCTTATACAGCCTAAGTGTGAGAGACTCAGGCCAGACCTCCACCTCCATCTGCAGCCTGGGATTATGATCTGAAGCATAATATTTCTTTATGAGCAAATTATCACCAAGACTTCAATGCGCTGTTGGCCTTTTAAAAAACTAAGTGTTTAGTATTTTTATTTCTTTCTGCTCTGCAGTTTATGGCTCCCATAAATCAGATGACAGGCTGTGGCACAGAGGGCTGATCTGATCTGTGGGAACAGGGAAGGAGGCAGGAGAAGGGAGCACTGACAGAGTCCCTAACTAGGGGGACCTCTGCACCCTGCTGTAAGCATCCCCTGGGGAAGGCAGGATGCTGCCCACTGAGGCAATGCTCACAACCATGCCAAATCCTTCTCTGACACCGTTTAAAGGCCTCGTTTTTCTATGCCACACCATCTCCTTGTAAAAACTGAAACCCCAGTTCTCTCTCTCCCAGGGGCAGTGACAGATCCACTACGATTCACAAGCCGTTCCATCACTACAGACATCAGAGCCACACGGTGTCAGGACACACACAAGCAAAGTGCTGACCCACTACACTGCAAACCAACCCACACATCTGAAACAACCAAATGTGACCCAGTGTACTGCTGATCTAGAAGCCTTACCTTGTAGCAAATTAAGGATGCTGCCATTGTCAGTCTATTTCAGAGGCGGAAAGTTGGTGCTGAAGTCCCAGGTCTCACAAATAAAAGACCAAATTCCTAAAGACATTTATTCCGTCAGAGATGCACCAAAGGTCATGCTATGAAGCATTCCAGCAAGCAGCACTCAGGGAATCCCCCTCCCTACATCTCTGTACTTCCAAATACTGTTAAAATCTGAACTATAGTCAGCCTATTCCTCTCAGGGAAATGGGAGCCACAGCCCAACCTTTCTCCTGCCCCTGACACCTGCCTTGATGACTTGGACTCTACTTCAGGACTGACACTTTCCTACCTGCACATATGTGCATGCCTAACACTGCTGAGCAGGCCATCATCTTCATAAAGACTTCACAAGACAAATGATACATAATATTGCAAGGACTTTGTTGGACTGGGTTTGCAGGGCTCTTCAGAGAGCCAGGGTTTACTGCTAGCTGTACTGCTTTGCTCATTGATAAGAACTGGCCTTTCTTCCTCTGTGGTCAACACTGCTTTGCTAGGGCAGACTTTGGTATAGGTACTTTATCCTCTTGGCAGTGCTAGGTTTATGGTTGCACTTGATGATCTTAAAGGTCTTTTCCAACCTAAACAATTCTGTGATTCTAAGAGAAAGGGAACACAGGCAGCTTAATACTCTTTCAAGTGGAGGTCTGTGGCAGGCAAGAGGACTTCTGCAAAGACCAGCCCTTCCACTGGCTCACATAAGACCAGAAGGTGATGTAACTTCATGTGGCAATACTCCCTTGAATACTCCCAAAATGCCAATCCTTCCTTTGGCATTTCCAAAGCAGTAGAAACCTCCACCAGGAATTTGAATCCACCCATGAATGTTTTGCCTACTGCAGCAAAAAATGGTGCTCATCATTGTCCAGCCTGCAATCCAGTCTCTACCTTGTGTTGTGCCTTGACCAGTAAGATTTTATCTGCATTAAGAGGCTGGATAAGAGGCAGGTATTTCTGCCATCCTCAGCAAGGACCCACCCTCTCAAGTGCTGGCAGCTCCAGGCTGTCCATCCATCCATCTATCCCACTGCCTGGGTGCCCACAGTCCTGCATGCAGCACTCAGAGTGACAACTGGAGCCAGGCTGTGACAGTCAGGGCTCCCAGAGAGCACAGGCGAGTCAGGGCCCTGCCAGGGGCTCACCCCCATGGCTGGGGCTCTCACTGGAAGTAACAGGATTAGCAGAGAGAAGAGAAAGCTTCCAGGCTAGGAAGAAAGAGACAAAGTGAGTGAGGAGCACAGGCTATGCTTTTAAGCAAGTTTTACGCATTAGAGAATCTTTTCAATAATAATAAAGATTCGAGAATTTTTTAAAAGGTGGGGAAAGAGTAGCAAGAACTTGCTGTCTTCCCAGAAAACCATGTTGCTGCACAGGGCAATTCCCAAACACAGACAGCAGTCTGGTCTTTCCAAAACCTGGCTGTAAAGCTAACAACTGCTGTGCTATTAAAGTGCCAGATAAGCCAGGCGACAACACCAGGCAGACTCCTGGAGCTTCAATCCATTCTGGGAACACTCGGACACATCAGCTTTTATCCTGAAAGTATCAGAATCTGGGAGTGTTAAGACCAGAGTAAACATTATCAGTTGCTGTCCTGCCCTCCTGCAGGGACTACAGCTCATCTGTTTGGACAGAAGGGCCAGGAGGAAGAAACAGCACCAGTTTCAGAAAGCTACCTATTCTCTCCCTGAAACAACTTCGGGGAAAAGCAAAATTCACTGTGTGCCTATGAATGCCATGGAACTGCTTTCAGTGCTGAAAATGTGCATCTTGTTTCCAGTGCCATGTTTTCTCTGTTTCACGCTCCAGTCGTCATGTTGTGCCATGGCTGCTCCTCCATGGGGCTGGACCTCTTGGCTACAGGTGGGTGCTGGCAGCCTGGAGCCCCTCGCCACCCCAGACCACCTCCCCCTGCCACGGAGTGGAGGGGCACATTAGGGCAGGGGGAAAAAAAAAGAAAACCAACAAAAAAGAAGTGAACTAAGGCCAATTAAAAGCACAGGAAAAATGCAGGGAGGCAGGTTGTCATTACCAGAGCTGGAATTTGGCCTGGGTGCCATGGAGATGAAACCTGGCAGATGGTTAAGGTGTACATGGGAAGCACACGTGCAGCACCTGACTATAGATTTATGACCAATTAATACAACAAAAGAGGAATCTTGACAAGGAAGCTAGAGACCTACAAAACAAGTAAGTGAACCATGAAAAGGGGAGGCTCTCCCATAAAAAAAAAAAAAAAAAAAAAAAAAAAAAAAAAAAAAAGCAAAAAAGCAGCTGAGTGTACAATACCTACAGAGCCATGAATAAACTGAAGTTGGAACAGATGGAGAGAGAAACAAACTGCTGTGTGTATTAGTGGGCTCCCAAGTAAAAGAGTCAGCATGGGGAAAGAGCTTCCCCACAATTCAAGGAGAGAACAATAGGCTCCAGTTCTGCAGCAGCCCCTTCCCCAGGTGCTCAGTGTCCTTCCTACAGCTTAATTTAAGGCTCACAAGCTGCAGCACTCTCAGATACAAGATCCTAACAAACAACCAGCAAAGCATATTCTTTTAAATAATGAACCATGTGTCTCTAATTAAAAGAGCCCAGGCACAAGGCAGCAGAGACAGGAGTCCTCTCTGGCAACCCATCACACAGACACAGACCCCCAGCTACACAGCCTTGCCTCAGACTGCATCCAAAACAGGATCAGGGAACACAAACAAGGGCTTTCCATGGGTGCTGACTGCCCTGAAGTGGCCGTGGTCGCAGTCTGATGGGCAAACTCTTGGCAGACCCCAGCACTGTCTGGAGGCACAGATGTGACCTTTGCCTTTGCAGCGAGAGCAGCTTTGCACACAAACACTTCCACTGAATTCTGTCCGTCACCTGTAAACTAATGCCCTGCTTGGTCAGAGATGAGAAAACAAGCAAGGAGGAGATGAGCCAACCCACTCTGGGAATGGGAGTAAGGACAGGTTAGTGTGGTGCAATTAAGCACAAGGAGAGAAGCCCCTCGCTACAAGGCTATTTAAAATCCCAGCAATGAAGAAAAGGAGGGATGCATCCTGTGGTTCTGTGGAGCACCAGGCACTGCTGCCCCACAGACACCCTCGCCCTGACCCGAGGGCAGCAGCAGGCACTGGGGGAAGGCTGATCCAGGCAGCAGCCCCTTCCTCGGGATGAGCACTCAGCTTTCCCTGCAGGTCTGCAGACACGGGGCTGTCCCGCCACCGTATCTGGGATGTAAATCCCAAAGATAACGAGCCCAGCACTGCAGACAACATTTATCACCCACATTAAAGACAGGCAGCTTGGGACTGAGCTCTTGAGGGCATTCCCCATCTAGGGCAAATTCAGCCTGGAAGAAACAAGTTTTAAGTCCTGCTTTGAAAGTGGTGGGCCAAAACTCAAGTGACTTCACAGTGAGGGGCTTTCACAGAGCCATGTGCTCCCTGGAATCTCTGTCCCCCAAAGCCCTCCTTTTGCCCATGCTCCTCACAGACCCTGGATGCTCATGCATCAGCTGGTTCACTCCTTGTAGTGCTAAGAAGACACAAGCCTATTTGCCCCCACGACAGCTGAGCTTAGAAAAGAGCACTGTCTGAGAGGTAGCACCTGTAATGAGCCCAAGCACAGGCACAACCTATTAAAACCTCCCCCCATCTCTCCCCCACTGGATTCCCTCTGTGGCTTTAAGCAAATCACATAATTTTTCCTCTTTAGTTTCTGCACCTGGGAGAGAGTAATATTTACCTATCCCAGATGGGTGTTGAGAGGATTAGTTAATGTTTGCCCAGCATTTTAAAGAATAAAATACTTTGTATTAATTCCCTGCTGCTGAAAGGGACTGACATCTGTGACTCTCATTAGCTCCAATGGAAGATTTTTACTCGAATTTGGCTTCACCGTTTCAGAAAAGTAGAAGCAAGATGATGTGATATTAACATTCCAGAAAATGCCTGCAGCACGGGCTGTAAAACCCCCTTCCCTTTCGACTGCCCCCAGCCTCCTGCTGCACAGCCTGTTCTGCACAGGTGCACCCGGCCTGTTAAACATTAAAGCAGTCCCCACCCAACACGGGCTCTGGGCTGTGCCCCCAGGTGGGGTCCCTTTGCAGGCTGCCACAGCAGGGAGCTGCCCTCACCTGCCAGGTGGCCTCTTATGGATTAAACACAGCCACTGCACCGGGACTGCCCTCCTGCTCAGACCTGTCAGTGTTGCTCAGCTCTTACTCGGAAGCCAGGTTTGCTCACTGTGACAGCTGTGAGCTGCAGGTGGGATCGTGCAGCACTACATCTGTTGGTGGGTGCGCCAGGGGAACACACCAGGTGGGTGTGCATCCCCTCTGCTGCTGTGCCACTGCCCTGCCACCTGGTACTGGGCAGAAAGAAAAAGCATTAGATAAGAACTGGGCTCCAGCAGCACCCAGCTTTCTCAGCAGACTTTACAACCCAGGACACCCAAAGTGCATGGGAAAATACAGCACTGCACATCCCTCAAATCAGACCACCCACTGCTCAGGCCCTTTACATTCCCCATGTGGCACCAGCAGTACCACAACGTTCCCTCCCTGAGCACTAGACACCACGCTTTGCAGGGTGAGGACAAGGAGGTGCACCCTGGTTCCTTTTCCTCATGTGTTTCTCACTGCACTTCACACCTCATTGCTGGCATCCCATATGTGATGGGTCCACAGGGACAGCAAGTGCAAATGCCAGCAGTCTTCTGTGCTCCTGGGACAGAACAAGGGGAGGAAAGGGCCTGGCTTTGTCCCTTGGTGTCTGCAGCAGTCTGGGGTAAACAAGCTCTGGGCACAGCATCCAGCAAGAGCCCACCTCCAGCAGTCCCTGAGCTGTGGTGGATGCTCCTCTGTAGCTGTCTTCAAAAGCAGCACAGCAGGGCTGAGGCCCAGGCAGTGGGGAGGGGGACAGGGGACTCACAGCTGGAAAGGGATTTGGTTTAACTGCTGGTTTACTGCCTGCCAGCAGAAGTCTATGGCTGTGCAATAAGGAGAGGCTGGAGGAAGGTGTTTGAAAACCAAGCTAACCCAGTTCAGACTCATGAAAGAAAAACACCACCAAAGCACTCCCCCACTGGCCCCACAGCTTCAGGGAGGGGAAGCTGGTTTGAAGCCCGAGAACAATGGAGCAACCTTCCTTTCCTTTTTTCTGGCGAAGGTAAAACCCCTGTGGATGTGTCCACACTGGGGAAGGCACTGAACAAGAAGCCCCGTGCCTATAAAGCATCTCCTTGTGCCTTCAAATGCTGCTCCACACACTTCCCAACCTCCACCAGTGCTGTCTGCTGCAGCACCAGGAACTCTCACCCTTACTGTGCAGACCCCAGAGCAGAGGCAACGGCAGGGCCATGCTGGCAGGGAGGGCCGTGTGCCAGGCTGCTCTGCAACCTCTCCACACGTGGTGGGGCAGATCAGAGGCATCGCTTTCCCTTGCCAGAGGCCTCCCTTTGTCCCCATCACTCCCAGCCTCTCCTGCCTTGCCTTATGTCCAGGACAGCAGGCAGAGGCCAAGGCACTGCAGACAACTGCTGAGCAAAACCAGAAGCACCGACTGAAACATGACTAATTTCTCACACATCACAGCCTACGAGTCATTCTGTTTGTGAGCCTAAACTGCTCTCTGCTGCTTTCGTACCAGCTTGTTTCAAGGGTGAGTAAGCAGACTGTGGCAGACATGACTTTTATTATTCCCAGAGCTTTGAAGCTGTACCATTTCCCTGTGGTTAGCTGGCTGCATCAGCTGTCTGTAGTGGCACATTTTGAAGAACTCAGCAATGAGACATAGGTAGCCAGACCAAGACAAGCTGGAGCTCAGCAAGCTCCACTGGCAGTATTTCATGGTGACTCAGTAGTTGCCCACCCTCTATTAGTCATTGTTTTTACCCCATCATTTTATTTCTATATTCTTGACTACTTCCAAAAAAGCCCTTTCACAAGCAAAGGTCAAAGACAACAAAAACAGCTTCGAGTTGTAAGTGAAGCCCATTTCTGTTAAGGTGAAATTTGGGATGAATATCCTCAGAGAACAACAACCATTTGAAGAGAGAAAAATATAGAAAATTTGAGCTACAACAGTGTGAACATTTCATGTATTTATACATGTGTATATACTCATACATATGCAAAAGAATAAATAGAGAAACACTCATCTCTTAGACTAGAAAGTGAAACTTCCTGCATTTTTGAACGACTCCCTTAAGCCAGCTTATTACACAGGGTTTTTATATATATATATATACATATATATATACATGTATGTATTTAAAACCATAGCACTTGCACACACTTTGGCGAAAATGAAGTTTACTTTCCATCCCAGGTTAAACTCCTATGGTATTTTCTTGCTGCTGTATAACTTCCACAGTTCTTATCTATATTTCTACATTTAACCCCATCTAGTTTGAATGGCTGAACATTAAAAAGTATCTTTGTATAAAATGAAGCAGCACAAACATCAAAGTCTAAGCAAAAGCACCGGACTGTGACTGTGGCGTTTTTTGCACAGACTAGTTCAAATTCTACTTTTAATTCCACTTCAAAAGTTTAGAGCTTGAGATAAATCACTCCTTCCCCTTGAGAGGGGCCAATTGTATTTATAGCTCGTTTCAGAGTCCAAGGGCACAGGCTGAGATGAAAGGCTGGGGGCAGAGCAGGGCGATGCCCTACATCCAGTGCCACATAAGAGGGTGAGGGCTCTGGCAACAGTGAGAGGAACTTCCAGATGTAGTTCCCAGCAGTGCTCAGCCCCTTTGGGTAACCTCAGATGTGTCATTTAGCCTTCCTCTGACTCAGTTCCTCACTACTGGGGAAATAACACCACCACTGTATTATGTAGGAGTTTTGGGCAGACAGACACCTTTTCAATGAGTATTGGAATCCACACCAGAAGTGTAACTAAAATAGAGATCAGTTGCAATTCTAAAGAAATGACACAAGTGTGGGCTGGGAGGAAGGGATGAGATGTATGCTACAGGCACGGGGAGCTCCCTACCACACTCAAAAGGGCTTGGTCAGGAACTGAAGCACAGGAGAGATGCAGATCCTGGATTAGGAATCCAGCTGGGAGTCCTGCTTTGTGGCAAATCCTTGGGTCCCCTCAGTGGCTCTGCAGTGCCTTCACCTCCTGGTTGTTAAAGAAGCACCAGCTGCATGGCTCCCACATCCCTGCTGGGGCTACTCAGACACCCAGGAAGGGAAACAAAACACAGTAGCTTTCCTACAAATCTGGTACACCTCTGTCCATATCCTACAACTCCCCCAAAGGCAAGCGATCCCACCTGAGACCACATGTTTAAACCTCTGGGCCACGCCAGGCTTTGGAACCAGTGTCATGTTTTGGCACGTCAGACACGACCCAGATTCTTGTACTCAGCCATGGAGTGGATGCAAGGGCCAGCCCCAAGCCTGTTGTTCTGGCAAGGCCTGATATCATCTGACACCCAGGGCTGCTGGAGCAGGGCCACCTGTGCCTCCCTGGTGCTCTGCACCACCACCCACAGCACAGGGGCTGGGTGAGGGTTTAAACAGAGACCTGGCAGCCTGGCCCCAGCACTGAGGCTTTCTCCCGGTGCCCTGGGGCTGCACAGCCCCCTTCTCATCCT
This sequence comes from Sitta carolinensis, assembly GCA_032173965.1. Lineage (NCBI taxonomy): Eukaryota > Metazoa > Chordata > Aves > Passeriformes > Sittidae > Sitta > Sitta carolinensis. The sequence goes on from JAVUNC010000030.1 coordinate 13,110,475, forward strand.
TAGTACATTCTGGTGGGCAAGCCAGGGGAGGTAACAATACTCTGCTTTTTTCACAGAAGACAAAGCTGCGGAAGACACCGATTCCCATGGCAACAAAGGCAAAGAAGTGTCCCAAGATGTGATTTGCTGTCACCATACCCACCTCGTGGCAGATAAGGACAAGTGATAGCTCTGAAAGGAACTGTTTCCATGGGACCCTTCCCACGAGCCCCCGCACTGACAGCCAGCAGTCAGCTTTTGGCATCAAACAGGTCTGACTGGAAGGGAGCAACGCCTGCATCCTGTCCCCTTGGGAGGGACAGGGCTCTGCTGGCTCCCTCAGAGCCTGCCTAACCCTGAGCAAGCCATGCTGCTGCTCGCTAATCCACCTCCCCAGCAATCACACTGGGAGAGCAGCCTGCAGGGAGCCATGCTCAGCTTCTCAGCTAAACATCCTCTGGCGTTTTTGAACACAGAGTGGTACCTAAAGCAATGGTGAGAGCCCCTCAAAGAGCACACATTTGTTCTCAGGCAGCGTGGCCTATGCAAGTGCATTTCCTTCTGACACTTTCATTTATCACAGTTCTCCCCTCCCAGTCCTGCCCCTTCAATTCCCTGGGGAAAGTCAGTGAATTTATGGAGGAGCAAAGTCACCTTGAGCCTTAATCCACACCCTAGAAGAAGGAATACATCTGTCAGCAGCCACATCCACTCACTCTGCAACTGCATTACTACAATGCTCACTTTGTTAGCACAGAAAATAATGTCTCCTTCTCTGGTCCTGGAGACAAGCTACTACAAAGGCTGGAGCAAAGAAAAGACTGGGGAGAGAAAAAATGGCCCTGTACATCTGAGGTCAAACAGGTAAACTGAGGTGAAACAGTGGAAGTGGGAAGAGAAGAGCAAAGAAAAGAGTAAACAAACCTAGTCCTTGTCTTATGATAAGCCCTCCAAAACAACACCCTGCTCCCTTTCTATATAAGAAGTGAAGGCAGTTGAGAAAATTGTGCTCAATAAAATTGGAGAAGACAGAGAGAGATCCTCATCCAACTGAGAGCAAAACAGCAACCAAAGCAGGTGACAAAGTACAGTGGAACCAGGCACATAAGGCAGTTGGGATTTTGCCATCTGGGAGCAAAGGCCAGATTCCCTCATAACCAGGCTGGCACCCAGTTTGCTGGAGCCATGGCTCCATGTTCTCCTTCCTCCTTCCCTCAGGGAAACCAGCCCTGATGCCACCTGAGCACACAGGACCAAAGCAGGGTTTAAAAATGGGCCTGGGAGCTTCAGAAATAATCAGAGACAAAGCTCCCTCCAGCAGAGGCTGTCCCAGCCCCCTGCACGGCACTGCCTGGACCTTTTTGGGGCATGGGCTGATCCCCAAGCCCCTGATACTGAGACAGGACTGCTCTCACAGGCAGGGCTCCCACCTTTGTGCCATCCCCACGGAACAGCTCCTTTGCATCCAACAGGAACAAGCACAGCTGCTTGTCACCATCTGCTCTACTTGTTGCCATGAGCTGATTATCAGTCCTGGGATGAACCTGCTACTAACTGGAAGACCTGAAACCTTACTATTCCCAGAAGGATGCAGGAGCTACAGCAGAGAGCAAGGAAGCTGAAGAAGAGGTAAATGGATAGCTGGGCCTGTCCCGATGAAACTGCCACCTCCCAAACACTCCCATCCTGCCGGCTGGATAGAGCAGTGGGCTGAAATCCAATTGCTTTGTCATCCTTGGCACTTGCTGCAGGCAAGCACCAGCCTCTGTCAGCCCAACATCCTGTTCTCTGCCATGTACCCCAGAGCAGATGGGTGAGTTTCTAGAAACGGGTCCCACCTGACAAGCAGGAAAAAGAGGGAGGACGTTGGTGTTCTGGCATAGGAATTCTCTGAGCTAATGTTGGAATCCAGGAGCCCAGAGAAATCAACCCATCCTAAATCCCCAATATTTTGCTAACTGCATAATAAAGAAGATTTAATTAGCACATACAAGTTATCTCCTCCTTAGCAGTATCATTCCACTGGTACACTCTGAATTCTATTGCTACTTACGTGGCGCTCAAGGACAAGAGGTGGTGTTGTATGGATTTCCTTTGCTTCACAATGGGGGAAGAACACCAAAATGCCAGAGATTTCACCAGCTCACACTGAAGTCCACCAACAGCCACCTGCCACTTCAAAATCTATTCCCAAACAAAATAGATTGTTCCCAAATAGCTTACCTGGACTTCTCTAGTCTCAGCAGCAGTTTTCTTCTCCTGGCAGCACTCTTAAACTTTACAAGAGAGTAACAAAGTTTGCCCTCTGCTTCAGGAGTAGATTTTAACTTGCCTGTTGCACCTGCATGCTGTCGCAGCCCTGGTCAGAGGACACATTCCAAGAGAACCTCCTGGGATCCAAATGTACAAAAATACCATCACCAGTGCAGAAGAACCAAAAGAAATGTCCCCAGTAATTGCCTAAATTAATCTTTGTACTCAATACTCTTCTAAGCAACTATCTCAATTAGAGAGGCTTTAATAGAATCACAGAATGGTTCGAGTTAGAAAGGACCTTAATGCTCATCTAGTTCCAACCCCCTCCCTTCTGTAAGCAGGGATATTTTCCACTAGACCAGGCTGCTCAGAGCCCATCCAACCTGGGCTTAAACACCTCCAGGGATGAGAGATGCTTTCATGGGCATGTACACAGCACAGGGAGCCCCAGTCCAGCCTCACACAGCGTCCTAAGAGCTTGTATTTACAGGCTCCTGCGAGCAGGAGGCTGTTTACTAAAAGGATTAGATAAGCCTGGACAAAGATGCAGGAAGGTGGGCATGCTGTGCCTTAGAAAACTTTTGCAATACAGAACCCAAAACATCCCTGTAGGCAATTCCAGTTAGAAAAGAAGCTAGAAAAGAAGGGGGGAGTAATTTCAAACAGGTTTGGCAGAGCACTTTGGGCACAGCTGGATAAGGGGTTAAATGACAGGAGAGTAACCCAAGAGTGGTATGCCCAAGCCATCCCTGAGCAGCCACTGCTTGTACTGGATAGGTCTGTGGGACTATCTCAAAATACTTTCTCCTTCTATCTTGGAGAGAAAACAACCCCTAAAGCACACTGCTGCTTCTCCTCCCACTCTCCTGCTGAAGGCAAAGCTGTTCTCCTGGGTTTGGTGAGGACAAGCAGCTCACATGCTCTGAAAGGCTGCCCAGCACTTTGAGCAGAAGCTCAATTCTCCCTGCTTTGGAGAGCAAAGTGGTACCTACTAGGCAGACATCCCTACCTTTTGGGTTCCAGGCTTCCAAGAAAACCAGGACACAGCAGCATTGCTTGTAGGGCACCTACTGTAAGGCCCTTCCTTGGTACAGACAGATGGGCCTGAAGCACACCTTTTCTTCCAGTATCAGTTTGGTCACTCTGTCACATCCTGGTGTTCAGTATGAAACAGAGATCAGTTCCTCTGGTATTTTCTTTGCACTTCTGAAGTTAAGCAATTCCTCCCCTTCTGCTTGCCCACACATTCCACTCTGGAGATCACGGTCACAGTGGTGGTGATGGGGTTTGCTACTGTCAGCATTTTCAGATACTCAAGCAACTCTATTCCTTCCAAAGTACTTCCAGAATAGGCTGGAAAGTTCCTGATTAGTAGGTGGGAAAAATCATGAAAAAGAAAAGGGGTAAAAACATGAACTGTTAGTTTCCTTGATAGCATGATAGCAGCACCAAACTACTTGGTGTTGAGAGACCAGAATATGCAGGCACAGGAGTTTCTCCAGTAGTCTGGTATTGTGCTCAATTCAGAATTTATTATAAACTGTAAAACCCAAACACAATTACCACGTCCATTTAAACACAGCTAAGCAAAGACATGGGTTCATGTTTAAAGGAACACAGGAGAGAAGGCACAGCAGGGCCTGCAGCCACATGGCACATTTAATTCCAAGGGAAGAACACCTGACTTCTACATGCAGATCAACAAAGAAATAAATCAATAAAACTAAGTATATTGTCTGGTTCCTTTATTTAAGACCATTAATTACACCATTATGGCTATCCCTGCTAGGGGACTCTCACAAAACTTGCTGTGAGCCTTATCGGGAAGAGTGACAAACTGCAGCCCTGGGAACACGGGATGTGGGATGAGGGTTTGGTTCCAGCACTACTCAGGGCCCAGATCTTCACAGCAGCTGAGGAAAAAGCAGCTGCTAGAACCAGGCCTGTGAGGAGGAGGAAGGCAGGAAGAGGAGGGTGCAGAACCACACCGGGGAGAGTAGAATCCAGCACACAGAAGAACTGGCCCAGATCAAGTCAGAGTATGTTTATTCACGTGAGGTCAGTTCGGACATGAGCAGATTGAAAACCTTTGTCCCTCAGAGCACCCTGGAGAAGTACACAGAGCAGCTTGAAACCCCAAACCAGCAGCGACAGCAGCACTCCCGAGGCACGGCCCCAAAGCTCCATCACTTCTGACACTGCTCAGGAGGGGACAGAACTTTACAGGAAGCCATTTGTTACAGGGCCCGGCCTCTCCTCCCCCCCGACCCCAGCAACCTCCCTTTCCCACCCCACCTTTCATCAGAAGCTTATCTGCTGCCCAGAGAGGCAGCCAAAAAGTTCATCCAGGTTGGAATTTGAAACCAGAGATTCTCAGATGCGTGGCTGGGGCAAACAGTGCCACCATCAATTTTAGAACTAAATTTCAGGGAGTTTTCATTCTATTTGTACAGGGGCTAATGAGTAGCTTGGGATACAAACACTAACCCCAGGGCATAATTCTGAGAACAGGATGAAAGATTCTGTCTCCTGCTCTAATTATACAGGCAAAAATTGGAATGGGAATGAGAAGAGTCAAGAATAGGAATCAGGTCCCATATCAGCTTAATGGCATCATTTTCCCAAGCACTGAAATATTTTGAGGGCTAACAAAAAGATGCAACAATCACCTCCACCCAGATAAAAAGGCTCAAAAAAGTATAAAATGGGGCAACTGAGTTCCACATTAAGCAAAGCTGTGCATGGAGAGACATAACTACAGAAGCAGCAATCACCAAGCAACCGTTCAAAACTGTAAAACCGTAAGGCACTAATGATGTTCCACTCATTACAATCAACACATGACTAAAAATTGACATTCATCAATTAAAAAATAAAATAAAAGCAATTTACATTTTGAAAAGGCAACTATTCCATTTAAAAAGTTTCAAATTCTCAGCTCCAACACTTTTGCTGCTCCCCACCTCCATCCAGGCACTTCTGACTAGTTAGACAGAGTGTTTGCTCACAAGTTCTGCAAGTTAACACAGACCTATAACAATGAAACATCTCAAGGAATAAACACAAAACAATTTTTTGAGAAGTTACTCAGTGATCCCAAACGTCAGAGGTGTCAGTCGGTCATCCCACTTACCACAGCACTACAAAGCACTCAAACACCACCACACCAAGTGCAGCCACTTGTTTTTAGTGCTTGCAGGTAGACTTGCATCTACCTTTCCCTTCAAGGTACAACTCAAGCTTCCAAACCCTGGAGCTTGAGGTCCCCTATGCAGCCATAACTACAAAAGCATGAGGGGAGACAGCAGCAGTTGCTCATCAATGCTACTCCACGAGTGTGCTTCAGTCCCTGTCTGGAAGCCCTGGTCTGAGAGCTGCCAGGTCCCTTAAATTCCTTTATTTCCATTCTGATCCCTCTTTGCTGGAGTTGAGAAATTACCCAAGGAGTATGAAGTCAGTAACACCAGTTTCCTTCAGGTCACCTCACACCCATTTTGGTCAGTATTAGCCAGGTTCAATAAACAAAGTAGTGAAAGTATCTGTGTCCCATTACTGATCCCTGAAGCCATTCGAGGATCCTTTAGACACAAAGGACCTATTAAGGCTTATTTCAGAGATTATAGTAAAGTATTGCACAATATTTGTCTGCTTCAATAGTTAAAAACAATTAAATCTCATTTCTCAGAGATTAGTAACATTATTTAAAAATGTTAAAAATAAATACAGAGATAACTTCATGTGATTCTACTGGAATATGTAACAGTTAATAGATAGGGGATAGCAAAGGTCCATCTGTGCAGAGATTTAGCAACAGCAGTTTTTAAACAACTGGGCAGCATAAATACCAAATAATTATTTTGCCCTTTCTAAAAGCTAAGGTGATCTGAAATCTAGGACTATCCATGAATTGTGCTGTATGATTTCACCAGCACAAAAGAGCATCAAGATTCATTGCAAGAGAGCCTCCCAGAAACCGGCCCTTTCAAAGAGCTGACCTCAGTCAGCACATCCAGAAATAAATAAGAGAAGGTATAGGAATGAGACACCCAACAGAAGACCCTGGTGTGACTGCTGGAAGAGTCTTGGAGGCTGGGACAATCCATCAGTCCCATGGATTGTCTGGCTTAGGCCAGCAGCTCCGTGACACAGGTGGTCTCAGGACAGGGATTTGGTGCTTCACGACTGAGCTCACCTAAGGCGAGTCAATCGAGTCTTGTGGAGTCATTTTGAACCAATCCAAACCTGAGGATGTAACAAACAAGTCTCCAGAGTTCTGATGAGTGTCCCAGCTGTCAGTTCCATACAGCAGTCCTTGCAGAGGGCAGCAGAAGTCACTCTGCCAGCAGTCGCAGGCGCCGCTCATGCAGCAGCAGCCTGATCTCCCTCACTATCAACGGTGAAATGAACAGGATTGTTGAACTCGTCTGTGGAAAGATGCAAATCCAGGACAATTAGCACAGAGCAACCAGAGCTGCAGCCAACCCCTGCTCCAACATGCACCCAGGGCCACCCCAGGAAGACACACACAGGCTAGGAGAAGCAATGACAGAGTGGCACAGCAGAGGAAACTGAGCTTGCAGGAAAGCTCACACAATTTCAGCTGTCATGATCACATTCTCATAAAGATGAGCTCTGCAGCTCCTCAGTGACCTCCCTCCTCTGCTGGTTACCAAAGTGGCCTTCTCCCCAGTCAGCACAGGTGCAAAGACATCTCCTGGCACTTCCAGCAGGGAAGACCAAGGAAACTGTGCAGCATTCACCACTACGGCAATGCTGAGGGCATCGGGACCTCAACAGCTCTCTACCCCAGCAACAAGGCATTTTCAGTTTAGTTTAAATACACTCATCACTCTTTCCACTAATCTTCAAGCCCTAACAAACAAGCAGTTTAACTTCAGCTCTCTGAAAATACTAGAAACTACATATCACAGAGAAGAAGGAGGGAGAAACCCTGCCTTGGAAGTCAGGTGGTATGAGCTTTAGGAAATGCATATGGGTATTTTTGGGCAAGTATTTTTGTCTCTGCTACAATCTCAGTTCCTGTTGGGTAAAATGACTTTAAAGGATCCAAAATGAAGCCATTTGACTTAGACAACCTGAGGCAAAGCCACATCACAGGCCACTTTGAGAATGGTATCAGAAGTCACAATTCTCAGGTTCCCACAGAAATATCCTATGGCAAATTGAGCTTTGACAAAGAATATTTTTAAAAGGTGATTTCTTACCATTAGAATGAAGAAATAGAAAACCCACATCCATCCCAAGTTCTCCTGGATCAAAGACACTAGATACTAAACAGAAATAAAAAAATATTATTCAAACTGGGAAGATAAACATGACTTTCAGGCATGACACTTCCACTTCCTAGACTTTGTGGGCTGTTGGCACTCTACACAGAGCTGATCACAAAATCTTCCAACAGATCTTTTCCTGTCAGAAGAGATGACTCAGGACAGCAGCCTTTTTCTGTATGAAACCCACGGTTTCAGCAAAGAAGAGACACCATCCTGAAATTTTACAGTAACTCAGAACAGCACAAAGACAGAGCTGAACTACAGTTTCAAAGGGTGACAAATTGACTGTGCTGAATATGAGGTTTTTGCATGGAACACTGGGACACAAGTGGATGTAAGTACTCTCAGAAGAACTAAAAGCTCTAGAATGGCTTACAAATTACACAGGACGTATTTTCAAGGGCTGTGCAACCAGTAACTATTCAACCCTTCATCTAGGCAAGACACTTGAGACTACACTCTGTTCTGAGCGGTACCTTGGCTCAACTGGGCAGTTCAGGCTGCACAAGAAAATGTATTCCTTATTAGCAGATGTATATTCAGATGCTGCACAAGGGCCTCCCCTCTTCACCACTGGGTCTATCAAAGCAGGATCTGAATTTCTAACATGCTCATTGTGCGTCTGCTGTGATTCACACACCCCCAGAAATGACGTCCTGGTTGTCTCTGCTGGAATAAATGCAGTATTGGAAGGGGAGGCAGGTGGAATCTCTCAGAACCAAAGACCCACTTTTTATGATGATGTGAGCTGGATGGTATGTGTGGGAAGACAGAAACACTGAGACGATGCCAGAAGAACACTGAGTGAACAGTGCACTGATACTTGTCCTCAAAGCACTTGTAATTTTCCATGTTCAGAGGAAATAAGCAGCATCTACCCTATAGAACAGTGACTGAATGATTGTATTCAGATGGCAAGCACAAACCCAAACCTCCCTCTAGAAAAGAAACTTGCATGCCTCACCAGCATTCTTGGTATTTTATCACCACTGGAGGATGCCTGGAGCAGAACTGGCTTTGACCTCTCTACTCTACCCTCCCCAAAGCACCACTGTGTTCTTTCACACAGCTAACACTTGCATTTGAGAAAAAAACATCTCCAGTAGGCACACTGTCAGCTGCCTCCTCTGCCACACTCTACTCCTCAGACCTCTGGCAGCATACTGTAATGACTACTGAAGCAAGTGGGGCTGGATTTACAAGGTGTAAAAGACATCCACAATTAAAATGAGAAAGCACAAATAAGAGCAAATTTTAAATCACCTCATAAACACTGTAACATTCATTATACGTATTCCAATTTTATTCAGTTACAGAAATACACTTTTCTGTAAGAGTAGGTTTTCCTATGACCTCAAAACAAGATGTTTTGAACAAAACAAAAGAACAAAAAATCTCAAACTTCAAAATATTTTTGCACTCTGAAAAGCTTTTTGAAGTTCAGGATATGAAAATTCACTTGAATTACCAAAGTGACTTAACATTACCACTATGAATACTTAGTGTAGTTGTTAATTACATTGTTTCCACTGGAAACTTTGTTAAAACAGACAGGTTCCCTTGATTGGTTCCTAAATAATTTTTTTAAAAAAAACCCCAACCCTCTCTTTTTCCCCCCCACAACTTCGATTGAGGAATGCACTAACATCTGTAACCACAACAGACACTTTTCTTCCTTCCCCAGCCCTCTCCTTCCCTTTGGTGGTAGGCTCACCTGGCCCACAGCAGCACCAATACTGCCTGTCCCATCCACAATTCCTGTGACTGTCGCCAGAGCCTCACTGCTGCCTTTCACCAGATCCTGACGCCCCAGGTCAGCAGAAATTGCAGAACTGATCATGTTAGAAGGGCCTCCGATGAAAAATCCTGACAGTGACAAGAAAACAGCCTTGGTGCAAAACAAATACTCAGAGAGATTATCAACAAAACATCTTCAAAACACAGGTTTTCTACCATGAAAGCTCAGGACAAGAATTAAGTCTAGGGGCAGCGCTCAGAGACTAACTGCAGTTAGAGGGGTACCTGAAACATACAGTCATGGAACACCCTGAATATCTGGAGCAGTCACACAGATATAGCACAGAAATTAGTTTGGAGTAGCATATGCCCATGCTACAGCCTCAGTCTCCAAGGGTTCATGGAGGATTGGAAGGAAAAAAGAAAAAAAAAGAAAAAAAGGGGAAAAAAAAAAAAAAAAAAGGCACCCACAACAAGAGGACAGAGAGTTCTGAAATAAGAGTGTTTAGAAAGAAAGGCTCTATTCATGCAGGCCTAATTCCATAACACAGCACAGTATGTGGGTAGCACAAAAAGCTTGTGACCTCTCACAGCACACAGGGTATTCTGGATTCTGACAAACACCCTCAAGTTTGAGCTGCAGCTCATGACTCTGCCCACTCCCTCAGATAACAGATCCCTGCATAAATCCACCTCCATCACACTGAGCCAAGGCAGATCCCCTCAGCTCCAGGCCATTATTCTATACAGTCTATATTCTGTACCTCCCTCTGTAAGGCAGTCTTCCTGCAGCTGTTTTCCAAAAGTAACAGAAACTGGGCCCAGCTTTCACTCTTTCTGCAAAACCAGCAGAGATGGCAGCACACACGAACACCTTACCACCACCTGGCTGGTGTTACTGATTGTTCTGCAATGCATTCAGCTGTCTACCAGCATAACAGTGGATTTTGAGAAGTTACCTGTAATTGCCATGATCACAGCATTGATGGGTTTGCTGTTTGGGGAACCTACAAGAGAAAGACCAAGTGAGTGTAAATAAAACTTGAATAGTAAGAGAATCCTTCATCTCTCTGGGGAAGTAAGATACGGCTCAAACTCTCTAATCATTAAGTGTTCAGCACTTGAGTCAGCCCTTTCACTCCTCCATTTTCCAAAACATGTTTTAAAGTAGAGAGCTCAAAGTGCTCTATAAAAGTCTGTCTGGAGCACCCCCCCAATTTGGAGGAAGACACAGAGAAGTGAAATGGTATTACAGTGAGTTAAATCACTCTGTACCACAGGACATTGTCTGAAGACAATTGTCTGTCACCCCTAGAAGTGCTTCACAGATGCTTCACAGAAATTACATCTTCCCATCTCCTTATACTCTCTTTTCCTGAGATTCCTTCCAAAAGCCAACACCCAGAACTACATCTACCATAAAAGAGGTGTAAACTCTCCATTTTCACCATTTTCAGAGGTACAAGCAGTGAAGTCTAAGAGATTCTCCTGCCTCTGAGCAGTGTATATATACTCCAGCACAGATCTGTCCACAGATTCTCTTTCCTCATAGTATAGGGAAGCACCCAAGATTTCTTGTTCTGCCAATTATGGTGTTGACACAATGACAGTGCCAAAAATCTCACTGGCACGGGAGAAGGATCAGCACCATAACTCACCACTATAGGGAAATCCAGCCACTCAGAAAATTCATTTCCACCCCATTAACCAAAGAACAGATTTCTTTCTGTGCAGAGCCACACTGGAGTAAAATAGACCAAAAGGCACCATTCTGCCCCAGAAGCAGTTTCAAGACCAGAAAACATAATGAGAACAGGCTGTGCTCTGGATCCCTCCAGGAGGTACTGAATGACCCCCTTATCCCCCGGGGCACACGTGTACTCACGGCTGTACCCGAAGAGAGAGCCCACAGCAAAGAGCAGGCTCACTGCTAGCACGGGGGCTCTCTTCTGCAGCACATCAGAAATCAAGCCCTGGATAGTCCCACCTGTTAGAAAAGAGATATCACTGTCAGGCTCAGGATGCTGTTATCTTGAACAAAGCTCATTTCACTGAGTGCAGCAGCCTCTGGCTCCCTCATCAATACACATTCCCTCTAAAATCCTGAGAGCTAAGCCTCCTGCCCTTACTGCCCTGGACACAGAGACAACAGTAAATTTAAGTGTCTCAGATAAAGCAGAGAAAGCTGCTCATACTGCTTTACTGGGAATTTATTACGCCTTTTTTTTCTGCCATGCCACCAGCCAATGTTCCTCCTTTCCTTTCTCTTCCCCTACTGGACCAACACAGCTCCACGACCACCATAACCCTGGATTAAGCAAGCTGAACACTGTGGCTGGTTGCTTTACTGAAAGTGCAAGAAAAAGCAGCTGTTTCTCACAGGGAAAACATTATCGCACAGGGGCTTCACATTCCCTGCTGCCTCACCTACTTAGGGCAGGTGCAACTGAATGCAACAAATGCCAAAGGCCAATAAAAATACATTTATGTACCAATGGTACCTCTGCAGTAACTGCTCTCCTGGTAAAAGCCAGAATGCTGAGAAAGCCTAATGCAGAAAAGGCCACAGAGGCAAAAACAGACCCTGAATGGACCCAAACAAGGATGTCTATTATAGGAAAGCTAACTGGACATGGGAATAAAGCTAGAACCTGAGCACAGGAGACTGGAAGCCTAAACACATATACAATATATTCTTTATTCTGGAGGAACCAGGTCAAGTTTTGCAGCCAACAGAAATAAGAGCAATTACGTTTAATTTCTGAACATAGTCGGTGTCTGCTCTGCTGAGATCTGCAATGAGTCTGTCCTTAGAAACACAGGGCAGACAAGACAAAACAGAACCCACCAAGTCCAGATCTAAATCTTCCCCAAGGGTATCTGTCAGAATGGAAGCAGAAAGCAGGGGCCCCATTTTTACACAGCACCTTTCAAGAAGTCCTAGTCAGTGAAGAAAAATGCCAGCTGGTGGTAACTTTCTAGAGTATGACAGTGCCCTTCAGTTATATGTTAACTCTTTTGGGGTGTCATATACTTTGTGTTTAAGAAAAAAAACAAGCCAAGCAACCACATACAAACCTAACTTTTCCCACACTCAGTGAACAGCGAGATCCCACTGAACACAACTGCTCTGGCTGCATTCACTGTCTTTCATTCTCAAACACTGTGGAGGCAGCTGCAAGAAGACGTCACTCCCCTGCTCACTCACCTACGATTCCTCCCACATCATACCAGATCGAGAGCTGGTCAGCTTCTGCTTCTTTCCATCCAAAGTTGTTGCTGAGGTAGAAGGGCAGCCAGAAGAAGAATGAGTAATTCACCAGCTTTAAGCAGGCATAGGCCAGGGAGTACTGGAACAAAGAGAGGACCAGCGAGTTAGCACTTGAGAAATGCAAACAGCATTTCTGCTTATTCCCATAAAGCTCTGGATCCAGCTAAACCTTTCAGGGAAAGCACTTCTGAATTTCATGTAAGAAGGCAGCATCATGAAAGCTTAATGCTGAACATCAAAGAGAACCCAGGAATACAAAAATCACTTTTTTTACCAGCAAATGCAATGAGTTAAAACACTTTTAGTGTAATCTTGAGAGGAAATGACACCAGGCTTCAAAAAATGAAGAAAATTTAATTCACCTTCTCAAGAGAAGGGAGCCAGCCACATGACACAAAAGAAGCTTGAGATTTAGTCATCTGTGCATCACACTGAGAAAAGTTATGTGAAGTGGTTCCTCTGTGCTATCTTGTGCTGCTCAGAAGGCTCATCTGCTTACAGCAACAAAAGAGAAAGCTTCACTCATAATCCCCAGGCAGGTATTCCAGGGCATGGGATGAAAGGTTTGGCCAAAGCTGAGCACTGGCTTCCAAACCCACCAGCTGAGACAACCTTCTTTTGGCTGCTGGGCTCAGTTTGTCCTTAGCTAGCAGATCTCCTCCTTCAAAGCCTTCATCTCACGTGTGCAGCAAAGATGAGTACTCAGGGACTGCTGGCCCAGCACGCAGAGTAAAGACCCTATTTCAGTAAAGGCAGCAGTTCAAGGAACCCAGGGGAAGAGGCAAACAAGGATGAAGATGCTAAAGCACAGCCTTTGAGGCTCTGTGCATATGGACACTTGACTTTGAATTTCAAAAGGCAGATCTTTTTATATATTAAACTCCACAAAATCACCTCTTCAGAATTTGTATATTTTAATAGATACAGACTTCTTAGCTGTATTATTAATGCTTTTTCACTCTTACAGGACACAAACTAATTTCCACCATGGAAGACATGGGGATGTTTGGTAGGGCTCCCCTGCCTCTGGGTGTGAAAAGTGCACTGTACAAAGCCATATTTATTACAATGCACTGAGAAACTGTCTACCAGGTTGTCTGAGTGATTAAACACTGAACTCCTAGAGGCTCAGGGGAAAGCTGTCTGTATTAAAACTCTTCCACTGTATCACTCAGCAGGAGATGAGAGGAGCTACAGAAAAAATACGTCAAATAAATTCCTTGCAGAATCTTGACAAGGCTTTGGAGATTCTCTCAGTCTTTGGTCTCTCACCAATCTGACATGGCATCCCTGTCTGGCTGGGCACTGAGCTGACATCAGATAAAACTCACACTCAGAGGTGTTCAGGTTGCCAGATTAGGCTGTGGAACATGTCCCCAAAACCCAAAGTTCAAAGCCAGCAACCTCAGTTGCTGCTATCTCCTTTTGCTCGGGCCAGTGAAAAAAAGTCACACATCAACTGAGGCAGACACCATCACTAACATTTCTTGTGAAGCATTTAGCCAGACTAGGAAAGAACTCAAGATGGGTTTGCTTTCATTTGCCATCCCCCAACTAAGGTCTTAACAACAGGATTGTGGTTGTTGTCCTGCACTCGACACACTGACAATGCCCCATCCCTTCAAAATTTTCTGTTGCCTTAATCACAATAGCTAACTGCTTTGCTCATTAAGGGTACCTGAAAACACTGCCCATTCAGAAGTTCTGCTCCATGACAAACCCAGGCAGTTTCCACTGTTCTGCTAAGCAGCCACTCTGCCCCCTTCTTGTACTGGTTCTAGTATTCAGGGGGCACACAGCCTGCTGGTGCAGAAGGTTAATGGGTTTTTTTAATGACAGGTTAGCTTTTCAGCTGAACATGAATTGGGCAATACTGCTGATACAGAAGCACAAGTTTTCAAGGGACAGGACAGGGATATGTGGAAACTGCATCACCAGGCCTTGTTTCCTGTTGCTCGTAAAAAACCCTCCACACTTTGACAGATGTTACATCATGCTGATTCAGGCTTTTCAGGCCAGCTTTCTGCTTTATAATAACTAAAAACTCCCAATCTCAGTATCAGTGCCACAAGCTCTGTGGGATGCTCAGTTCGGAGTGAGAACCCCAGCCTCAGGGCAGGCACCTCACTTACATCCGACAGCCACCTTTGCTCATGGCCTCCCTTGCAAATTCACAACAGGAAGGGCAGGATCTCTGCTGCCCTTCACTGGCTCAATTAAATACACTTCATGAAGCAGGATGGGAAGAGGAACACACACCCACCCAGACAGCATCATCGATGCAGACAAGGATAACAAGCCCAACCCAAACATTTTAACAGCAGGAGACGTCAGATGCCAACCACTACAACATATGGTCAACATATTAACAATGATGTGAACAAACCCTGACAACACAAAAAGCCAGCTTTATGTTCAACAGATAAGTCAGCTCTTAAGAATCCGTGTCCTCACCAGTACTACACCAGGAAGGCAACAAGCCTGGAAAAAGCCAATGGCCTTGGGCTGGTTGTCATTGTCAGTTGCTTGAATGGAGTAATCCCGGTCATCATCATCTACATCATCACTGCCCATTAGGGGTCTGTTGGCATCTTCTTCCACATTGACTTCATCTTCATCTGCTCCAAGCTCAGGGAGGCCTAAGTTTTACAAGGAATAAACAACAGGGAAAACGGACCACAGCCTGTTCACCCTCTCCCCAGTCTAAAGCTCTGCTCGCTTCTTTTAAGCAATTCTACCTTCTAGCAATTCCCTTGCTCTCCCATACCTCCATCCTCCTTTGGCTTAGAAACTCTTCTAGATGGTGTTCTGCAGTGCCGCCAGTTTCTACCCTTTGTCTTCTAGGGCTCTTGAAAGTATTGTGTGATCCTGGCGTCGCCTTTGTCTGTTCTGAGTGTCTGGCCATTAGTTGGAAGACACAACAAATTAGTGCATTTCCCCCCTTATTGAGGGGTTGGGATCCTCAGCCCTGGCTCCTGGGTGCCACCTCCCTTGAGCGTGGAGGCTGAGAGCAGCAGCAGGACTCAGACACCTGCTGCCTGTTACTGCCTCTGCAGAATGGAAGGCCTGGGAACTGCATTGTGCTTCCTGGGATGCAGACCACTCTTATGAGCACACTTTATGGCAGCTTTAGAGCTCCCAACTTTACAGCCTTTGCAGGCACCTGGGAAACCTCCTCCACAGCCCTGTCAAAGCCCCAAAGTTCTTTTTGTTTTCCTGCTGCACTCTGACTTGCCTGCCACCTTCTCAGAGAAGAAACACATCCAACCCAAGAGTTATTTATGTGGCTGTTGGAGACCTGCAGACCAAAACTACTTTCCCTTCCCATTGCACACTTTAGGCTTGCCATAGTTTTCTCCTACAATAGCCAGTTATCAGTTTTCCTGCTGTTTCCTTAACAAATACTGGTGTTTCAGGTGAAGAAAAACTGATAATTAGGCATATCCTAGTGGAGATGTTACAGCCAGGCTGTTTTATTCTGCTTTAAAGTTATCCACATCCTATTCACGTGACACATGATAGCATTTAGTGTGATCTTGGCAAGTAAATCATTTGCTCCATTAAGTGCACTAAGGTGCAGCACCATTTGATAAGAGCCCTGAGGATGAATGCTGTCAGAATGAGTAGTATTACATGGAAAGCTGCAGATCTGCCTTCCATGAAGGGACTGAAATAGCACAGCTCTTCCACTCACCCACTTCCTTTGGCGACGTCAGGAGTCCGAAGAACACGACGACTCCTCCAGCAAACTGTACTGAGGCAGTCACCAAGAAAGCATACTGAGGAGAAACAAAGAAAGCATTCTTTTTAAAGTGCTTTCAGTCACATACACCTCCCTCTCTAATGAGGGTTTCTTTATATTCCAGCCTCAGGAGAGAGCAAACACAGCTACAACAACCCAGACTGCATCTGTGACACTTAGAAACAAGTGATCTCCGCATCTCCTGAACAGACTTGCTCCTATCTAGGCCTTCTGTACTGGAGCTGAGCCAACACAACCAGAGATCCAGCTCTACTGGAAGGGTCTGCTCAAAGAAGCATCAAGCATCAAATTCAGACAAGGCTGCTCAGAGTTTTGGTCAACGAAATTCTTGAAATCCTCCAAAGACAGATCTTCCAGGCTCTGTCCCCTTGTTCCACTATTTAACATACATCATAGGAAAATGATTTTCCAAATATCCAAATGGAACCATCCCTGCTTCACTTTATACACACTGCTTTTTTGCTCTCTTGTGGTGCAGTCCTGGAAAAAGTCTGGCTCTGATTTCTCAGTAATCTTCTCCCAGGCTTAGGAAGGCTGCTCTTGGTATTCTAAGCGTTCTCACATCCAGAGTGACCAGCTCAGCTATGCCAGCCTGTCCTCAGAGGCCCCATGCTATATGAGATCTGCTGGGTTACTCCCATTCCCTATGCTCAGTTGTCCACTGCCACATGACAGCCTGGCCTCTTCCCAGCCACAACAGCTATTCCTCCATGGCCTTCCAGTTCCAGGGACTCCAGTCAGCTCAGAACCTGTGATGGATGACTCTGAAGAGTGCCTGAAGCCACCCAAATCAGAAGAAGGTATAGTGTGACACTAGAGTTCCTCAATAACATCAGTCCCTTTTACAGAGGAGTCCCAGGTTCATTTCTCCCTGCTTGGAAGAGTCAGAAAAGAAACAGCCTTTCTATTCTGCCTACTGCTTACCTCCACAGAATTCAGGAAGATGAAACCAGACACGTGAGGCTGTTATTTCTCAAAGACAGGATAAGAAACCAGTGTCTCATAACCCATTCAGACCTGCAGGTGTAGCTAGAAGCCAGGCAGCACTACCTACCTCATAGCCATATTTGAGAACACAGGAGGCAAGGAATGCCCCAAGGATATTTCCCACAGATGCACAGGCACTCCAGAGTCCAAAGACAAAACCCCTCCTGCAGAAGGGAAAAAACATTTGAAGCAGGCAATGCAAGGACAGATGACACTAAGAACAAGACAAAACATTCAAGTGAACTCTAACTTAGGAATAAAGTTACACATTCTCTGACCACTTCAGAGAGACTGAAAGTTCATTTAAAACAAAACACATAATAACTTGAAGGTGCCAAACAGATAAGCCAGGAACCCTGAAACATCTGTGACTAGAGCTCGTCTGCAATACCCCAAAGTGAGAGGAGAGCCTAGGATGACTCAGTTACCATTTGCTCTCTTTATTGCTAAGCAGACAGAAACAGGTTTTTCAGTGGTATGAAAATTAAAATTCAGTCACTCTACACTATGGGATTTTTGCAGTTTCAACCTGTGCTTTTAACACACACAGTTGTGTTCACATCAGGCTGTTCTGTGACTCTAGAAAAAAAGTGAAAGAGAGAGAATGGAACAAGTAAGGCTTATTTCATCCTACCTAATTTTAATTATGACCTAACAGTTGGCTGGTTTGAGGATTTTTGGCTCAATCTGTTACTCATCAGGTCAGATAAGTGAGTCACTGAGGAAAACACAACTCACCCAGCTTTTCCAAACCAATTTCCCATGACAGCAACCACGCAGGGCCAGCCAGTGGACTGCAGCAAGCCATTCACAACCCAGAGACAGCAGTAGAACCACTTGTTGTAGAAATGCAACCATTCTGTGAGTGTGCCAAAGAAGAACACCTAGAGAAGAGCAGAGGGAAAACAGAGAAGACACCCTGAGGCTATTGCTGAAAGACAGGCAGGAGTGGGGTCCTACAAAAAGGAACAAGCTTTTAGGGAGCTGTGCAGGGGCCAGGGCAGAGGCCAGGCTGGCATTGTTTGAGACACAGCACAGGGCTCACAGCACCCTCTGCTGAGCCAGCACAGCTCTGACTCCAGGGACAGATGTGCTGTCATGGCACTTCCTCTCCAAAAGACTTTTATCTCCCCAAACAGCACAGTTATAACAGGAGAGGAGAAGGAAGACACAAACAGTTGCAATGACAACACTAAAAATACAGTAGCCTCTTGATCTGCTGTTGTACTGACATCCTAATCTGTGAGGCTCTCTGCAAACACAGAACCCTCACAGGTCATGTACCTTCACCAATTTTACAACAAGGTCTCAAATTACTAAGTGCTCTAACCCAAAATAAATACACATTGTGGTACAGGGTGCTTGATGCACACTTGTAGTCACGTGTCTGCAGAGCCCAGTAAGCCACAGTGGGGTTTGTAGCCACTAGGTAAATCAAACACACTCCACTTTAATAACCAGAAAACCACAAGATAAAACTGATTTACACTTCTCTGAGGTGGCTTGAACTTGAACACAAAACACCTTTTGTTTTAAGCAGACATTCTTTTTTGGCACATACCCTCTTAGCGATTATATAAAAAAAATGAGTGCCTGGGATTGTTAGGATGTCCTTTAAAGAACAGAGCAAAGATTGTGCTTGGAGGCAAAAGCCTTGATAAACACATACATGGTCTAAGAGATTAAGTTATACTACAAAACAGTCCCCAAAAGCCCAAATACACCAGCCTTGAACAAAAGCTGTTTAAGTCTCTAGACGGTGTCTCAAACTTAGGAATTTCCTTCTGACCCAATGTCCAGAGCTAGGCATTTCAGGAAGAGGAGAGTCATCTATGCTCAATGCTTTAGGCAGTGCAGTACATGCATCCAGTACCAGGTTAGACCTGCAGGCTTTGAGACCACTGAGGTACAGCTACACCTCATGAGCAGATCCACACAGAAACAAAGCCTCTTCTCCCCCACAGCAAAACCATACCCGGAAACCCTAAGGCAGACTTTTAAATCCCACTGCTATGTCCCAGCTTACCACCAGAGCAGAGGAGCACATGCCAAAAGACAAAACCCAGCGTAAATTCAGGCGGTCCCCAACTATGCCACTGACAAAGAGACCCTGAGAACAAAACACAGCATTACATAAAGCCAGAAGATTGGCACCTTGCAGCTGTAAGAATTAAAATAGGTACAAAGGCCAAACTAATACAAACACTGCTATTATATCAACTTACAGTTTGATTCTATCCACTTCTCCTGCCACCAAAGAAACCCTCTTGTAGCTGCTCATTACATTTCTTCTTCAAAATAACTCAGCTGAGAACTCTTGGAGAGACAGAACTAGTCCTCCCCAACGACAGGGGTATTAGAAACTCTCAAGTGATACTATTTCCCTAGTGTTTGTTAACAAGCATCTTCACATGGGTGACAGGCATGGGCAGAACTAACAGAAACTGAAAGAGAGAAGGTTTGCCTTTGAACTAAGCTTTTTATTGTGGGTGTGATCTCCCTAGTAAGAATCAAACAAAGCTGAACAGCTTAGGGTTAGTTTTACTCACCACAGCATAGGAAAACAAAAAGATGGTGTCCAATGTCCCGAGGAAGAGAGTTGCTTCTTCTGCATTTGGAAATAAATGGCTACTGTTCCAGAGCTACAGAGGGAAAAATTTGACAGATAAACAGGGACAGGCATAGCTCATTCTACTCTTTTTCAATAGAAGCCCCAGCTCCAAAGCAGAACAGCATCTGGCCCAAGCAAGCTCCCATTCCTCCAACACTTTAGTTATCAAATGAGGAACAATTCTGACATTATTTTCTGACAGAAAATGCCCACTGACACTTTGCTTCACTTCTAAAATGCAAGCCAGCAAACCAGAAGTGAGAAATGCTCCTTTCGCCTGCATCAAGACAAATGAGTGTCAAAACAAGCACTACTTCTAACAAGAATGCAAATGTTAGACAGCTTCTTATCCTGAAACACTGATGAGCATTTTAATGAATAATACAATAAAGGCATAGTCTGTTTTATGTGCAGCATCTCTTCTGTACTTCTCTTGCTGTCTTCACTAAATGAATAATTCCCTTAAAATATTTGTGGCAGCAGCCAAAATAAGAAATGACAGAAAACAAACAGAAAAGAAAGAGCACGAAAGGAACAAAGAGAAGAAAGAGACTGGTTGGAAACTATTTACAATAAATTCCAGTCACTAATGTTGATGAGTTTTGTGCTTATCCTGAGCTTTGCTTTAGTTTCAATACAATCAAAAAAAGGGAAAAAAAATCTCACTTGTTCCCAAAGAAAGATTAGCGACATCAGGTAAAAAAAAATAGTAAGCTTTGAGGATAACTCGAAGAATTAATAAAGTTAATCAGAACAAAGTTTTCTTCCCCTCCCACCATGCCTCCATTAAAAAACAAGCACACCCAACCCAAGCCTCTCTCCCCCTTCCTGCATGCTACTGGCTATTGCAGACTCTTCCCATTTCCACTGGAACACTGCAGCTTCTTGAGAGTCTCTCTATGGGCACCTCTAGGGAAGATTTCAGCATCACCTGGTGATCCATAAAACTACAATGCCAACACCTGAAGATTCCACTCACATTCTGGGAAGTGAGCAACACCTAAAGGGGCCTCTTCAGCCCCACAGGCTCAGCCCACTGGCAGCTGCTCACTCTTCCTAGCACTTCCTTCTCCCTTGTGTCCTTACCTCATTGGGCCAGAGCTCGGGGGCTGAGCTGTTTAGGCAGGAGGGAGTCCATTGGCTGGAAATGCTGACTTTGACATTACTGAATGTCTTTCTGGAGGCATGGAGCAGGGAGTAACTGCCAGAAAACACACAGGCACAGGTTGGCCCAAGCTCCTCTGGAGGTCAAGGGGGAAAGGGTGGAAATACAAATCTCTGAGCAGAGGTGCACCCAACCTACCTGAAGAAGGTCAGCAGGAACACAACAATATGATGGTGGGTGCAGTGGGACACAAGGCCTCTGCTGGCAGGCTGCCTCCGAAAGCTTCCAGGCACAGCCATGCTCCTGGCAGCCCTGCCTGCTCCTGCCTTGGCCATGAGGGCTGGATGGTGATCAAGTCATTTTTCTTCTCACTTAAACAGAAGAAGGTGGGAAGGGAGGAGAAGAGAAAACCAATTTGAATTAAAACACGTGTATGAAGTACAGCTCAGCTCCCCAAACCGCTTGAATCCAGACTGAACAACTCTATGCCATGCTTTTCCAACTTGTTTCACACCACTACCCATCTCATCACTTGTACATTCCTCAGTAACTGCTATGGCTTAATCTGGTAACAGATTTTGGGAAACAGCCCCACTGGGCAGTGAGGGGAAGAATCTCTCTCCACACATTTCAGAAGACATGCCAACACCCAAACATTCTGAATGCTGAGGCACTGTTTGTAATTATTTGCACATCTGACAGAAGACTTTTCAAGTTCAGCTTCATAACCTCACTTGGAGAAAGTAGAAGTCATTGCCCAGACAGTCTCTCATCCAAATTTCTGCTGCTGAAAGCCCTTTATTTCACACAAACTTTCTATTCCTCCTTTTAAAGGTTTCATCAAGACACCTTTCACTGCAGGCAGTCTGCATTGCCTGTTCTCTCAGTGACGACACACACCTGGCCAACAGCAATACCCAGCTACTGCTGGATACTGACATCACATCTGACCTCCAAAGCAGAGTGTCTGGAGATCCTCTGAGGAACACGGACCCAGCATGTCAGCTTTGAGACCCTGGAGTCCCGTTTACCCTGCTCCACACCTGAACACCTCCATGCTCACCCAGCACAAACGCAGTGAGTCTGACACCGTCTCTGTACACAGCCCAGGAGCTCTGGGGCCACACTGCCACTGCTCCAGCTGGCACACAGCACCTCGGTGTGCCAGCACCTCCTTGCAGGGACGAGTCTACACTGCTTGGCTTCACACAGAGGAAAGAAAAGTGCCTACAGGTGGAGCTGTGAGAAGCCAAGACTAGCCCTGGAAGAAGCAACTTTGCCTTCACCTGAGGTCCCAGGCCATTTCTCAGCACCAGTGAATGAAGACTCAGCACCCACACAAGTGTTACACAGTGCTACTCCCTTTCAAGCAGCTGTCACCCTGTAGCTCAGGGCTGCCCTCACAGCCTGCTGCATGGGGAAGGGAAGCCAAGGCACTCCAGTTTCCCTGCTCCATGGTCCTTACAGGCCTGTGAGCCACACAGTCCGCTGGTCAAACACATGAGTTTCCTTGCCTCTTCCTCCCCTCCCACCAGGCAGATGACAGAGCTGTCCCCAGGAAAGCAAAGCACTGCTGGTTGTGCAACGCTGTGGGGAAAAGTTCCTTCCTTGGGTAATCAGTTTGCAGCCCAAAGCACAAGATTTACTACTTGCTTCATGTCAACATATGCAAATATAGATCTTATTTATCCAAGATACTGAGTCCTTTTAAAGCTACAAACTGGTTTGACCCTAAAGTCACCCATTTTTTAAAGCAGCATTTAAACAATCTGTTCCTCAGAGCTTCCCAATCTCAGCTAGCTTTCTAGAAGACCTTCTGGCACAGGACACTGTCACAATGCAAAGATAACCACAAAAGATTTTGTTTTCTCTCTTTCTTCATCCTGCCCTTTCTATATTCAAAATTACCATTCTTCCTAGGCTAGAAAAGTCTGAAACCAGTTTCTTCTTTAATTATTCTAATTATTTAAGTCTTCTAATTATTGTGAGAACACCACAGTAACTTTGTGGTGAAGGAGGAGCAATGACCCCAAAACTCAAGACAGTGAGGCACATGCCTTTAACAAAGAAGTGCTTTGAGAGTTAGACTGTGTTGTCTAACTATTTAGCACTAGTTACCTTCAGCCAGCCAGTGTTTTGAGTAAGCTTTTCATAGGCTTTCACCCTTGTTAAGCTCTCCTCGGTGTTCTACCTTATCCTTTCACTTAAAGTCAAAATAAGACACCTTAAGTTCAAAATAAACACACTTAATGCTATCCTACTGCCCTCCAAAGCCGGCAGGAAAGCGCAGCCTTAACATTCCAAAGTGCAAAACAAATGAAGGGATTTTTTCTTCGAAATAATAATGTTTTAAAAACTCACCGAAAACAGCATCGAAACTCAAACCCACAAACTCCCACACTCCTATGCCATTCTTCCACAGACAGGAGAGCAGTGGCACAACCCCAAACCCACCCGGGACCCTCCGCAGCCGGCGCGAGCACATGTTGCGGCGGATGGCCAGCCGGCTGCCGTCCGGGATCCTCCTCGCCCCCTCCACGGGCCGGGCTGGTCTGGGCGGCCGTGCCCCGGGCTCGCCGGCAGCCCGCCCCGTTCCGGGAGCAGTGGGGTGCTCGGGGAGGGGGCGAGGAGGATGCGGCTCCCTCCGGCGCTGGGGCCGCGTCCTGAGCGTGGCGGGGAGCGGAGCGGGCAGCGCAGGGGAGGGCCCGGTTCCGGCAGGGCCCGGTCCCGGCATGGCCCGGTTCGGGCAGGGCCCGGTCCCGGCATGGCCCGGTTCGGGCAGGGCCCGGTCCCGGCATGGCCCGGTTCGGGCAGGGCCCGGTTCGGGCAGGGCCCGGCTCCGGCAGGGCCCGGCTCCGGCAGGGCCCGGCTCCGGCAGGGCCCGGCTCCGGCAGGGCCCGCTCCGGCAGGGCCCGGCTCCGGCAGGGCCCGGCTCCGGCAGGGCCCGGCTCCGGCAGGGCCCGGCTCCGGCAGGGCCCGCTCCGGCAGGGCCCGCTCCGGCGGGCGCTCCGGCAGGGGGCTCGGGAGGGGGTCGGCAGGGCGGCCCTCCGGCTGGGCCGCTCCTGGCGATGGCCGCGCTCCGGGAGGGCCCGTTCCGGCAGGGCCCGCTCCCGGCATGGCCCGCTCCGGCAGGGCCCGCTCCGGCAGGGCCCGCTCCGGCAGGGCCCGGCTCCGGCAGGGCCCGGTCCGGCAGGGCCCGGTCCGGCAGGGCCCGGTCCCGGCATGGCCCGGTTCCGGCATGGCCCGGTCGGGCAGGGCCCGGTCCGGCAGGGCCCGGTCCGGCAGGGCCCGGTTCCGGCATGGCCCGCTCCGGGCAGGGCCCGTTCCGGCAGGGCCCGGTCCCCGGCAGGGCCCGGCTCCGGCAGGGCCCGGTTCCGGCAGGGCCCGGTCCGGCAGGGCCCGGTCCGGCAGGGCCCGGTTCCGGCAGGGCCCGGCTCGGGCAGGGCCCGGTTCCGGCAGGGCCCGGTTCCGGCAGGGCCCGGTTCGGCAGGGCCCGGTCCGGCAGGGCCCGGTTCCCGGCAGGGCCCGGTTCGGCAGGGCCCGCTCCGGCAGGGCCCGGTTCCGGCAGGGCCCGGTCCCGGCAGGGCCCGGTCCCGGCAGGGCCCGTTCCGGCAGGGCCCGGTCCGGCAGGGCCCGCTCCGGCAGGGCCCGGCTCCGCCGCCCCGCGCCCCGGGGAGCCGCCCTGCCCCGCGTACCGTGCTCGGCGCCCGGCGCGGCCGGAGAAAGACGGCGGCGGCTCTTCCGGGCGGTCCCGCGGAGCGGCGGGAGCTGTAGTCCGGTCCCGGCCGCCGCCGGGGCCTTGCCCGCCCCCTCAGCGGGGCGGGGCGGCGGCGGGAGCCGAGGGGGCGGACTACAGCTCCCGCCGGCCCCGCGGCGGGGCGTGCGGGCGGAGCGCTGCCCGGGCCGGCAGGTGAGCGCCCGGGACCGGCTCCTTCCGCGGGCCTGCGGCTCCTCCTCCCACGCCTCGCCGCAGGCCCGCCCGGCAGCCGCGATGCCGTTCCCCAGCTCCGCCGCGGACGATGCCTTCGACTACCTCTTCAAGATCATCCTGATCGGCGACTCCAACGTGGGCAAGACGTGCGTGGTGCACCGCTTCAAGACCGGGCAGTACAACGAGAAGCAGCAGAACACCATCGGCGTCGACTTCACCGTGCGCTCGATGGACATCGACGGCAAGAAAGTGAAGGTCGGTGGCGGAGCGAGCCCGAGCCTCCCGGCGAGCTTCCCCTTGGCCGTGCCACCCTCCCTGCAGGTGCCCGGCAGCGGCGGGACGCCCCGCACCTCCTGCCGACTGCCCTTCGAACCAGGCGTGTTTCGCAGTGGGGCTTTCTGTCAGGAAGGTGCCTTGGGGGAAGCAGTCACCCTGATTTGGGTACTTATTCGCTCTCGTGACTTCCCTGCATCTACTTGAGGAGAGGGCTTGTGCTTTGCCTGCAGAGAGTTCTTTGGAAGACGGCTATAGTTTGGAAGGGGTGCCTGGTCCCTCCAGAAATGTAGAGTTTTGAGCTGGGATACCAAGGAGGGAAAACTCCCAAAGTTTGCAAAGGCTCCACTTTGATGAGTACTTAATTTGAGGGAACAAGACTTCCAAGACAAACACCAGAAGAAATTGTCAGCTAGAACTTCCCTCTGTGTGCAGATGAAAGTTAGGATGCCTGGCCTTTATATATAGATTTGCTCTGCCTAGTCCTGTATTAGGGTTCTTTGCTCTTCTTCTTTTGCTAGGAAGGCTGCAATGCTCTGTATCTTTTACTACAGTTGCTGGAAATTAGTTTCTTGGCCTCTTTGCAAAGCTGGGTTTACCCTTGGAGCTTTCTCTTTGGTCTGTGTAGATTGACTCTACAGGTCTGCAAACGGCTTTTCGGATTTAGAGAGGGCAAAGCCACACTGGTGTAATAGACTGAGCTGGGACAGGTCTGGCTGCCTTCTAAACAAAGGGCTTCTGATGCTGAGGGCAAGCATTTAGGAAAGTGTTCTTCACTGGTCTTTACAGCTTCTGTCCTTTCTCTTACAGATCCAAGTGTGGGACACAGCCGGTCAAGAACGCTTCCGGACAATAACCCAGTCTTATTACAGGAGTGCCCATGGGGCCATCCTTGCCTATGACCTTACTAGGAGGTCCACATTTGAATCCATTCCTCACTGGATTCATGAAATTGAAAAATATGGTGCTGCAAACCTGGTCATGATGTTAATTGGTAGGATTTTAGTTTTAAATATTATGTTACGTAGATTTTTAATATGAATATAAAATCTCCCTCATTTCCTACCACTACTTGACACATTTATACACTATGCATTAAGGAAAAATTCAGTTCTAATTAAAACAGATCACAAAGTGTGTCAATTCAGCTTAAGCTTAAAAAAATGAGGAAAGTCATAGCCTGGTCCTGACAGGACTGAACTCATTGCAGACAGTGAAACCTTTTTTCAGTTGTTCCTTTCCTGTTGGAATAACACAACAAGCTTTGCTGCCAGGCTGGAGGCAGGGATCACCTGGTTGAGGTTAGAATTGCAGTAAGCCTGACCCTATACTCCTGATGCACGGGCATGTAGCAGCTCAATAACTCAAGATGAAGGGGAATGCGCAGACTCCTGGTTCTCATCTTTCCTCTGTTCTCTTGATATGCATGCGCATTGCTCTGTAATGGGATTCCAAACAGGTAAGACAATAGATGGGGAGATGGCTTTTGCAGAGCGTGGAGTAGTCTGCTTGCATTCCAGTAGCACTCAGGAAACTGCCTCTTTGAGGAAAGCAATGGCTGGGAATGGCCGGGAATGGAGCTGGTAGGAAGCCGAAGTTCCTTTCCCTTGGGTTTCATGGATATTATTGCTCTTCCTTCCCCCGAGGAAGAAGCTGCAAATGAGAGCGCTGGTGTCGTCAAACGCCAGAGCCTTTATTTGCCCTTCTTTCCAGAGGCGTGGCCGAGCCTGTTGCAGTGCTGGGAGCCCGGGCAGGGCCCCTGAGCTGCTGCCTCTGCTCCCAGCAGCCCGTGCTTGTGCTGCCGAGGGTTTTTTCCTGCCTCTGGAAGGAGCAGCCGAAAAATTCTGACCTGCATCTAATGCAGTGCTTGGAACTGGGGGCAGGGGAGGTGTAAATCACTGCACTTTGGCGGGGTTTTTCTAACTTCTCTCATGAATCTAAAGAGAGACTTATCTGTGTGCATGGGGATGGTGAGGGTTGTTGGGTATTTGTTAGAGATAAGTTCTGAAATTAGTAAAAATAAAGCTTTTTGTTAAGGATCCAGCTTGGTGATTTCTTCCAAAGCTGGTGCTGTTTGCTTTACTTACCTTGGCAGAAGTCGTTGTTCATTTAATTACACTTAGTCATGTTATACATCTTTCTAGCAGGAGGTTAGGTAAAGAAACCTAAGTTTCCTATATGGAACTGAAGGAGGAAAAGGTGGGTGGGTTCCTTTCAAGAAGGCAAATAACCCTCAAGCTGGGCTTTTCTGGCTGGTTTTTGGGTTTGGGGTTTTTTTTGGGGGGGAGATGTTGGGTTTTGGGAATTTTTTCCTTTGTGGGGTAGGTTGGTTTTGTTTGTGGGGTTTTTTTTGGTTTTTTTTTTTTGTTTGTTTGGTTGTTTGTTTTTGGTTTTTTTTTTCTTTTAGAAATACTGAAAGGGACTTTATGGAGGGGAGTTAGTTTATATGTCTTGAAGATATGAATTTGATGAAGGGTTGTCTCAAAACTATGAATGTAGTCTTCACCCAGCTACTATAACTGATAAATTCACATGTGCTGCAACTGCCTAAGTGTACAAAGGTATTTTATCTGAGGTGTTTCATGATAGATTTTGACTAAAGTGCTGCAAGTAAAAGTTTCATCTATGCATGCAGAAACAAGCATATATTTTAGGCATTAAGGTAGCTGATCTGAATTCTTGTCTGTCTTTTTACCTCACCCTAAAAGACTTTTTTTTTAATGTTCAAATTAAACAGTACTTAACGTTTAAAACCACTAGGGAACAAGACCAACGGTTGCTTCCAAATAATCCTTTACCCCCACTACCTACACTGAGTAATTAGATAAACAGAGGTTTTTAGGTTTTTCTTGGATTTCATCTCATTGGCTATTGTATGATTTGCTGCAGTTTTAAACCACAGTCTATATTTGTGGTTCCAATGTATCACATCGTGTTCTATCTAGTAACTCTTACTCCTAACATAAATCTATTGTTTAACAAAATTCAGCATCGAGTTCAAAAATAAATTCTTGAAAGACTAAGTGATTGAAGTATCTCTTTGCCTTCTTTTAAGGGAACAAATCGGATTCGCTGGACAAGCGCCAGGTGCTGTTTGAAGATGCCTGCACCCTGGCAGAGAAGCACGGGCTCTTGGCTGTGCTGGAAACATCAGCAAAAGAAGCTCAAAACATAGAAGAGGTGTTCACATTAATGGCTAAGGAGCTGATAGCCCGAAATACCTTGCAGCTTCATGGAGAGAACCCTCCAAACAGTTTCAGTCTTGACTCCAGGCCAGTGATTGCCAGTCCAAGCGTGGAGAAAACCCAGTGCTCCTGCTGAAGGGAGGCTTCCGGGACAACTTGGAAACTGCCATTCTTCTGAGGCTGTTTGATTCAGTTTTGTTCAGTTGGTGAAAGTGTTTTATGTGGCCTCAGCCGTCTCTCTTGATATTTCTACCTTGCAGTTTGGCTTGTGAGTATTTTCAGAGATCATTGTTGCTGTTGGTAGCACAGGTTGCTTTGAAGATAGCAACATGAACTTCTGAGATGGGAGGACTCAGGAAGCTGCCAGCCCTTGCCTTAACCAAAGAGAACTATAAAGATTGCCTTAATTATTTCCTTACATGTCTTCCTGGCTGTGTCAGAAGATAAATTTGCACTAGAGTTCTGTACTGACCCTTCTAAGCTTTGTTACTGGTTTTAAGTACAAGCACTTTCCTCTCTGCTAGTAGCTGTAAAAAGTGTGACACATGCTTGGACAGCACTAACTCATTCCTGCCTAAGCTTTCATTAGGAGCTCTCCTGATGTCAGGCAGATAGCCACCTATCCTAAGGAGCTTAATAACATTTGGGAAAGAGTACAGGATTTCACATCTGCCCTGAGTTCCTCACCAGACAGACCTCGAGACATCTCCGGGGTGGCGGAATATCATACACTTCTTCCTGGGGTGAGAAAAGTTGCCTTTCACTTTGCTCTGTAACAGTCAGGATTGTTTCCAGTACTGATCTCCATCTTGCTGCATGGACTTGCTGGGAGCAGCAAAGCTTACAGAGAAAGGATCTTTTTTCCATTCCTCCCTGCTAACCTCATCTTGCTTTTGATGTGCTGATTTTAACCAAAAGCCTTCTGTAGCTTGTGTGATGGGCCAATGGCATCTTGAGAGTATCCCTGTAGATTTTCAAGGGAGTGTAAAGGATGGATGCAAGCTCCTGCAAATCTCAGCAAGGGGTGAGATGGTTTCAACTAGGTAAAAAATTTAAGTTGTGTTAGAGCAGTAAGGCAGTGGTATGGGGTGCACCAGAGAGCTGCCCTAGCTGAGTATATCTGCTTCTGCTGTGGAGATTGAACAGGCATGGTGGTAGCAATGGAACGTTTTGGATTGCTTCTCCCAGTTGCAAGCTTTGCTACTTGGGGCTCATTTTTCTGTATACCTGAACTGAATGAAGAGTTTGAGCTGGGATTTTTTTGGTGAGGGTTTTGAGTTTGGGTTTTTTTTCTGTTTGCAAGTTTTTTTCCCCAGTAGATGGAAACGGAGAAGGAGGAGGAGGAAAGAACTATCAGAGGAAGGTTTTTTTGACTGCAGTCCACATGTACCAAAGTGTATCACTTAGTTACTGTTAAGCTATGAACTGCAACTCAAACTCTGTAATGATAAGACGTTTGTGTTACATGCAAAGCAGCCTTGGGAAGGCTGGGGTGTTGCCAGCTTACCCAATGGCTGGCTGCCCATTTCCTAAATCCTTGAAAAATAGGGAAAAACATGTATCAAGTATTGCTGGAAAAACTTGTCTTAGAAGCACAAAAAAATAAAGGAGAATGAATCATTGAATAGTAGTCTTGCAAATACTTGTAATATTCCTAACATTTTCTCTGGGCAGGTTCTTTGCTATTACATGCAAAGAGCAGAGTTAATTCAGCTCTGTGTAAACCGAGGGAGGAATCTTCCACACTACCCTCTTGCTGTGGAGAAAGCTTCATCTCCAGGCATCCTCCTTCTCATGTTTACTTTTTAAATCGTTATTCCTTCTTCATTTTCACTAGCCTAGTAGTTACATTTCAGTTTGCACATTCAAGCAACAGTAAATACCACAGCCTCTCAAAGTGGCAAGACAGCTTCCAAACAACTAGTTTCTACAGCTCTTGTCACTACAAGAGCAGTCAAATGTAAGCTTAATATTTCTATTCCTGGCAGTAGTTTGTAATCCAGTTTGTAATCCGTCATTTTTACTTTTTTTTTGTAGTATCTTCCAGAAGACTACAGTAGAAAAAAAATATTGCTTTAATCTCCAGTTACAATCTTTCATTGGTCAAGAATTGGAGGAAGGATGGTAGCAGCAGAGGGTTAACTTTGCATGGTTCATCAGGTTTACCATCTTAATTAGCCACTACTGTATGAAGTTATTTTGCTTACCCTCAGCATGGGGACTTCTGCAGGCTGATGTGTCCCTGAGTGCCCAGCACTGCCAGGTTACAGGGCTCTTGCTGTTCTCTTCCTGCACATGTGGAGCTACTGGCAAAGCAAGACCTTGGCAAAGAGCTGTGCAACACAGGATCAGAGAGAACAGGCTTGTGACTGTTCCCTTTCCTTTATCAGGTCTAACAAGCTTCCTACTCCTCCAAGAAACTTGGTGTTAGACACTGCTCATTGTGCAGCTAAACCAGCAGTGCGACCTCCTTTGGTTGGTTCTGTTTGGCATTTTCCATGAGGCCTTTGGGCAGTTACAGAGTGGCTTCCACAGAGTTGCTTTTCCAGCTGTCCTGGCATGAGTGAAGAACAGCACTTGCTAACAAGGTTCTGCAGAGTCTATTGGTAACACTCATGAGGTAATACATGAAGCTATGAACTCTTAAAAATGCCCTTAGTATAGCCTGTTATTCTAGACTGTGAGAACCACTAGAGTAAAATACAAGCTCAGCATAATCTCTGTGGTTCTGCCTTTCCCCATCAGAGAGCAGATGGAAACACCCAGCTATGACAAGGCCAAGTAGCAATAACTGCTATGGAGCCTTCTGTTAATGGTTTGTTCCCCAGCTTCATATACAAATTCCAAGTGCTTCTTCACAGCATCATTAATGCATCTGTACAAAGGGTTATAAAGGTTGTTTACAACAGAATTTTAAAAACTACTACTGCCCCACAGGTTTCAGTTTCAAGAGCTGCACATTCAGCTTGAAGATGAGCTTATCCTTTAAATTCTTACCTACTAGGAAGAAGTATTTGAATCTTTGCTGTGCCACATTATTTGCACTGGTGTCACAGCCAGGCGAGATGAGAAGCAGCATTACCTATTAGTGGAACAGGGTAATAAAAAAAATTAAAAATATTTTAAATTGTACCAAACTGACACCTCCCAGAAGCTGACTAGTTAAAAGCCAACACAACAGCAGCCCCGTGATTTGGAAGGCACACAGCACTGCCTAGGTGCTCGAGCTTTGCTTTAGACACAGGAGCCAGGCTCTCAGGGGCAGGGGATGTGGCTCAGGAGGCAGGGACGTGGCCACTGGCAGGGGAGGGCGAGCGCAGCAGGGACTGGCTGCTCGTGCCCTGCACAGCTCATTGTCTGCCCCTGACACACTGGGGCACCCCTGGGCACGCAATGGCACACTTGGGTATGCCTGGGTACACCAGGGCACGGATCAGCCCGGCGCGGCTGCAGTTCCGCGCTGTGACCAGCAGACGGCAGCACCGCCGCACGGAGCAGCCCGGCGCGGCTGCAGTACCGCCCTGTGCCCAGCAGGTGGCAGCACCGCCGCACGGATCGGCCCGGCTGCAGTTCCGCCCTGTGCCCACCAGGTGGCAGCACCGCCGCACGGATCAGCCCGGCCCGGCTGCAGTTCCACCCTGTGCCCACCAGGTGGCAGCACCGCCGCACGGATCAGCCCGGCGCGGCTGCAGTTCCGCGCTGTGCCCACCAGGGGCAGCACCGCCGCACGGATCAGCCCGGCCCGGCTGCAGTTCCGCGCTGTGCCCACCAGGTGGCAGCACCGCCGCACGGATCAGCCCGGCGCGGGTGCAGTTCCGCGCTGTGCCCACCAGGGGCAGCACCGCCGCACGGAGCAGCCCGGCGCGGCTGCAGTTCCTCGCTGTGCCCACCAGGGGGCAGCACCGCCGCACGGATCAGCCCGGCGCGGCTGCAGTTCCGCGCTGTGCCCACCAGGGGCAGCACCGCCGCACGGAGCAGCCCGGCGCGGCTGCAGTTCCTCGCTGTGCCCACCAGGAGGCAGCACCGCCGCACGGATCAGCCCGGCCCGGCTGCAGTTCCACCCTGTGCCCACCAGGGGCAGCACCGCCGCACGGATCAGCCCGCGCTGTCCCCAGGGACCCCCGGCCAAAAATCCCCCGCGCCCGATGCCCCCAAAATCCCTGCCCGCAACGATTATAACCGGCATTGTTATTGAAATACTATATACAGAATATACGAAAAGGATAATAGTATATTACAATAAAATACATACAGTAATATTTACATTATATATTCTAAGGAATTTTATTCATTTTATTATGTTACTCTTAAAATATTTACTGTATTTGTATATTTATATTTTTATATTATTTATTTTAAAGTCCCTGTTCATAAACAATAAACTACAAAAGCCCCTTTGTTTTAAACTGCATTTAAATTTATATTTTTAAATTTATAACTTGAACTTATATTTATGTCTTCTATATAAGTTATGTTGGCAATATAATGCACAATATTATGTACATAATATTACTGATATTATGCACTATGTATAAAATATTTTCATATTATATTTTATTTGTATATATCAATAAATTTCTCATTTGTATATACATTTTTAATATTTTTATTTATAAAGAAACACTGCCCCACCGTAATAAAAAGCCTTTATTTTTACTACACTAAAATACTTTTAATATATGTATTTTTAAATACTTATATTAATATCTAGAATTTATATTTCTATATCAATGTGTTACATATATTTTATATTGTAACAATAATAGTATATGTGCATTATTTTATATACCCTATATATTAGATAGCAATTTATATTCCTTATATTTATATTTTGTAGCTATACTCTACATTTATTTATATTTGCATATTTATTTTAATTTTATAATATTTACATTTAGAATATTGAGTCCAAAAACCTTCCTCTAAGCAAATCAAAACCAAATAAACTTTATTTAAAACTATATTTATATTACATTTATATTCCTAAGCTATATTTTTATATGTATTATATATTTTATATATAGTATTATATATTTTATATATAATATTATATTTTAATTTGTGTTTAGAGATATTTATTTATATATTGATAAATTTATACATATTTTTCATTTTAGATTTATTTCTTTTTATTTTGAACTCTAGAAATTCATTAAACTTACACAGCAGGTAAAACCCTACCTTTTTGGAGGAAACTTTAGAACTCACTGCAGTAGAGTTAAAGCGTGTTGGGTAACAAAATAAAAACCCCACCAACAAAACAAAAAGCAAAACCAATTAAAAAACACACCCCGCACAAAACAATACAACCCCCCAAAGCACTTGTTGAGTTTATTCTGGCTTTATACCACGATTGCTCGCTCGCAGTGAACACCACCAGGTTTGATGCATTCATTTATTGATGTAGCACACAGCTTGATATCAGAGGAGCGACAGTGACACTCGAGCCAAGGCACAGAAAGCCAAACACGACCCAAGGAGCAGCAGGAACAGCAAAGCCCTGCTGATTTCATTGCTCAGCGATACACCAAGCCTGGCTCCAAGGAGCGTCCCCAGCAGCCTGCTCTGCTTTCCTCCCTCGCACGCTGTCCAACAACTGACCCTCCGCACCCCAGGCAACAGCATGGATCTACTGCTGCAGAAGAAAGCCTTGCCTTACAGCAGATTTGAGCCCTGACCTTGCAAAAAAACACCCCCAACCCAACGATTCCCCCCCAGAGCTCTGGAGTCACTCCTGCCTTGGAGCACGAGTCAAGCCAAAGCCAGGGAGACAAGAAAAACACAAGTGCCTCCGTGCTGTCCCTTTGGCAAGCCCAGCAGCACAGGGAGGGCTTTATCAGCCAGGGAAAAGGCACAGCCAGGGCACGAGAGGCTGCAGAGCAGGGCAGGCAGCAGAGCAACGCTTTGCTTTCACACACACAAATTGCAATCCCTATTTCCAGGCAGCCACAAGTGCCCGGCCCGCCTGAGCAGCAGCCTTGCTCAGGACAAACCCCCCTTAAGGGGACCCTCTCCAGGCACAGCAGAGCAACTCCTGGGCTGGGAGCCAGCCCGGCTCAGCGCTGCTCCCCCCAGCACAGCCCCCCGGCGCTTTCAGCTCTCTGCAGCCCTGGCAATGTTCCCACAGAGCCCAGAGGGGCCCAGGGCCCAGCCCCACGGTGCCCTTCTCCTGCAGGGCAGCGGGCATTGCCTGGCTCAGTGCCCAGCAGCCACGGGCCACTCACTCGTGCTCAGCCTCATCTGCGCAGCTCTGGCCATCGGATCCACCTGCAAAAGAACCAGGCAAAGGCACTGGGGCACACGCACAATGGCACAGCACAAAGAGCACTGCGGGCCTCACAAGGCTCTCCTCTCCCAGCACCAATTCTTTGCATTTCCTTCTTTCCCTGCTCCTTTCACCCTGGGACAGCTCCTGGGACTTGCCCGGGCCCAGCTCAGTGCCAGCGCTGCCCAAGAGTGACCGGCCCTGCCCAGCTCGGGCTCTGGGGGCACCGGCACACTGGAACTGGCCCAGCCTCCTCCAGCCTCTCTGCTCCTCCAGGGCTGCTCAGCAATTCCCACAGCTGGCCACAGTTCTCCTCAGACCCTGCCCAGGTCTCTGGGATGCAAGTTCTCCAGCTGATTTTAAAATAAGGAGAGCTAGCTGGTGGTATTTAGCTATTTGACAGACTGTAAAGAAATCACCCTGGTTTAGAATTAATTTTTTGTTTTTCTTCTGTCAAACAAAGAGGAACGATGCCTTGAATACACCAGTGTGGCAATGGAGTATTGAGTTGGTTAAGCTGCTTACCCTCAGTAGTATCTCCCTGTTAACCCCGCAATGGGCTCGGTTAACCCTGGCTGTCCACACCCTGTCTCACTGAACCTGTCCCCCGATGGGAACACCCCCAGCAGGGTCAGGAGAAAGGCTTGGCCTTTGGGGTCCCGCTTCCTCTTTTGCACCCCCTTCAGAAGAACACACTTCTATGCAAAGTGCCTCCTCTGATCTTTACTTCAAACCTCGGCCCGAGGGATCAGGAATCCTGTGGGAAGCAGAGAGCCATCGGCTTTCTATCATTGCTGGAGTGTTCTCAGCCTGGGCACGGCTGCCCCCGGCCGCACGGCCAGTGGCCAGGCTCAGCCGGGCTCCCTCTGCACCCCCAGCTACACCCCTGCAGCAGAGCAAAGAACCTGCCGAACCTGCCTACCTGTGCCGGGCCTGCTGCTGAGACCCGGGGGCAGTGTTTGTGCTGTTTCAATTACTGAGCTCGGATCTGCTCAACATTGGACATTACTTCTCAGTATTAGAACGGCAGCTCTTCAGTGGAACATCAAATGTGATAAAAAAGTCTAGCAGAATTCTAAGTGAATGAAAATCTTCTGGAAATAATCAGAACCTCAGAAGAAACAGATCCAACACTACTAGAAGCAATGGGAAAGGTATTACAAGTTACAGATTGATAGTAGTCTACTAATTCCACTGCCAGGGTTATGGCCTGGACATAAATTGCTTGGGAATGAAAGAGGGCTATGACTACATTCTGTACATTGAGATTAAGAATCCTTTGGTGTAAATTTAATGGAAATGAATGAACTTACTCTGTTATTTAACCTCTATCACTCTGTTGGCTTTTCCACAACAGGCTCTGTGCTGAGAGAACCATCTCCTATTACCTTTGCTGCCTTTTCCTTCAAGAGATCAGAGAGATTTGTCCCAGAGCTCAGTCCTCAGTATGGGTGTTATTTTCCAGAGTTTGTGTGCATTTTTTCACTACCAGTACTCATTCCCACTGCATAGCAGGAATTGCTGATAATTAGCTTCTTCATTAATGTGGCTACGAGGGAGAAACTTTTAAACTTGGCCAACTGCTTAGTCTGCACATTTGATTCTTATGCACTTGTGTAGCCTTTCTGTTGACTGCCTTCCGGTCTCCAGTCACGGGAAACCCCAGGCTCCTATCTTATGAAGCACAGCCTGTTAAAAAAATCAATTAAAATCCATCGAAGTTGCATTTATTTACCAGTTGCAAGTATTGAACTGCATTTGAAAGGCTTTTCCACAGCAATGGCCCACAGTGTG
The DNA here is from genome assembly GCA_032173965.1 of Sitta carolinensis. NCBI lineage: Eukaryota > Metazoa > Chordata > Aves > Passeriformes > Sittidae > Sitta > Sitta carolinensis. The sequence continues at coordinate 13,146,926 of JAVUNC010000030.1, forward strand.
AAAGGCGAACTATAAACCTCTGTTCTCTCCCCCAGCATTATTATGTTTAGAGGTTGTGTGGTTGCACGTTCACAACTGAAGTGAAACAAAGATAAGGGTCGTGCACTTGCAGGTTTCAACTTAGAGTATTTTAGCTGGCTACCATAAATTATATCAGGCTGCATTAGAACAGCCTTTCTCTGGAGTCCTGCTGCTGTTCTGGTCCATCAGTTTTTCTCTGCAATGCACTCAAATGCCGTTGCCATTTTTAAATTTATAATAAAGACCTTTTCAGCAAGAAAGCAGCTTAAACCGCCTGATTTAGCAGGTGTTTTAAGCGTGTAAGCAGCATTTCGATGGGTGTGGCATACAGGGCTTAGACAGCGGTCACGGTTTTCTGGGATGGGAGCGATGTCCCCGGGCACAGGCGGGGAGCAGCTCTGGACAGCAGCGGTGTTCCCAGGATTGCGAGGGGTGCCGATGTCCGCTGGGCCAGAGCCAGCGTAAACACGGCCCGGGCAGCCGAGGCCTCCGGCGATGTCAGCAGGGAGAACGCGGAGCTCTGCCGATCCTTGCCGTCGATGATTGCCCTGGGCACGGCAGGTACAGCCAGCGGGTGAACGCGGCAGTTCGGAAGCGTGTCTGTCGCTGCCGCACGGCTCCTTTGTCCTTTGTGAGGATTCACCCCAAAGCCTCAGCGCTGCTGTTGGCCGAGGGATGCCCGGCATCCCCTTCGCTCCTCGTTCGAATTCCGCCGGCACCCCGGGTCTCCCCGCGGCTGGGAAGAACCCGCAGAGCCCCCGGCAGTGGTGCCGGACCCGGTGGCGCAGCCGGCCCCCCCCCCCCCCCCAGCCCGGCGCCCCCTGTTCCCGGTTCCCGGTTCCCGGTTCCCCGTTCCCGCTTCCCGGCCGGCCCGGCGCCGCCATTGCGCTCCCTCGCCGCCAGGGGGCGGGCGGGGCCCGGGCCCGTCTCTGAGCTCCCAGCGCCACGGGGCGGTCGCGCCGTGACGTCACAGTGCTTCCCGGTGACGCCAGGCGGCCCATGCGCCGTGGCCGCGGCGATTCTGTGTGACGTCACGAGGCCGGTCGCGACGCGCCGGCGGCGCTGGGAGCGGGCCGGGACCGCGCTCGCCGCCCGCCCCTCGCACTACGGGTCGCGGCTGGGGCCGCCCCGGTGGCGGGGACGCGGCCGCCCCCGGCCCCGCCCTCGCCCCGGCGCTCCGGCCCAAGATGGCGGCGCTGAGCAGCGGCGGCAGCGCTGAGGGGGCCTCGCTCTTCAACGGGGACATGGAGCCCGAGCCGCCCGCGGTCGGCGCTGGCTACGCGGCGGTCGGCAGCGGGGACCCAGCCATCCCAGAGGAGGTGAGGCCAGGCGGCGGCCGCCCGCCTCCGGGGCTCGGGCCAGGCCGTGCCGGGGGCGGCCCGTGCCGGCGGGGACAGCGAGCGGGGGCCGCGGCGCGGAGGCTGCGGGTCCCGGCCGGGTTGCGGGGAGCGCAGCGCGCTGCCTTTGCGGCCGCGGGGCCGTGTCCGGCGGAGGTGGTACGTGGGGGTTTGCCATCGGTTTTCCCCGATGGTTTTGAAACACTCGAAATGCATTTTTAACCCAAGGTTGGGGTCGGTTCGCTTTGGGGACGTGCCTTTTGTGGACGTGTTTTGCACAAAGCGTCTTAGGAAATGTTAACGGACAGGGCACCATGGAGGCAGCGAGGATGTCAGGCCTCTGGTTAGTGTCTTTCTTACATACTTCCTGTGTTTTTGGGGCTTATTACTTAACTTCCCAATCCCACGGGGAGCGAGCGGTACTACCTGTTTTTCTGGGGCTGAAGTGTGAGTTGCGAACGCTTCTGAAGTGTTTTCGGAAGGGGAATAAACTGTGCGGTAACAACAGAAGGTGCTTCGCAGATTCAAGCACTGTAGGCATCCAAGGCAGACCCAACCTGCCAGATGCCATGCCTCTAGTCTGTTCTGGAGGTAAATACAGATGCCAGAAGCTCTGCTGTTTTGTTCCCAACGTTTCCGGCTGGAGAGTGTTTCATCTCAGCTTTTCCTGGTGTCTGTGCTGTTGGTACGAGACTTCTCCTCTCTGAGCAGCCCGGTGGCCTCGGGAGGAGCCCGGCCCACCTGGAAACCTCTCCTTTCCAGCCGCCAGCAGGGAAAATGAACTGGCTTGGACCAGCTGCTCTCTGAGTGTTCCCGTTTGATTCTCGACACACCAGAAACTTGGGGTTGTATCCATTTTATTTATTAATAGCATACTGGAATGTAGTGGAATTAGAGAGTTGAGAAGTTTGAGAAGGGCTAGAGGTCATGCTGGCTGGATGGCCAGAAAGGAGAAGTAGGGAAAGAGTCCGTCCCTAAGGATGTTTGCAAGACATGAGGTTGATTCCCTCATCTTAAGGAGTTCCTGATTTACATACTTGCTGAAGGTAGGCAGAACTCGGCAGCACACATCTATTTTACACCTACCCAGCATGGTGATTAAACACCTTGAGTAATGCCAGTCCAGTCTGAACTTACCGAAGTAAGGAAAAACTGTCAGCTGGTTAAGAAACCCAAAAACCTGAAGAGTGGGGTTTAACAAACACATGCTTTTAACAGCAAAGTGAGCTTAAAAAGCTTCTGAATTTCTCAGTTATTTCCATCATTAAAAAAAAATCTAGGGAATTATTCCAATAACTGAACTGTAACTGCATGTTACAGCCCTCAAAGCAATAGCGTCAGTACAGCTGAGTTGCTTAAACTGAATAGGAGAGAAGAGAGGGAAAAGCAGTGGCAGGAGGCAAGAATTTTTTTAAAAACTTTTTTTTACTGAGGGGGGTGTTTGTGAAACTGCTCTAAGTCACTTGAAGTTCAAAAATGTTTTAGACTATGTCAGTCATAGATTTGATTCCAAATGGTAAATTACATAGTGTGGCCGCTCCTGCTTCCATCCTGAGTGTCTTCCCTGGATGAGGCAGAGAGACAAGTGGCCCAGCATGGGGAGCACCTGCTGAGCAGAGAGGTTGATCTTTTGTTGGTATGGGTGTTGTATTTAGGAAGTGTGTGGGGGATAGTCTTGCTAACACTAGTTTGCTTTAAAAACAACCTTCTGCATTGGAAATACTGAAACACATGGGTCTCAAGTCAGAGCTGGTTGTAGAGTTTTTATTTTCTGATATGGTTTTGTTCTGTATTTAACTAGTTCTTCCTCAAGTTGTCGGTAATTAAGTTTTGTTTCCTCTATAAGCACACCTCTTACTTCACCTAAACCTGTACCTTAATGAAGTTCAAGCCCAGAAAGTGCTGATACAGCTAAAATGGAAACTATCCTTAATAGTAAAATAAGCTAACCTAAAGTGTAATGCAAGTTCAAAGTGACATAAGTCAGAAAAATACTGAAGCACTTGTAACTGACTCATGGCAGTAATGTAAGTACGCATTCTCGTGTTTTATTTCATTGCTTTGAGACAAGGTAAATATGAGCTTTAAAAGTAACCTTGCCATGGAAGCTGGTCAAGGAGCATGACCTTACTTTTTTAAGGCAATAGCTGAAAGGTTTCAGTTCCTATAGTCTTTAGGGAAATGGGGTCCTGATTTCCAGAGGGCAAACATTTAGTCCCGCACTCAGTTTCTGCTTTTGAAAGGGGAGCAGGCGAGAACAATTTCTGACAGATGTTGAAGTCATCTTACACACACTTACATGTATGTTAGAGCACTCTGGTAAATGAGATGTTCTGTATTGAAATTGTGTTGGTTACAACTACATCACTGTCCCTTATGAATTCTCAAGGGTTGGGGCTTTGAAAAACAAATTTAAGCCATATTGTTCAACTCGTGACTAGTTCTTAATCAAATAGTGAATTTATACCTTTAAAAGTTGTTTTGGTAGCCTAAGTGCTGTTACTAAAATCCTTCTAATAATGAAGAACTTCTTCTAATAATGAAGAATTCTTCTAATAATGAAGAACTATTATAACTCTTTTAATTAATAGTATAATAATTGCTAAATCTTTTTTCCCCTGTATTAAAATTAACAGTTGGTAAGGGTAGTTGTCCATGCGCTCATAGAAAAGATACAGGAAATGGCTACTTCTTGGAGACAGAAGGATTTGGAAAGGGTGAGGACAAGTACATGTAGAGGAATTTGTTCCTCTTCCACTCTGTGTTTGGTTGCTGGTGCTGGAGGCCTGGGATGCAAGCTGGCGTCCGCAGGCACAGAAGTTGGCTTCTTCCCCAGCATGAATTCTTGGGACAAGAGGTTGTTTGGATGGAAGGTTTTTAGAGCATTGCAGGGTTGTTGATATAGTAAGGAGTGTGTGACAGCTGGAAGGAAAGGTTCTGCTCTTGTTGCTAGAGATTATTTACACCAATATTAAATAATTCAAATGGGATTTTCTGTACTTGGAGCTTTGTGCCCTAAACTGCTCTTTGCAAGACAGAAGTTACTTTGAAGGCTGTGAAGTGAGGGCCTGGGCTGCCGGATGGTTGTTTGCTAGGCAGCAGTGCTGGAGTTTATCTTGCATGAATATTAGTTATAAATTTAGAAGCCTTAATCCTGTGAAACAGATTTAAGAGTAAAATGGAGAATGGATGAAAAGATATGTAGAATGAAGATAGAATGAAAAGGCACCTTATAACCTTAAAATATGAAGTAAGCGATGTGTTCTCGTAATGTAGGTACATGAAATAAAAGTGGGGTTGATTTTGTTGCAGTAACATTTAGGGAGCCTATGGTGCTGGCTATTAGAACAACTTTCCTTTGGAGTGTCTATTTCTCTGAAGAGTTTACTATTACACATGCTACTTATTTGGAAACTTGAAACCCTATGAGAGGTTTTTTACTTCAGTGCTTTTGTAGTTTTAGGAATACATTTTATGTTCAATCTCAATTATGTTTCCTTGCATTTGTATTCGGGGATTGAGCTAATTTCATAGTCTGTGAATGCCATCCTATTTAATCTTGAGGACACGTTAAAGTGGGGCTGGATGTGAAGCATCTTGTAGCTAATATTCTGTAGTAGTATATCTCAAAAGATAAGTGAAATAATTGTTTCTTTTACATAGCATGGGAAAGGCCGTGGCTGAATACTGTCTGACTTTGGGTCAGAGCTTCTAGAAATGCATGGTCTCTCTGAGGGAAGTCTAGAGCAGAGTACTAGCAGTAGTGTAAAGTCTGAAGGTCAGAGCTTTGAAGAAAGATTTAGTAAAATCTGAAGTTGTTGAAAAAAAGAAATGGAGATTGTCAAATCTGATGCAAATAACACGTTTACTAGGTTTTGGTGATTACTGCCAGAAATAGTGAGTTTAAATGGTAGCAGAGGAGATGGTTCCATGTTACTATGAGATGTTTTTCTTTATGGCTAGGAATAGTGAAGCATGAAAATAGACTTTCTGAACTTATTTATAAGCTGTTCATTAATAGACTGTCACCTCAACGGGCAAACGCATGTCAGGAATGATGGGGAAAAGTTGTTCCAGGTCTAAAAAAAAGACAATGACTAGGGTAACCTCTCATCTTTTTTTTTCCTTAGGGCATTTATTTCTGGCAAGGTGGATGGAACTTTAGAACACAACCTTGAAATACGTAGGTGTAGTGGGGATAGTAGAGATTTCTGCTTATGATGTTTTTCCCAAAAGGGAATAAGATTAATAAGTCTGTCCTGTGGTAGCTTGTTTGATTACACAAAACTTGCTTAATAGAGTGGTGGCTCCTTCTGGAAAGTTGTGATATGTTGAGAGGCTTGTTTCTTATCTCTGTGGATATCCACAAACTGGTTGGGTACAAAATGTTTAGTACTGATTTTTTTTTTCCTGACTTAGCCTTGCATCTTATTTTCCATTTGTATTTTGTTTAGTCTTTAAACTCTAAGATGTCTTATTTTTAATGCTATTCTAATAATACCCTCTTGACACTTGTTTAGCCAGGAATGGCAACTCTTTTGTAGCATGAAGTTAAAAATACTGTAGACCAAATACATTTTGGGGTTTTGGCTGTGTTGTTTGGTTGTTTGGGATTTTTTAAATGCACATATCTTTTGGTGGCAGCTATCTTTTAACGTAAACTGATAACTCCCTGATTTTCCTTAAGGCTGCAGTATTCCACTTTTTAACAGATCTGTAGTTCAGTTTAATTAATTGTTACATCTGTTAAAACATTTGAATGCGTGAAATATTTTGGAGGGAATTTGATTTAGAAAGAAACCTAATTTTATTTGTACTTAGAAGGGAAACAAAAGAAGGTTTTGATTGATCATGAAATTGCTAATTCTCTTCTGGTCCCCCCTTCCAAGGAAGGTGTTTCAGGTTTAGTGGAGGGGGATTTTGAAAAAACGGTTTTGGCCAAGTGTAGGTTTTATTTTCAGTTTGAACCACCGGCTTCTGAAGGGTGGTGAAATGTACAGTGTATCAGAAGTGCCCTGTCATAATTGTAGTCCCTGTGGTGTCTGCTGCTCCCTGTCACTGCCCGTAGAGCCCAGTCAATCAAATGGTGCTCGGACACCCAGAGCTGCAGGTTTTGCCCATTGCTGTGCCCATGTCACACCTCTCAGCCAGATCTACTTCCCTGTGCCCACTTGATACCACGTAGGTCCTGTCCTGAACTGACTCCACTCACTGGTACTGAGGAAAATCAGCATTGCTTTTGTTGGATTGGTTTTCTGCAGACTTAGTGAATGGAACCTCCTCAACATGAGGAGTCCTCAATGAGTTCTAAAACGCTTGTGAAGTCAGACACTAACGGGCTGTGGTTAGGGGGAGTAGTAGTAGTAGTATGGTGTGTGTGTCCCCTTTTCTGTTCGGTTATTATAAATTATCTTTGTCCCATAAAACTCCATTGGAGCCTTAACTTTTTATATTGGAATGAGAAGTTGTGCTCAGATGAGTCTTCTTTAGCTGGACCTGCCAGGTTTAGGTCCTGACACTTTAGACTTCACGGTCTTGAGCTTCCCCTGCCAATTGTAATAGTCTTCCTTGGTCTCTCTGGAGCCCTTCTGAGCACGCCATTTACAGAAATAGGATTGCGTGCCATAGCTTTGCCAGCGTGCCAGGGATGTGAAGGTGTCTGTGAGCTTCTTGTGTAGCAAGTGTACGTTTCCAACAGCCTCGACCGTGTGAGAGTTCTGGCTACAGTTCTTCGTTTTGTGAGGTGTGAGATGGTTTTCTTCATTTTCGACCGTTCACACATCCGTGTGTGAACACAGCTACTTTCTCACAGCTAGTGCAGGATACGGAAGTCAGCATGCAATATACGTGTTCCTTTGCTTCAGCTTTTTTATTCCGATTCCCGAGCTTTCGGGGCATACAATGGAATCCTCCCAATCCTCCCACCTGTGTGCAGCTTCTTTCCAAATTGTTGAAATATGTATTCATTCAGCTGATTCTCCCTTCTGTGGCCAGTGCTAAAGAAGGCTGGTTGATGCAGAATTACATGCCTTTTCTTCTTTTTTCTCCTGCTTATGCTCCTTGCTGCAAGTGTTTGGTTTGTTGCACGTTTTTAGCATTTTTGAGTTTCGGAGGAGCAGCAACAGTGTCTTTCTTTTATTCTGTTTCTGATGATGTTTTAGGAATGCGGACTCTAGCAAAAAAGAGCAAAACAGGCAAAAGTCTGACTTGTAACCCTTTTCTTGGACTGAAGGTGCTGCCAGTTCAGGCTGCAGTTTTGAGGGAGCAGTGCTGCCAGTTACCATCCCACCATGACGCTCCCCAACCAACAGAAGCACTTAAAATCAGAAAACAACCTCTATTCAAAGTGGAGCTTGTTGTGCAGTGCCATATATAGTGCTCAGTATCAAATGAATTTTCCACACTATCTGTATTAAATACAGGAGATTCATAAGAGTGTTTTTGAGCACTGAATGGCACTTTTATTTTTCTAAGGTTCTGATCAAAATTTGAAATATTTTCGTGGTTTCTCTCCTGCACAAAGCTTAATGTGAAGGGGTAATTCAATTTCTACATGAAACATAGCAACTTTGTTTAAAACGTTTCTCTGGGAGACAAACAGAAAAGGCTGTTAATGAATAATTGAACTTAGTTTAAGAATGTGTTGCATAAGTAAATGGCTAGGAATTTTTTTTTTTTTTACCCTAAAAAGGGGTATACCAGCTCTAATATCTTGATCTGTTACATAGTGAGGCCTCTAAAGCAGTATCATTATTAGTTAAGTAGTTGTTAAATACGCTGGTAAGTAATGAATACTCTCCAAATGCAGTTATGTTGTTTTCAGACAACATTTTCTGACACTTGGACCGTGGACACTGTAACTTAATTTTTTTTCTCCTCTTTATCTGTGATAAAGGGTTTATTTTGAAGGTAGACATTTCTGGAGTCAGAATAATGTGTCTAGTTTTTCTCTCTCTAGTACAAGTTATTCACTAATGGTGTTTGAAAAGCACTATAAAATCATCCTGAAATAAAATATGTAATTATAACTAGGAAGTTGGTACTATCTAGATGTTTGGAACTGGATGATTGTATATTGATGCCTGAATCTTTGATCTGGTTTTGAAAATTCATTCATTAAACTTAATAGGTCAAATATTCTCTATAAGAGGTTTAAGAAATGAAGATTTAAACGTGACTCTTTAATATCATCTGAGGTAGCTTTCAGAAGAGATTTCTTTAAGCATTCTATAATTCTGCTGGAATACAGTTTGTACTGTCTCTTTTGACATTTTTATGCCTATGTAAATAATTGAAAATTAATGTAACTTTTTCCAGATTCTAGGTTAAGTAATTAGTGTAATTTTTTTCTAATTCTGCTAATTCTACAATGGGTGGCAAGGAGCCAATTCTGCCTTTTAAATTATTTGATTATATAAATTATTAAATTATTTCATTTTCCAAGGTGGTACTGTGGTTCCTGAGGCAGGGTGGTCTGCTGAGTAGAACATAGAATTCTGTTTAGGAGAATGTGGTTTCTGTGGCAGGTCCTATTTGACCTATTTGTTTCCCTTGACTAGGAGCACATTACTTGTGTTTTAAAAATAACAAGAAAAAACCAAGTACATTTGCTCTATTTCAGCTTTTGAGATTTGTTTGTGGTAAAAATAGGATACCTTACTTTCTTTATTGGATCACAGATATTTCTAAACAAGCAGAGTGTATTTGTACTCGACCAACAATTCCAGCTGTCTTTTACATTTTCTAATCAGTTGATAGGAAACTATGCACTGTAGTCATTATGTAGTAACAGTTTTGTGGTGGAATATTGCAAAGCTTATAAAAAATTATTTTATGGATTGATAACATGAACTTTTAAATAGAGGCTGATTTTCTTTTCTGCATAGTCTAATTAATTGTGTACTCTGGCAAGGAGAGAGAAGAATTAAGTTCTGTAGTTCAGCTGAAACTGAGTTTATTTGTTTTGTCATTTTAATTAATGTGACCCAAGCTGTTCAAGAGCTCTGCTGGATGAGCATTTGCTTCTTATAGGCAATTATTATAATTAGCTCGCTGGCTGCTTGCTTTCCATCACAAATGTAACTTTTCATCTTAAGGTGTGCAGAGAAATGGTCTGGTGTCTTCATGATAATCTTCCTTAAATGTCACTGATGCATGGATTTAATGTTACTGAGATTCTGTGGTAGTTACCTGGCTAAGGCAAAATTGGCATCTTAAATGCGTTAGAAAATCTAGATAGTTTATTTCCTCTTTTATTTTTTTTTAAACCTGTTACTGTCTAGAGAGAAGTTGTTGAATTGATGAATGTAAATACAGTGAATTGTTCCAAACTTGGTCTGTGCGTGCTCCTCGTGACTGCTGAATTAGTATCAAAGTGAATAAGAGGGACTAGTAGTACTGCAACACAAAAGCCATGAAAAATATGGAATTAAAGATTTAGCTGTGCAACTGGTGGTTAATGATGTAAATGAGGGATACAGGCAGCCCTTATTTTTCCACACACTGCTGTTCTACTGTGGTTGAGAACATTTGGTAACTTTCATTTTTATAGTGCTTAGAGGCAAATTCTACTTAGCAGCAAGCAGCAAAGATGGCAGGTGATGGAAAAAATGGGAGAATGAAAGAGAATTGAAACCTAAACAGGAAGGCTGCTGCTTCATGGTAGCCTGAATCCATCTAACTGTGAGCTATAGAGAGGAAAGGTGACTTGTTCACCAGCTGAGATGATCACTGGGTCCTTTGCCAAGCTGTTTTAAGCACAGTAGACTGGCAGAAAGCTAACCTTGACAAAGAGAAGAATTTTTCACTTGTTTAGCATACTGAAAGGGTTCGGCCAAAGGTTTATGTGATGGAGAAAGAGAAAGGAAGAGAGCACGGGTAAATAGCCAAGGACAATATGATAATTGCACCCACCATCTTGGCTGGTGTGAGCTGCAAAGCAGTCAGTGGCTAAGGCTCTCGGTGGCTTTGTTCTTACAGAGAAACTGCTTGGTTATCTTACAGGAGTAGACTTCACTGAGCTTTATCCTTTACAGTTTGTGAATTTATTGAGAAATATATTTTTCAATCCTTGTAAGATGTAAGGAGCATTTGAAGTCTGAATTCCTTTGTTAAAGAGGAGGCAACTTAAGGGACAAAGGCCTGTCAGACCAAAAGGCTGTTTATTCAGCTTTAAGAGTAGAGAGCTGAATGATGAGCAATTGAGTTTCTGTTTAGAATTAATGAAAGCAGAAGACATAGATTACTCTCAGTTGCAACTGATGGTTTTTAAAGAAATGAGAGCTGGTTTCTGCTGTGATCTCTTCAAAGATGGTACTTTGATTCTTGAGTGTTAACTTAGTCATATGTTTCCTAGTTTTTTGGAGAAGGGTAGAAGTTCTTGGGTGTTTGGTTTCAGTGAGATGATTTTGCTCAACAGGAGCAGTGTCAGATGCAGCTGGAACCTGCACTGCTAGTTACAAGTTAGGCTTTCCTTCATAAAAGTTGTTACCTGTTTCCTTGTAAAAAGAAAATAGATTTTCATTTTGAAGCCTTTTTAATATTTGATAAACTGCTGAGCTTACAGCAGAGGCTCACCGATCACATTACTGTATTAATTGACCTAGTTATGATCCTAGTTGTCAGACAGGATGGTACTGAAAATGTTGTATCTCTTCTTGAGGATTTTCCTTCTTAAATGTAGTCTTGTACATCTTCCCTAAGGCCATTCATCATGAGTCTAGAAAGATACGTTCATAGGCTTTTGTGGAAAAAGAGATAACGGATCCTTTTTCTCTTGGCTACAGGTATTTCTGTAGATATTGTCTGTAACTTATTTACTAGTCTGTGGTTGTAAATTTTACTGACTCATTTTGAACTGCCTACATACAGACTTTGACAGTGTTCCATTGTTGTCTATCTGACATTTTAAAGGACCTATAAATAAAAATGACAAAAATGATTCACTGAGATTAATAAAAAGTTGGGAAATGCGAACTAGGAAAGGCAAGCTTCATGTTGACCTTCACGTCACTTGCATAAACTCTCATGTGAAAGCCATTGCAAGCTGGTTTTCAATTCAGTGAAGTTTTTCGGCTGTTGCTATTTATCACACTTGTGTAATAAAGACTTTAACTGCACTGTTGAAAATGTGGTAAGCATGAAGAGCCAGGAGAGTAGGAAAAGTGGAAAAAGTAATGCAGTGGATGCACAACTTGCAAGAAGCTTCCATAAAGAAATGGAGAGGAGCTATGCCTGGAGTATTCGAAGAAGGAAAGGACTCTCCATCCCACTGTCTGTGCTCGTTCCAGCACATGCCTGCAGAAAATGAGAAGCAAGCTTAGTAAGAGTTAAGAAGAGGACTGGGACTGAGAGGAGTGAGGGGGGAAAGTACCTGAAGGAGGTACCAAAATGCAAGAAAGAGGCAACAGTGGTTGTCAGCATAGAAACTCAAACCCACATCTTCTGCATTTTTCCTTGTAAATGGTTTGGTAGGCAGCTCTGCCATTAACCCCATTCCTGAGTACTCTTGCCTGTCTTTCACCCAAGCATCTCACGGTCAAGTTAATTGATGTATTAGTCCACCTAAGGACAATCCCATACCTGACAGCTTTCTCAAGTGTTTTCTGACAAGAAGGATCTTTGCTCAGTGGAGCAGACAATTGAATTGATTGTGTAAGAAAGAAGCCCGAAAGGGCTGATTTGGATAGTATTGGATAGGTATTGCTCATTTTGTCCTCTTTATGAAGCAGTTTCCAAACGAAATGCTTAATTTTTTAATTAGTTTTTTCTTTAATTATATTGTTAGTTCTATCAGAGTATTCTCTGTCTTCTCTAAGTGTGGTAATCCTAATGCAGGATATACTGTTCCTGGACAAATAATGCAGATTTTTTTCCTTCCGAGTAGATTTGAACTTTCAGTGTCTTCTACCAAGTATGAATCATACAGCTTAGAGCTGGGATGCACTGCAAGATTTGAGTAGTGATGCCAGGTGCAGAAAATATGAGATACGTTTGCTTTGTGATGTCTCAGGCACTGCACGTTTTGACAAGCAGTGGAGGATGCGAAGATAACCTTTTGGCTTAACCTTGTGTGTACCTGAGGTTATTGTCCAAAGGCTTCTTGAGCTCTCTCAGGCTTGGTGCCCGATCACTTCCCTGGGGCTGCTGGAACAGGCTCCTGGCGTGGCTCCTGGGGATGGTCCTAGGCAGGGCTGGGAGTTGGACTTGATAATCCTTGTGGGTACCTTCCAACTCAGCATATTCTGTGGTCTGTGCAGCCATAGTCTTCCCTGAATAGAATGGATTTAGCCTTCTACTGTATCTCACTTGCCTCTGGCTTGAACTAGGTCATCGTCTTGATTGCATTGTAAGGGAGTGCTTATTTGCAAAATTAATGCACAATTATCCACAATAGGCAGATTCAAGTTGATATATTCCAGTATATCTGGAATATTTCCAGTTGTCTGGCTGCCTGTGACTATGTTAGCCTGCGTCAGCTTCCTTGTGAAAGCAGCATTAAAAGGAGAATCAAATCTAGTCTCTTGTGATAGAGAATAACCTTAACCTAATGCTACAAGATAGGCCAGAAACATTTATTTGATGCTTTTTTTGGAAAAATGATATGGTTATCCAGGCTGTAAAGGATTCATTATTTTTTCATGGAACTACGATTTAAACAGTGTCTCAAATCCCCATTCTCTTTCCTGTGGAAAGGGACCAGACTTGATTGTGGGCAGTACTAGATTCGTTGCACCTTTACTTCAAAATGCAATAAGATTTCCAGCAATTGTCTCTGAGGCTGGCATCAATTTTTCTATTTCTGTAAGATACTTGACAAATGTGGTTTTATCGTTTCTTACAGGTGTGGGTTTCATAAATGTAGTGGAGTGCCTATAAGAATAAGGAAAAAAATAGGTCTGTCCTTTCTTAATAACTTTCAGGCAGTTTTCCTTTACTTCTTAAAAAATGTGAATACAGAATAGATGAAGGGATTACTTTAATCTTTAAAAACTTGGTTTTGTTTTGTGGTGTAGGAACAAGCTCTTTGGTCCGGAACTGATTGATAAAAGGATTCCATATGCCATGTTTTTTGGTGTCTCTGTTGTTAGGCAGTTCTTTGCTGCTGTCCTGGAATGTATGTGCGGTGAGATCCTTTCTGGGCCATTTTTGCACGTTTGGGTTTTACTTGGACAGTTTGAAGAAACCTATATATCTGTGAGTGCTGCTGAACCCCAGAGATGTAATTCTTAACAACTCCGTGTTTCAGGGTGTTTTGTACAGCGAAGATGGGGCTCTGTCTTGGCTCAGGGTCTGCAAGGCTGGGCTCTGCTCATGACACAAACTAAGCTGAGTTGTCTGAACAAGCAAGTCTGCAAGGAGGAAAGATGGGCTGAAGTTTCTGGCTCTGCTGGCTGTAAAAATGCAACAAGGATGGTGGAGTTTTGTGAGGCAAAAGCTTGGGTGCTGTGGTGGGCAGCAGCAGACTTCTCTCAGTCATGTGAGGTTACGTGTTCTGGGTTCCAGTGAAGAAAAGACTTGAGTTCCTTCAGTTGAATTGAAGGAGCAATAGAAGTTTATTCAAGATGTCCTGAATTTTAAGACCAAATACAAGTTTTTTTCTGTTTATTTCAGAAGCAAACTATTACTGACACTGGATGAACAGGATAGCCCTTTCCACTCACTTATTGATAGTTAAAATTTTTATTATCAACTTCTCTTACTAAATATTGAAAAATTCTTGTTAAGTTCTAGGACAGATTCTGTAGGCTTCCTTTGATTAAAAAAATTAATTTTCTGTTCTAGGTGTGGAACATCAAGCAAATGATTAAATTGACACAAGAACATATAGAAGCACTGCTAGACAAATTTGGAGGCGAGCATAACCCACCATCAATATATTTAGAGGTAAGTTGACATTCAAACAAATGTCGTTAGATTAACGTTATCTTAATCTTATATGAAGCACTGAGGTTAAAACTGAGAATACCTGTAGTGAAAGGGAATATTCTCTTTGTGCATTACAAACTTAACTCTCTTCTAAGAGATAGAAAGGAACTGTATGGGATTCCTGGGATTCAGTATGGGAAGATCAGTGGCATGGTCTAATAATAATGTTGGTGCAATAGAAATGTCAAGCCTCTTTGTAGGGGCCAGGGGAGAGAAGATTGTGTTTATAATGGAGAAAGTCATACTCTGTTAAAAGTCAATGTATACACATGAAACATTTTGTAAGACTAACTTTGCTTTTAAAGCAGTTGACTTCCCTTTTTTGTATTTGAAAAATGGTCATGTGTAGTCCAACGAATTGCATTAGTAGGTGGGGACTTCTTACAGAAATACATAAAACTGTGGGGTGGAGTAAAATTTTTAAGCCATTTTTAAGTTGTAAACTAACTACAAATTCAGTGTCTGTATTCTTTCATCACTCCAGATTTATAGTGTGGCATTGACATAAGACAATTAAAAGCTTAAAGATCTGCATGCAAAAGTTACCTCTATTAGGAACTGAACAGGCATCACGTGCTTCAAACCTGCCCTTCCTTGCTTCACTCAGGTGTTGAAATAACTGGATGTCACCCAGATTTCTTTTGCAGTCCTTTTATTTGTAATTGCTGCCTAAAGGTACTTGGTAATTAAAAGTAAAGATTTCATTATTTGAGTTACTTCTAGCTTTTATCTTAATATGTCAGAGCAGGGCACTAGGTTGATTATACAAATGTTGACATTACGTCCTTAACAGTTAAGGTCAAATGAGGCCCTCGGTAGTATATACTAAGTCTGGATTTAAGGCAGGGAAGTTGTTAATTAATCACAGCTGTTTGTCACTTGATTTTATTGAAACTAAAACCAAGATTACTGGAAGCTCTGTGTTTGTTCTGTAGGTCATTGATAGAGAAAAGGGCATTAGCAGTCATAAATAGGTACTGGGAAATGATTATGACAGCATGAAGAGTAAGTCTGAAATAGCTGGTGGCCACAAACCATGATGCTGAGAGCAGATTTGCAAGTTCAGTGGGTCCTTGTGTCACTGAGATGAAGCTGTGGCTGTGTCTCATCAGCGTGGCAGGGCAGCCCCACGAGGCAGAGCCACAGGGAGTACCACTGGCTCATGAGCATGTCTTGGGCAAGTAGTGCTGGTACTGACTAGGGAGCCACAAGCCATTGGGAGGAAGGTGAAAGGGGCTGACATGGTGCTTTTGTAGTTACTATGCCATGAGGCAGTCCTATGGAGAGAGCCCACCATGGTTGAAATGAAGAAAAGCTTGTTCTTCTCAGCTCTTGGCTATACAGTTCCTCTGCTTCCTTTGTTCAGGTACTTGCAGTACTGGCAGTGACTAATCCACTACCAGTCACTAACCTGTAAAGAAAATATCCTATTTTTGTTGGATTACTTTACCATGCAGGTAGTAGTTTAAACTTGGTAATGATGAAGTCAGTGAGCCCCAAAAGTGGGGTTAAGATTAGGGAGGGAAAAGAGTTTGCATCTGTGAACCAAGAACTAGAAGATGGTGTGAGAGAGTAAAGGAACCTTTTATTTGGATGGTCACTAGCATAGATTAGATAATCCTCAAATGCATTTAACAAGGTGAACAGGATTAAATGTTGCACACTTGTAATTTGTTTAGTTGTGTAGACCTCCTGTGGTAGAACTAAAGTATGAAAGGAAAAAAAAAGAGAAGAAATCTATTACTGAGTGCCAGATACAGTTAGAAGCAGGATTATTCTCTGCCTTTGACTGTTCATTTCAATCCAGCAGCAGTATTCTAGTGTGTCTTTTCTGTGCCTTTTCTGCCTTTTGGCTTGGTCAAGACAGGGCTTGCTTTCTGTTTTCAGCGTTTACTTGGCAGCAATTTATCAGAGTATAACCCATCACTGCTAGAGTCATGTTTTGACTTCCTGTATTCCATCATTTGTTGGAGAAAGGGCCAGAAAAACTCTGATTGCAGCACAGAAGGACAACGCTATATGTAAAAGGTCTTGAATGTAGTGTGATAATGTGTGAAATAACGTGTTTGCTTCTAGGAAGTGCAGAACTAAGAAAATATAGTAGTTTTGATGCAAATAAAAAGATGTCTGTCTGACGTGTTAGAAATCGCCAAGTTGCCGTGTACAGAGTTAGAGTGTGATACTGGCTCTGGGGCTCCAATTCTGTACCTGGGTGTCATCACTGACTTGTGTGGAGGGCTTCTTTCCCCTTGAGCTCTTACCTGTAGTCCGTGTCTAGGTCTTGATGCGTGTGTGCTCTCACTGAAACACTCAGATTGGAAAGTAATGGAACTTACACTCTGTCCATTATCTTCTGATCTTTATATTTTTATTGCTTTGCCAAAAACTCGTTTGTGGCTTTAATGTACTCCTCCTTTTGTAGAATCTGTATGGGTAATTTTGCTAGTGTGTTACTTGAACTGCATCACCCTTCCCTTTGTTGCCTTAGATTCATAGAATGGGTTGGGTTGGAAAGGTTGTCCAGTTTAACACTCCCTGCAATGAGCAGGGGCATCTTCAATGAGATCAGGGTGCTCAGAGTCCCATCCAACCTGGCCTTGAACGTTTCCAGGGGTGGGGCATCCACCACCTCTCTGGGCAACCTGTGCCAGTGTTTTACCACCCTTATCGTAAAAGTTTTCTTCCTCATGTCTAGTCTGCATTTACTTTCTTTTAGTTTAATCAGTCTTTGTTCTGTAACTGCAGGCCCTGCTAAAAAGTCTGTCCCCATCTTTCTGATAGATCATTTTAAATATCAAAAGGCCCTTTAACTATTACAGGCTGAACAACACCAGCTTTCTCAGCCTGCCTTTATAGGAGAGGTGTTCCAGCCTTCTCGTCATCTTTGTCCCCTTCCTTTTTTCCCTCTCCAACAGGTCCATGTCCTCCTTTTTTGTTTTGTTTGGTTTGGTTTGGTTTGGTTGGTTGGTTTTTGTTGGGAGCCCAGAGCTGGATGTAGCACTCCAGTGGGGTCTTGCAAGAGGGGCAGAATCACCTCCCTTGCCCTGCTGGCCATGCTGCTTTTGAAGCAGCCCAAGATGTGGTTGGCTTTCTGGGCTGTGAGTGCCAGCTCATGACCAACTTTCCATTCACCAGTACCTATTCTGCAGGGTTGCTCTCAATCTGTTCATCCCTCAGCCTGTATTGATGCCGATTTTAAATCCTTCTGCTGCTCTGACCTCTTTGCATCTTCCATAAAATGGGAGTGGTTCTTAAGGACTCCTTAACAGAGTAGATTGTACCTCTTGATCATCTCTTAAGGTTGCTGTCACCAAGCATGTTGTCTTCTTTTAGCAAAAGTTGAAATTAGCATCTGGAAATGAAGACTTTTGCTTTCACCCATATTGCCTTCCAGTAGATGTAAACATCTACTTTTATTGTAATGCTTCCTGCAAAACCATGACTATTTTTATTCTTCAGACGAGTTTGATAGCTATCCATCCATCTTCCAGTGTGTAGAGTTTCAGTATTGTAGGTTTTGTTAGGATCTTTTGTACTCCTGCCTGGCTTTACATCTGTAACTTACTACACTTCTCACTAGCTGCTCCTGTTCACAGAACTTGCAGCACCCTGCACACTGGCTCCTGGCCTGTGTTGGAGCTGCTTCTGAAGACCTGTCAAGTGAAGTTGTGGTTGAACCTGGTGGCAACACTGCCTTTCAGTTAGAAGTGACAAGAGGGGTTGGGGGGAGCAGAAGCTTGTGAAAAAGGTGAAGAATTGAACAAGAAAATAATTCTGAAAATTGAGCATTCGAAGGTTATAGTAAAACTATCTGTTCATTGAATATAAAACATACATATCATTTAAAAATAAAAAGGAATTTATGCCTTAGTTACAGTTGCTCCAGAAATAGAAGCTTTTGTTTCTGTGTTCATCTGAGAGTGAAGACAGAATTTTCACCCCCCTCAGATTTATCTTTTTTCCCCAATTCAAGAGAGGGAGTCAATATATTTTACATCAAAAGAACTTTAAAACTGACAGCTGTTGTTGCAGCCATCATTTTAGGTTTCATCAACTGATTACGGAAGAGGAATGCTTTTCTTGAAATATTGAAAATGATTGACTTGTGCTGTGTTGAGTTCAGCATGTATTTAATTCTTCCTGCAAGAGGGGACACTCAGATTTAGGAGTATCTCCCTGCCTTGATCCATCGCTCCTCAGTGGTGGTCTTAAAAAGGTGAGTGTGCAGCTGGGGGAGTAGAGCAGAGCGTGCAAGCCTGAGTGGAAAATGTAATGTGAAGCTGGAAGGCAGCAAGTTGCTTGCCTTGGTCCTCCCTGGGCAGGTCAATTAGGGCTCACGAGGGAGACCAAAGCTGCAGAGAGGCTTCTGAGTATGTGTCTGAGATACAGGGGGAGGAAAACAAAATGTACGGAAGAAAGAAAAGAACATTTGTCATTAACCACACAATTTTTTGTAATCATTATAATTAGTAGTAGCTTTGGGAATCTTGTCAATGTTCTCTAATATGACAGTAAGAAAAACTTTTCTGTTTGTTCTGTCTGGAAGAAAGAATAAATCTAGCAAGCAATGACTGTATTAAAATCCAAATATTGTTTGTAGCCAAATTTCCTTCTTATATAATTTTGGCTTTTAAGTTCTCCCATTTGCTGTGTGTCACCTCAAGTCAAATGGACCTCTGGAATTCACTGTCAAACCACAGAATGGTTTGGATTGGAAGCAGCCTTAAAGATCATCAAGTTCCCCCCCCCACCACCATTCGGTAGACCAACTTGCTCAAAGCTCCATCCAGCCTGGCCTAGAACAGGCATGGCGTGTCCTTAGTTTCTCTGGGCAGCCTGTTCCATGCATCACCACCCTCACAATTTCTTCCTAATATCTAATCTAAATACACCCTCTTTCAATACATTCCCCCTTGTCCTGTCAATACATGCCTGTGTAAAAAGCCCCTCTCCAGTTTTCCTTTAGGGCCCCTTCAGATGCTGTCAGGTCTCTCTGGAGCCTTCTCCAAGCTGAAGACCCCAGCTCTCTCACCCTTGTCATCATAGGAGAGGTGCTCCAAATATTCGAAATAACTGCTTGACTCAGTAGGTATAGAAATATTATTAATTGTATTTTTATTTTCTCCTGGAAAAGAGGCTGCAGGAGCTTCTCAGTAGGTTTTACCTCGCTCTTTGGAAGCACTCTGAAAACATCAATGATTTTTGTCTTCCCACGTAATTTCTTACTGCGTTATATCAGTCCTTGAAGTGCTGTTTCCCAAAATACGTGGTTTGTGACTCACCATGGAAAAACCCTTTTCCTAAGGGTTTGTCTAAGCATTGTAAATATTGGAAATATTTACTGTTAAGAAGGCTGCTATTATGATACTGAGAAAACCTGGGATTCACTTGGCAAAAATGGTTAAAACATGCAGTTCTGTATTCTTTAGGACATCCATCAAAATTTGTGTCTTTTGTCTCTACCAGCAAAATACTGCTGAAAAGGATAAGCTGAGTTAGGGAAAGGAGAGTAGAGTCCTGGATATTGTTAAGAAATGCTATGTACAAACTGGAATGGGTCGCACAGACCCAGGCTGGCCAAAAGCTCAAACTTAGAAGGGAGGGATCGTGCTTAAATGACTTAATCAGATTTGTTAGCCTTTGTAGACTCTTAATGAGTGTTTAGGGAGGCCTTACCTATTTAAACTCCCCAACTCCTGTGTGTCCTTTTTGCCCTGTAGTCATGTGTATGGTGTTACCTACCAGCACTTACCTGTGAGAGCTGAAACAGTATTGGCCCATTTTTTTTGTCTGGAACGGGATTGTGTTCTGGACCTGTTGGGTACTTCAGTTAACAGTCCAAGACTAAGCTGCCAGGTCTTTTGGCGTTTGTTTGGTTTGGTTTGGTTTTTTGAATTTGGACTTCACACAAAATGAAACAGTATGCAAGTGTATAGAGTTACAGTGGTATCAAAATAAGTTTTAGAACTTGGTCAGCTTTCTAATACTGTCTTGAAGGAATCATCCTCTTTCTTACTCCTACTCTTGGAAGCAATTTAAAATGAGAATCATGGGGTAGAGGTATGTTTGCCCCCAGCTACCATGATTTTTATTTTTTTCCTAGCTTTCTCTTT
Organism: Sitta carolinensis; assembly: GCA_032173965.1. Lineage (NCBI taxonomy): Eukaryota > Metazoa > Chordata > Aves > Passeriformes > Sittidae > Sitta > Sitta carolinensis. The sequence continues at coordinate 13,167,324 of JAVUNC010000030.1, forward strand.
GCCTGGATGTGTTTTATTCAGATGCCTTGCTGTTCTCAGTTTTAAGAATTTGGTTGTTGAATGTCAGGAGAGTATTTAATTTCTTATTCCTGTATATGTGAAGAATCCATGCAGGAGGTCAAATTAGTTAATTAAAGAAGATTACCTCTTTGCTGATCTGAAATATGCTTATTGCAACAGCATGCAGATACAGTCTAAAATAGATCTTGGTGATGAATCTCAGATTGTTCCAGACTGTGGGATTCCAGGAAAATGCTAACACTGCGTATAGACACTGGGAAACCTGGTGGCCCTCTGGGGAATTTCAGATTGGTTTTTACCAGCCTCCTAACAGATGCTGTTCAAATTTGTTGGATCAAAACTGGAGTGTCTAAAGTTAGACTAAGTACAGATTTAGGAGTCTTACTAAATGAAGAAATCGTGACGTGTGTTACTGTCTATCTTCAGCTCCCATTTAACTTAGTGGGATTTGCATTTGATCAACAGCCTAAAAGGTCAGACATCTTTTAAATAGAAACACAATCTCAGTTTCATAGACCAGAAACCTGTAGTTTTAGGCTTTTGAGTTTTGCAATGTGTAGATATTATCTAAAGTTGATTGAGAAAGAGAGAGAGCATGGGAATAAATAGTTATCTGCTTGCGTTTGGACTGGAGTTCTAACCAGATGTAGTAGGGGGCAGAGAGAGGGAGAATTAACATTTTGCTACTAGGGTTTCTCACAGATTAATTTTTTTTTAAAAAGATTAACTTGGTTTTTATTTCCTTAGATGATTTCACTAGAATGTATAGCCTTGTCATGGCCCAAGAAAACAAATTTCAAATATAATTTAATTGATATGTAAGAAAAAAATACGCATATTTTTGAGAAAATCCTTTGTCCTCATCAACAGAACTCTTTTGGCACATCTTCATAACATCTCTCAAATTCTCTTGACTTCTGAGGTCAGTTTTTACTTTGTCAGTAGGTTGTAACATTTAAGAAGTAACTTTAAGGCTGCTGCTCCTCAGTATGTACAACAGTTAAAACTGCAGAATACATACAGCAGAATAAGAGAGCAGTTGTATTTTGGCATTTGAGCACATTGGATATAAATATGCCATCTTGTAATGTTTTAGTTGGACTTTGCAGCTTACCAGGCCGTGATGCATTTTACTTAGCTGAGGTCTCAGGGGTGTTCTAAAATGTGTGAAACTATTATATGATGGGCAAATAAACTGATATGCAATATAATTAAAATTCACTTTTTGTTCTATTTTTGCTAGCCATAGGATTATGTGTAGATTGACAAATCGTGCCAATTTTCATCAAATATTCAACTGTTCAGATGTATACTTTGTGAAGTGGAGCTTTGTAAATTCACCAAGTTGGGAGCAATCTGAGCTGCCAGTGACCCATCCTCATGATTCCAGTAGCCAAGTGCACACTGGGCTGCAGCAGCAAATGAAGAGGCAGCCGTCCACTCAGCGCTGTGTGGCTGCTCTGGGGTGGTGTTCAGCACGGGCAAGACAAGCTTCAGGAGGAATCTGCAGGCTCTTTCAGCCTAAGGAGAGAGTTCGACTCTTCCCAGAGCTGCGCGGCAAACGGGCAGGGGCAGCGTCACAGACAGTGAGCATCGAGTTCATTTCATAAGAGACAGCTCTTCCTCCTGAGCCAGGGGTTCGAGCTCTGGAACCAGCTGGCCAGAGGCTAGGGGCTCTGCATCTTTTCAAGACTTGCAAAGTTTGCTTTGGCAAGGCCCTGAGCAACCTCCTTGAACTTAAAAATTATTTCTCTGCTAAATGTGTGTTAGGACTAGATGACTTCTGCGGATACCTTCTGATCCTCTTTTTCTCTCTTGTGATTCTGCATCAAGCAAGATTTAAGTTTTACATTGTACATTACTTACTTCTTAATGGGAAGATATAAACTGATTGGATTGAAGTCTAGATTTCCTAAACTCTTCCTTCTGAAATGCCTTTAGAATCCTTGATTTAATTATTTGTTTGAATATTCATCCTAATATTTTTATGTTATTGATTCTGTACAGATTTCATTTTAGTCTTTTTAGTTTGTTTTTAATAAATACTGTCAGAAATCAACCTCATAGTTGACCCAGAGGGCCTTGACTGACTTGAAGGTTTCTGTAGCTGTTGGAGCCTGTTTGCTAAGGTGGCTGTGCTGCTGCAGGTCAGTGTAGTATATAGGCCAAATCTGCAACATGATCTTTCTTTTAGCTAGAAATACTTGCCATAGATCAGCTTTGCTGATGTAACAGTCTTTGAATTTGAATTGAATAACTCTATAGAATAATTCTGTCTTGACTTGCTGCTGTTGTCTTTGTAAGCTCTATTGTTACTAATCATCAGATGAAACTTGGTTTCCCCAAAGTACTTAATCTTTGTGAAATGAAATTTTATTGGAGATACTCTGTTTCTGTAGCATGTACTGTAGCTCCTTTTGTACAAGAAGAATTTTTTTTTAAGAGAAACGTGTTTAAAGTCTATCAATGCATTTCTAGTTTATGTTTTACTGTGGGATCTTCTGCTGTGATTCCAAATAAATGTATGGTATTTGAGAGCTTTTGTTCTCAGAAAAAATAGAGAGCTTTTTGCAGAAATCAGTGGTGTAGAACCCAAAGCCAGCTGCAGCTCCCAGCTTTCCATATTCGTTGTTTATTCTCTTAAGATAAATCATTTGACTTTGAGTTTGCATTAGTGACAGATTAAGCTGCCAGTGTAAACATTGTAGGATTGAATATTTTGAAAGTTATGTGTAATTTTGTGAAGGAACTAAACCCACGAGTCTCCGGAAGCAATGTAATGTTGCATGTGTTTGAATAATATTTTGCAATGTTCATGAGAAAGGGAAGTAAGTATTTAGAATAGTATTGGTGAAATGGTAACAGTTTATGTTTCCTAATTTTTGTTTACTGAAAATAATTCTTGACACATGGAGCTTTTACTCAAGTTTCCATGCAAAGTTGGTCCTGGAAGTAGGAGAGACACATATGTTACTGTACAGCCAAAAAATGCCATTATTTATAGTTGAGTAATCTTTCAATTTACTCTTGACAATACAATTAGGTTAGAGTGAAAATGTTTTGGTTTCAAGTCTCAGAGTTTGGGGTCTATTTGTGAAATGCTAGATATCTTCAGTTTTTTAGGAGATACTTAATAGTTCTCAATTTCTTGCAACTAATGTATGTTTATCAGAAGTGGAAACCATAAAATTTAGAATTGGCAGCTGTGATGTTCACCACCATTCTTTAAAATGCTTTTTCCTTCTCAGTCCTCACTGTTAAATTATCATTTTCTTTGTTAACAGTGTGGGGATGATGACACATTTTGAACAAAGGTCCATCCTGGGAGGATGATGAGCTTTCTTAAAAAGGGAAGGATGAACTACTGTTTACACAGCAAGAGCAGTTTGGATTAGATGAGCCTGCACATTTAATCTGGAGAAATAAATTCCTTATAAAATGGCGTACTTGTGGCTTCACTACTAAATGTTGGTTGTTTTTCCTCTTTATTTTTCTTTTTCCACATGTAGGTGCTGCAGACTTTTTAGTCAGTTCAGTTCTCTTTAATTAGCAACAGTTATGAACAAAAAAGTAGGAAGGCAAGTAAACTAAGTAATTTTTCAAAAACAGAACAGAAAGTATTTTTCTTTTGTATAAATATACTTGAAAATATCTGAAGAATTTATGCACATTGGTACGGATCTTGGTCTTGCTATAGAGAAAAGCAGAAAATTCCATTTCCTACTACTTATATGTTAGATTTGGAAGATCTTTGTTTCATCTTTTCTGTAAAGGTCTAAACATGTCAGAAGACATGGTTCTAGTATTGGATACCAATCAAAATTATCTTGTTAAAAAGTTGTGGATAACAAACTTTAAAGAAAAATATATACTGAGCATGTATTTGTTTTATAGATTTTGGCAATAAGGTTTAACTTGACTACATTTAATAAAGACTTAATGGGCAAATTTAATATTACCGATGGTTTTGATTGTTTAAGAAACTTGTTCTGTGTAATTGGGTTTTACATAAACATGCCGAAAAGATGTTAAACTTTCAAAGGACCACTTCTACATATTTATAGATGGCTTTGAAATGGGCAAACTGTGTTGTGTTCCAACGGAAAAACGTTTTTTGTACTGTTTGATATGAAAGGACAGTGCCAGAGGTGAAGGATAGTGAACAGTGAGCTAGGTGAGGAGTCAGGTACGGATAATAAAAAGCACATTTGAGCTTTCTCTTATTGCATTAGAAGTATTTAACTGTCACTCCAACAGAATGATAAATTCATCTGGAGCACAATAATTCAGCAGTGCAGTTGACAGTATTGGTTAAAGATTTCTTTCCTTTTTTAAGTTGTTGTGAATTAGAATCTTCAGTGCTGGTGCTTTGGAACTGTAACTTATGATTTATTCGATCCTTTTCTTCATTTCATTTATTAAAACATTACTTGCTGGTTCAGAAGGTTTAACATGATGTTCTTCATTGTATCCTGAAAAATTTGACCAGACCATTTTGTTCATATTCTTGGGAAATTTGTATTACTTTAGGAAGTGTTTTATTCCACATTTTTTCTAAATACAGATTTCTGGTTTTGTCTGAAGCTACTATGTGATTAAAACAGCTGCTGTTCTTTCACAGGCCTATGAAGAGTACACCAGCAAGCTTGATGCTCTACAGCAGAGAGAACAGCAGTTACTGGAATCCATGGGGAATGGAACTGATTTCTCTGTCTCCAGTTCAGCTTCAACAGACACAGTTGCATCATCTTCCTCCTCTAGCCTCTCTGTAGCACCTTCATCCCTTTCAGTTTATCAAAACCCTGCTGATATGTCACGGAATAACCCTAAGTCTCCACAGAAGCCTATTGTTAGAGTCTTCCTGCCCAACAAGCAAAGGACTGTGGTGAGTCACTTTCTATTCACATACTTATAACCTCAATATTTCCTGTATCTCTCTCTCTCCCCCTCTTATGCAAAAGTTAATTTGAGAGTTGAAAAAGTACCTGGGTGGAGGTCAGAAGTGTCATGATCACTGTGCTCTGCCACACTGTTGAATCTGTTTTGATCTGGTGAATGTTTTTGACAGGATTAACTCCAAAAAGTCCATTATAGCAATAATACAGAACTTCCAGGAGTTTTATAACTATGAAGATTCCTCAAGAAATATTTTTCTCAAATCAGCTTTATTGGATAAATAGTAATTTACCATTTTACAATAGTTAGAGACAATAAGCTCGATTTCTTGTATTATACAAAACTATTGATTAGTTTAACAGGGCAAGATGGAGGAAGTATTTTCTGTGTTGTCAGAGTTACTAGAACCAGCCTCCTGCAGCTAAGAAGGGCTGTGCAGGATTGCTTGGGGTTTTTTTATTATTATTTTTTCATCCCCACTCACTGTGGTGAGCATTTGCATGGAAACCACAATGCTTTCAGGTCTTGTGTAGAGAGCTGGCATGGGGAGGGAAATAGTTGTAATGAGAGTGGTCAAAAAGCATTGCCCACAAACTGCATGAAACTTGGTGTTTATCAGTTTTGACAATGTTACAGTGATTCCTAATGTCATGGAAGAGTAGTTCACTTTATGCTGTTAGAGAAGGGTTTTTTTAATCAGTTAAGATCTGCCAGCTGAAGAGCCTTGATATGTTATTTAGAACAATACACTGCAAACTGTGATATATGAAATTATTGCCAAGCCATCATCTAGGCTCTCTTTTGCAAGGTGGTACATAATCCAAACTTAGCAGGGGAGCAGTGTTTCCAGAGAAGGTGGGAAATCAATGGACAACAAGTGTCCATGTCAAACCAGGGCATTTTGGAGCCATCAGTCAGGTGTCAGCTATCTCTGGATTGTTACTGTCTGTTGAATTTGAGTTGCTGGTGAAAAGAAAACATCAACTGAGTAGTGCTGGGCTTTGGAGCGTGTTTCCCTATCGTTTTAGTTTCGTCCTTCCCTCAGTTCACTGAGCAACAGACTTATAGTGGGAACAGCATTGGAGGGCAGTTGTTTTCACCTGCCTTTTTTTTTTTTTTTTTTTTTTTTTTTTTAATATCGCTTAATTGTTCAAGCTGTTGCTGAAATTGGAAAGTAATATTTGGGTTTTGGTCTAGAGAATGGGAGTTTAATGCAGACTTTGACCACTGTGCAAAATGTGCAGTGTAAAGCCAGGTGGTTCTGTTGTCTGCCTGTTGAGGAAAGTCTAAACACATAGTACTATCCACAAAGTGAAATCTGGACATCATGTCCTGGAGTTTGAAGGGACTCTGGATGCTTCGCGTGTTCTGTCCCACCCTGACTGGCAATTTGCAGCCCCTCTCATTGGGCTCTTAAGTTGGTTTTGTTCCTTTCCTGTAAAGGATCACAGCCTGTCACTTCCTGCACTGTTCTGTGCGTTACCTTTTTTGTCTCTTCTTTGTGTTCTCCTGTCCTCTAACCCACATTGTGTAATTATACTCTTATTCTTTCCCCCTCATCTGCAATACTCTTCTTCTGCTTCTTTTTCTCTCCTCCTCAATCCTGTTTCACTTTTTGCAGTACTAGAGGCTCTTTCTGGGCAATGGGAGGCAAATGTGGTTTAACTTGGGTGTAGTCAGGGAGAGGCTCTTGTTTCTGTCCCCAGCTTTCTGGTGGAGGCTGAACACTCTTTGCCTTACAGATTCAACTCTGCAGCTAGTTTCCAGTTTGCTTTGGTTCTTTTTATTTCAGTTTTACACACTGTTTGGATCAAATTTTTTTTACTAAGTAGAACTTTCTTTCCTATTTTCCTTTCATGTACTAGTAAATTATCTCTGGTTTAGAGCTGAGAAGTGGTGCTTATAGGAACTCTTGAGTGTGGGGGTTACTGGCCTTGGAGCTGAAGTTCATTTCTCTGAAGCTTGAACCAGTGCTCATTTTATTGAGAAAGTCAGGAATTTCTTGTATGGCGACTCTTACTGTAAGTACTTTGTTTTCAGTGTTTATTGATTCTACATGTAGTCTGTTGAAAACTAAGGAAATGCCAGGAGCAACCGCAATTCAGGAGGAGCTGCAGCAGCTTACAGAATCCTGGGGTGCATCAAGCACAGCATCACTAACTAGTCAGGAGGGTTGATTCTCCTCCTCTACTGAAGTGTGGCCTCACCTTGAGCTCTGTGTGCGGTTTTGGGTGTTATAGTGTAAGATTCTGTGATTCACAGTGCAGTTTTAATGGCCAGCAGTCAGATGCTAGGTTACTAACCTAAAAAGGCATCCAGCATTTTTCAGTGAACACTGAGACTGCTTCCTTCATTCTCTTAGTTGATTGAGAAGTTTTGCACGTTTGTCTTCCTTGATAACCTCTGGTTTTAAAGCAGACTGGTTGTGTCTCACTTGTGCCCATTAACAGCCATTTGCTTATGTAGCTGTGATGGTAGTTCAGGATGTTCAAGTATACAGGTAACTTGTGATCGGTTGAAGCAGGAAGGAGTTTCCTTGTGAAAATATGTCATTAGAGCCATTCCCCATTAGAGCCTTCCCCCTGCCCTAATTCCCATTCCATGTGGCTGTTAAAGCAAGGCTCGTGTGTTCTGCAGTCCAGCTGGTGGCTGGGAGAAATACCGTTAAAGTTGCAATGTTGCAGCCATCTCTCCACCTCAACCTCAGTTGCTTTCAATTAATACCTACTTCTGAAAGAAAATCTTGTTAATATCACAATAATTATTTCAGTCTCTATTTCCATTTCACTTCAGGAGGGGAGAGGTGTTGTCAGATCCTAAGGAGTATATTTTTGTCTGGTCATGCCATGACATTTTTTAAACCGACTTAGTGACTGGAATTGAGTAGGTAATGGAGAGCCAACCTTGTTATTTATCGTAGATCACTCTGAAGCAGCCCCAAGTACTACAACAGCCTTCTGCTATTTGTTTAGAGCTGCTAAAAATGCAGGAAATGGGGGGAGTTGCTTGCATGTCTTACATTTTTGACTAGCAACTGCCTTGTTGAGAGTTCTCTACGTGTTATTGTTTGTGTAGGATCAAGCAAATACATCTGTTGGAGCTGACTCCAGTTCAAAATATAATTTAAGGAAATTGGTGGAGTACAAAGAAATGAGGCCATGGTGTTCAGTGTAAGTGGTCGTGGTGCTGAGCTAGCATAGCTGATGGGAAGTTTCTTTGTGTGTGTCATGATAAGGCAGAGCGTTGGACAAAACTTCCTAATGGAGGAAAAGGCGTGAAGGTGCTTGCCTGAAAGCCTGACGGGTCTGTGGCAGAGCCTACTGCTGCTGATCATTTGAAGTCAGCATTTTAATTCAACTGGCTACAGGACAGGGTTCAAAACCTTTTTGTGAAAGCAAAACCAAATAGTTGGCTTGGTTAGCTGGAGTTGAATCAATGAATAAGTAGTGTCAGAAATAAAAGATTGTTTTCCTTGTCCTGGAAAGAGATAAGAGAAGTTTCTTTCTCTGCACAACCTCCTTGAAGAAACAATAACTTGTTTTTTCTTCTCTTGTGCTGGGGTAATTTTATCCCCTATAATGCAGAGACAGAAACATGTATACTTGTTTCCTTAGTGACTTTGTTCAATTGGCAAGCCACACATCCTTTGGAGAAACATTCCACACTAATGTGACTCAGTCACTCTCTGCAGATGGATTTGTTCTGTTGTGTTCTAGGCCAGAGGGAAGGATGCTGAAATCATAAAAATGTAAGATGGTGCAAGTCTGCCTGAGATGAAAAGTTGTTTTGTAGAACAAGTTGATGAGGCTTATCCAAGCAGTGGCAGAATTTAGGGAAATACTAGTTTAAAGCTTGTTTGTGTTGGCTATCTAAATGTCTGTGGTGTGCGTAGTAACTACTAATTAAGGGAGAGCTTTTGGAGGCAGAAGGAAAATATGAAAACTCTGATCTCCTGCTGGTCGCTAGAAGTCTGAGAGATTATGTTACATGCCAGGTCTTGGTTTTGGTGGAAGGGATGTAGTCTTGAATGGAAGTAGATGATAGTGTGTTGGCATAAAAGCAAGTGTTATTATTTACTACTGAGATTTCTGAGAGAATGTGCGGAGCTGGCATGGATCACAGCCCTGGGCATTCTTAGTTGTGGTGTGGATTAGGATTTTTTCCAAATTGTGTGATTGAATGTGCATGCGGAGAGAGAAAAGAGACAGAAGACAGTGCTCATGCAAATGAACAGAAATAGACACATGCCTGGTTGTTGAGAAGGGAGAGTGATTCAAGAGAATGGTGATTATCAACTGATGCAGAGGTACCGGACAAATAGGATAACTTCAGGTTTATGTAAGAGGAGGAATACATTGAAAAAGTTTAAAATTAACTGAAGGAGTTTGGGCAGTGAGCATAAAAAGCCTTCTGTGAGTGTAAAGAATACAGGAATATGGTATTTGCATGTAGGGCAAGATTTAAGCATTTTGTGGGATTGCTTTGAGTTGTGTGATTTTTGATTTTTTTTTTCCTAACTTTTTTATTTGAGGGTTGGGGAGGTGTTTTTTGAGGACCTGGGTAAAGTATCTTTTACATGTCAATTTTTAACTGGTAGGTTTGGGATAAGGAAAAGACCTCCATTTCCAGTTGCAAAAACAGTTGCAATTTTTGCTCTGTGAAAGTTGACAAAATAGTTAAAATGAATTAGGGATTGCTCCAATTAGATTGTTTGCTCACTGTAGACCTTAAGGCACTCACAAGAATTTTTCGACCGTTTTCCTGTGGCCCATCAGGTGAGGCTGGTTTCTTCTCTTGGAGGAAAGTTTTGAAACCTGTAATGGAGTAAACATTTTGTGGACATATCTGGAGTATCTCTCTGTTATAATGTAAGAGGACAAGAATAGGTCAGCCACGTACATTTTCCATGGGTTGTCTTCCAAATCTGAGCTATTTGTCACTCAGGAATTTAATGAGTTTAAATGTTTTCTATTTGGAAACCCTCTGTTCGGCCTTCATTAAATGCATGCTATGGATACTAGAAATTTGTGTCTTGTGGTTAGGAATTCCTTGGGTGTGGTTATGTGTAGTGTGAGTAATCATGTTCTGTGTTGGTCTTTAAATCTGCCACATGCTACTTTATACTGAGTGAAATAAGAGCATCCAAGAAAAGCCATTTAACACATTTAACATTTTTATACCAGTATAAAACAAGTAGCTAAAACTGGTCATAACTCTGCAGAGGAACAATATTACGTTTTTGATGTTGTAGTGAAGTCTGAGTAAAAGGAAAGGGAGAGAATTCTAGGAAAGAGAATACACTAAGAGGGCTTCTAACTCAAGTACTCGATGAACAAGATCATACAATTTGATGAATTATTTTGATTACCCAGAAAATCCCTTCTGGACAAGTAGTTAGAATGGGGGGAAAAAACAGGCTTGAAAGCAAATGAGCTCTCTTGAATGATTATATGGAGCATGGAAAGTTACAGGAAAGCCGTGTTTAAGTGTAAGAAATGATGGGCATTGGAAAGGCATCAGGTGATAGGTCTTGTGCTTCATCTCTGTGGTCTGTTGCTGCCTTCTGCACGTTACAGCTTCCAGAGGAATTGTTCCCTTCATGTCTTCTGGCCATGGTGGAGTGGCTGTGAGGGTGGTGAGGAGTATTCACTGCTCTCCCCACTTGCATTTCTAAAGGATCCTCTCCCAGCTCCGGTGCCTTCTCTCTTTCTGTCAGAATGAGCAACGAGTGGATTTGGTCAGTTTGAATTCTGTTTCTGTTCACAGTGGTCTGAGTGGGGACAGTGAAATAAGGGGGAACAAAATAAAACCAGATGCTGTACGTGCTTTGGAAAGCTTGGTGGCCTCCAAATACTTCAGTTGCCTGCAGATTCTTGATAGGATGAAATCATTCTGTGTTATCAACCACAACAAGGTCAAAAAATTTCCATGGTAGCTTCTAAACTGAAAGTAATACTTCAGGTAACAAAAAAAGTTACCCTTTCTTCCATGTTCAACTACAAATATGGTGTGGGTTCTGGTTGTTCTTTGTTTTGCTTTTAAGAGTAATTAGAGGTGCTTTGTGTAAAAACTCAGCATAAATCTGGGCCAGTAAAGCTTTTCCACTTGGGTTTGCATTGTTATTGCTTCACATGCGTCTCATAGTTACACATATATCGGAAAGTTAATGGAAGTTCCCAAAATGTGAATGTGAGACTGTGTTTTTAAAAGTGACAGTTTGTATGTTTTAAGAGTTAAAGGAACTAAATAGGACTTAGAATGCTGTGCATAGGGACAGTTCTTAAGTGTCTCACTCTTGTCACACCTTGGTTTATTAGTACATCTGCCTTTTAATTAGGCAAGTGATCATGTGGGCTCTGCAGTCATGAAGACTGGAAGAATAAGCTATTTTTATTCTATGTAAATTCTTAGCATAAATTAATTCATCATGCATCCACAACTGGGATACTTCAAATATTCTGTTTTTAGATCTGGTACTTGATTCATTTCTTTTGAGTCCATATTTGCATCTTGCTTTCTGTAGTTTATGCTGTGAGTTTGTGCCTCAAGCTTGCTTAGTAGTAAGCACTGGATTTCTGTAGGCATTTAAGCTGCACTACCAGTTTCACCTGTCAAGTATAAGGAAAATTCAGAGAAGGAGTGTTCAGGCAGCTGAATAAACCAGTTTCTTGCTTTTAATTACACACCTGGTTTGTCATGATTAGGTTTTTCTAATCAAAAATACAATTAAAAACCTCCCATGCTGTAGCAAACATGCAGCAGAAATTGAGTTTATTTTTAGCCTATGCCAATGGCTGGTTGCTGAATGTATCTGAATACTTTGGAATTTTCTGCGTCTTATTAGCAGTCAGGTGACATGCAGTAAATGGTAGTTTACTTTCAAGTAAACTTCACTTGATACTTCTGTATCACTAGGAAAAGTTATTCTGTCACTTTTTAAATTGTCTTTTATCTTTGCTCGAGAGTTTTCTTTCTTTTGTCCTTCCAATTTTCTTCTGCCCTCCCACTGAGGAGGGAATGACTAACCAGCTGGGTGGTGCTAAGCTTCCAGCCAGGGATAACTCACCACAAGCTGCCCTCTCAAGTGCTGGATAAATTCAAAGGCCTGTGTGTTGAAAAGAGAATAATTTAATCTACTGCAGTTTTATTGACACACTGTCTTAGATTGTAAAGTGAAACAATATTGAAAACTTGCCATAGTAAAACTGATGACTTGTCATCTGGAATGCCATGTGCAACATTGATCATTGGTTTTTACTCAAGGAGTGTTTAGTATTCCTTATGAGATGGAAAGTCTGGCTGTAGAAAGTAATGAGTGCTAGAAAAAAAATACTGTTTGGAGCATGCTTCCTTTACCTCATAATGTGCTAGGCAGGCACTCAATGAAATGGAATGCAAGTCACAAATCTGAAAGCGATCATAATAAATGTTTTAATTCCATGTCTAGTAAGTCATACTTAAATTCATGCTTCCTGTGTTTTTTAAGCAAACTAGCCAACAAGAGTTTTAATATTTACAGAGAATGAATACTACCTGAAGATGGAAGTATACATTTGGGTTTAGGATTAGTTGGAACAGTTTAAAGAAGGATGTGAATTTTAGCCCTTCTGCTATAGTTTCTTTCTCCCACTCTGCTTTTAAAGCACTTGGAGTGTGATCAGCTGAGACAGGACTCTACAAAAGTGAACTCTGAGTCTAGCCTATTACAAAGATTTATTTTAACTGTTTTGTACCTTAAGTTTCTAATGCATGTGGGTTTTGGTTTGGAGAGCAGCCAGCTGACTTTTTTGTCTCTTAACAAAAACCACAGGTCCTGGGGTTTCATGCCCATGTAGTGGCTACAGATATTTTTCTAAATGAGTGTTTCTCACAAATCTGAAGTCTAAAGCCCTGTTTCCCAAACTTTATTTTACTGGTGAGTCGTTGTCAACCTTCACAGTTTCTGACACTGGTATTCACTCTAACTAAAATTTGAAGATGGTGATCTGCTCTCTACTATCTCCTTTAAAGTGGTCAGTGCTCTTCTGAACACAGTTTGGGAGCTGTCTCTCAAAAGCTTGAAAAGTTATATGTGGAGGCCATTGATTAGGCACAACAGGTTTCTTCATCCAGTGTGCTTGAGTGATGATGTATTCTTGAGAAAATATTTCTGCACTGACATAAATCAGTCTGATGTGTTCTACGAGCGAGTACACTTAATTGCATTGGAGGTGCCAGTGGGTGCTGGTAACCCATGTCTTTGCAAGTTAAATGGAATGTGTTTGATTGAATGGTAACAGCTTTGTAAAAGGGGTAAATTCTGTTCAATTTCCCTTGGAAACAAGATTTAATGCAATGAAACTGCCTCTCATTTGTCTCACTAATATGCTTCATTAAGAATGTATTTTCTTGCTGCTTTCTCCTGGAAGCTGGACAGAGCTTCATGTCCTGATATGCAGAACAGCTGTTTCTGAAAGCTGTGTTCTTTGTCTTCTAGAGGATGTGATGTTCAGTGCCATCTTATGTCCTTTTTGCCACAAAGGAGGGTAATTTTCTCTTAGTGCTGTAAGAAGTAGCTGACTGATTTGGTGAAATATTTGTCCTCCATAGGTAAGATGTGAAATTAAATGTGGATCTCATGTTTGGATTTTACCAGAAGACCTGACATGTTGGAAGGCCAAACTAATTATTTGGCAAAAGTATAGTTTAGCTGAATTTTTTGCCCATCACTTTGAATTCTGTAAACATGTGGCTGAAAGTTTTTAGTCCTGGGTACAAGGTAGGGGGAGGAAAGAAGTGTGATCTTCCAGGGTGTATACGTTGTGGTAAGGAAATAAATACTTTAAAGTGATATTTCAAATCCATTCTACTTGGCCTATTTCCACTATTGTACCCAGTAGTCTTCTTGATTGTTTGGAATTGCTCTGAAGCTCTAAGGTATGTTGCACATACCTTACTTACCATATACTTGGCTAAAGTGGGCTGAGGGAAAAATAAAGCCAGCTTACTAGTTTTGAGAAGCATAATACTGAATATTCAGGGCTGGGCAGCCTCTCCACTTTCAGAGAATACCTATGCATTGGTGTTTTGGCGTGCTTCTCATCTCTTCATTGTTCTGAAACATTGGAAACTGCAGTGGTGTAAGGAAGCATTTTTGACTTACTGAGTCTATGCCAGTTTCTAGTCTGATGATAGGAAAGCGATGTAAGAGTTATTTAGGGACGAATTTCTTACTGAATCGGGAATGACCTGATTTACAGAAACAAATGATTTATTATGCATTGCTTAAATACTTGTGGCTGCAGTACTAAATATACATCAGTAATATTGTTATACTTAGTGTCCCTAGAAATAGTTCAGGTGAGTAAAAGAAATGAGGACATTGAGGGCTATAGCACTGTTTTAATCTGTCTTGGTAGTAAGACTGCTTTGAGAATTTCTGCAGTCTGGAATAATTTTCAATTTTTTTTCCTTGGGGCTTAACATTTGCAAACTTGAGCATGTGTTTTGGTGTTTCCCTAAATTGCTACTTGCCCAATTTAGGATGCTCAGGTAAATTATCTTCTCTGGTATGTTATTAATCTACACACTGAACGCACCTTACAGTCTGTGTTGGCAGCTTCCGTACTGTTTTAGTGTTATATAGCCCACACTTTCATACTCTTCACTTTTAAGAGTTGCTTGCTGAATCAACTTTCCAATTGCTATAAAAACCTAAGCCTTTTCTGATCTACAAATCTTATGTATATAAGTTACCTAAAAAGAAAGCCCTTAACAATCACAATTTGGATTGTGATCAATCTCCTAGCTCAGTAACATGAGTTTCTAGGTGGTAATCATTGTGGAACATTTGGATTCCCTTCATTATAAAACGAAGGCATCCATCAACTGATGGATCAGTGCAAACAAAGTGGACTTTGAATAATATTAAACATTCTATGTTTCAATAAAATGCCGACTTTGTTCAGTGTATTGTGTAGCAGGCATCAGAGTGCTGTGTATTTTGGAGTAGATGAGAAATTTTCTCCTGGGGAACTGGTTTTGTTAAAAAAATGCTGATGCGATTCAGTCGAAACGCTCTGTGGGAATCCTGGCAGAGCTGTTGATGAGTCGATGACCCTGCTGCGTGCGCTGGAGCTGCCGGCGGCGCTCGGCGCTGCCCGGCGGGCTCCGCTCCCTCTGCCCGCCGCCCGGGCGGGCTCCGCTCCCTCTGCCCGCTGCCCGGGCGGGCTCCGCTCCCTCTGCCCCTGCCCGGGCGGGCTCCGCTCCCTCTGCCCGGGCGGGCTCCGCTCCCTCTGCCCGGGCGGGCTCCGCTCCCGCTGCCCGCCGCCCGGGCGGGCTCCTCTGCCCGCCGCCCGGGCGGGCTCCGCTCCCTCTGCCCGGCGGGCCCCTCTGCCCGCCGCCCGGGCGGGCTCCGTCCCTCCCGGCGGGCTCCGCTCCCGCCCGGGCGGGCTCCGCTCCCGCTGCCCGCTCGCCCGGGCGGGCTCCGCTCCCTCTGCCCGGGCGGGCTCCGCTCCCTCTGCCCGCTGCCCGGGCGGGCTCCGCTCCCTCTGCCCGGGCGGGCTCCGCTCCCCTGCCCGCTGCCGGCGGCTCCGCTCCTCTGCCCGGCGGCTCCGCTCCCCTGCCCGCTGCCCGGGCGGGCTCCGCTCCCTCTGCCCGGGCGGGCTCCGCTCCCTCTGCCCGGGCGGGCTCCGCTCCCGCTGCCGCCGCCCGGGCGGGCTCCGCTCCCTCTGCCCGGGCGGGCTCCGCTCCCTCTGCCCGGGCGGGCTCCGCTCCCTCTGCCCGGCCGGGCTCCGCTCCCTGCCCGCCGCCCGGGCGGGCTCCGCTCCCTCTGCCCGCTGCCGGCGGGCTCCTGCCCGCTGCCCGGGCGGGCTCCGCTCCCTGCCCGCTGCCCGGGCGGGCTCCGCTCCCTCTGCCCGGGCGGGCTCCGCTCCCGCTGCCCGCCGCCGGGCGGGCTCCGCTCCCTCTGCCCGGGCGGGCTCCGCTCCCCTTGCCCGGGCGGGCTCCGCTCCCTCTGCCCGCTGCCCGGGCGGGCTCCCTGCCCGCTGCCCGGGCTCGCTCCTCTGCGGGCGGGGCTCCCTCTGCCCGCTGCCCGGGCGGGCTCCGCTCCCGCTGCCCGGGCGGGCTCCGCTCCCTCTGCCCGCGCCCGGGCGGGCTCCGCTCCCTCTGCCCGCTGCCCGGGCGGGCTCCGCTCCCTCTGCCCGAGGAGCCGCCCCGAGCTGCGCTTCGTGTGCCGCAGCACGAGAACCGCGCTGGGGCTTGTGTTTCTCAAGACTCAATTGGTCTCCAAATCACTTTCTTGGAACCAGCTTTTCCTTTAACTTTGCTATAATTTGGGGGTGAAAAGAAAGCAGAAAGGGGTTTCAGAGGGAATGCTTTGTAGGGTGAGATTGCTGCTTTACAGCAGGCGCTAGTAGGGAGTGAAGGGCTACATGCACAGATGGTGATAGACCGTGCTGTACCAGTCTGGGAAAATGATTAATCAATACTACAGGGACTTATTCTAGCACTAAGTTCTTTTAATTTGGCCTTATGTTTCTCTGCTCAGGAGTTCTGTTAAGAGAATGTTCTAAATGTGATGCTGATTCAGGATCATGATGGTTTTTGAAAGTAATAGAAACAGTTCTTTGGGTTTTAGCTGGATCTTGGCGAAAATGGCAGTGAAGACAACAAATGTTCTACCATGTTTCTAATTGCAAGTTGCAAAATATGACTTGGATTTTAATGAAGGTGACTTGGGAAAATAATACTGAGGAGCAGCAAATGACAAGTGAGCAGAATGTTTAATGCACATTTTCATTTTATCTCTTAAAAGAAACCCTGTCACTTCATGAATCTTGTTTTTGACAAAATTAAAAGGAAAAAAAATATACCAGTGTAATTAATTAATAGCATTGGAACTTTGAGGTTCCTGATGCATTTCTTTGCTTCATGAGTTACTGGAGGATGTCGTCATCATTTATGGAGGATCAGTGCTGGAGGAAGAAAATGATTTCCAGTCACCACAAGACTGCTTATCTCTTCTTTAATGTTAGTCATCTTCCTACTGCTTGACTTTTCCTCCATGTCCTGTTCCACTCCCTGACACAGGTCAAGATTTTACTAACCTGGTTTCTTTTAATACTTAACTCTGTTGGAGTTTTCTGCCTAAGCTAGAACCTCTTCCTTCTCTGTGCTGGGTTCTGCTGCTGCTCTTAGGCACTTCCTTCCCCCTGATGTTCCTTGTCCAAAACAAGCCACCTTTTCTCCCAATCACAGCTTGAAAGCTTTCTGTTCAGGACATACTTCCAGTACTTCTCCAGGTGTTGGCAAACAGTTCTCCCTGCCAGGTGGTTCATCACATCTTTTTTTCCTTCTCTCAGCCTCAGCTCTTCAGTCTGTCCTCCCTCTGTCATACTCGTTTGATTCCCACCAACCTGCTGATCACAATTCCCTCTCCCAGTACACACATGCTTTCCCTGAATGTTTGGTTCTTGAGGTTTATCCTGACCCTCTCCTCCCATTTCTCCTTCACGCCTGTCGGGGTCCCGACAGTTTTGGGACCCCGATTAGTTGTTTTAAGTCCTTACTTCTGCCCATGCGTTCAAAGGACGAGATAACACCTCTCGGTCTTTTGTCTCAAGGCTGTTTATTGTTCCTTATCTATAAAATTTTTCTTTCTGCCCAGCCCAGGTCTGCTCAGTAGGACAGTCAGAGGCACTCTGCCTGCCCCCAGGGCGGTGTTATCTTTATATACAGAAAACTACGTGTGACATATTTACAATTATTTCCTAATAACCATCACCTATGTTAGACAGTGAACTTCTACTCTAAACCAATCCAAAAGTGCCAACATCATCAGAGAAGATAGAGGTACAGAAGAACAAGAAGAAAGGTTAGACACACCCAAATTCCTCTATCTTGTCCCCAAAAACCCCTATACAAAGAATCCTAAAATCTACATTAATACCTTGTGATATACTAATCATTACACTATTTACACTTCTGTAACTTTCATCTCTTCATATAAAGGTGACAATTTGCTCCAGGGTTCGTAATCGAACCCACTAGTGTTCTGAACTGTGTGCCAGGGTCTCCGAGCCCCTTGGCAAAGATCTCGACAACTCTAGACTCCCAGAGAGATGTCCTAAGCTGCGACACATGCCCAACCTTTTTCCTGGCTCTTTTCATTCCCCTTTTTGTCCCCCACATCTGTCTGCCCCCTTTGCAGTGTTTCAGTTTCTTCTGCCAATGTGGGTATCGGCAGTAAAGTGACTGAGGTTGCCTGAAAGGTAGACCTGAATTTTCTGTGGGGACTCAACCTCAATGCAGCAGGAGCTATACTTAGAGGAAAAATAGCCTTGAGCCAAAGAACTCTTGCTTCCTCCATCAAAAGGGCTCATGAATGGACCTAATGTGTGTGGGAGGTTGGAGCACACCTGAAATCTTCTGGGATTTTAGTCAGTTTTACTCTTAAAAATATTTACTATTTGTAAATATATATGTTGGAGGCACAGAGAAGGACACTAGACAGGTTCTTTTAGGGATCTTTGGCAGAATGATGCTGGCAGTAAATCATAGGGACAATTAAAGAGTTATTTTCTTAACAAGATATTATGATTAGTATAGCACAGAATTTAGTATTAGAATAGCACGAGTTCACAAGCAGAATCAATATTGTGCAACTTACAAGTATCATAATACAGAATTTATAATACAACTTCACTTATAATTTCTAATCACCTTTGCAGATCAAGAGAAATCTTTAATACATGTTTTGCTGTATTGATACAACAATCATAATTTAGACTCGACATTTGTATGAAGAAATGTGAGTCACACCCTCCATCCTTGGAGAAAGGAGGAGTTCCTTACTAAGGAGTTACATAGAGTAATAAAAAGATGCATTAAAAAAGAATGCAATATGTAAACCAAAGTCTCCTAAGGCTGATTATCAAAATTGTAAAATTGTGTGTGCTATAGGATGTTTTTTTCAAGGAATTGAAAAAATTATCTTCTTTTTAAATGTTTGTGTTGACCAGATGAAATGCACAAATTGCCTCTGTAAAGAGGTGTTCTCATGTTAATGGGAGGAAGATGGTGAAGCAAAATATTCCTTTAATTTGTGTCTTCTGAAAGGGTGTATGTTTGAGTTCTAGAAATGCAATATATAGTGTAACCTCAAGTGGTGTTAACAAAGCTGCTTGAAACAGGCTGCTACTGTGCACTGTCATGCTTAAGTAGGACATAGAGCCCCTAAATACCCATGGAAATTTAAACTCGGGGAACAAAAACTAGGTTCCGATCCAAAGCCAGTTGAAGCTGATTAAAGTCTGCTTTTGGCTACCCAGTGCTCTGGCTTAAGCCACTCGCAAGCTAGATTTGTTTCAGGTGTTCAGACAGACTTATCAGGTTTGTTAAGTTTGTGGTTCTTTCTTCTGGTTTGTGTTCAAGGTATTGTCCATGATTTTAGGAGTTATGCCAGCGTGTACAGTGCCTGAAGCCTTACATATTTTCACTATTGAGTTCTAGAAATAGTTAGTAGATAATATTAAATATCTGAACTACACTTAATCACCAGATCATGTATTCTTCCTTTTTATGGCTTGACACTATATGCTGGTAAATCCCAGGTGTACCTAGAGGTGATCTACTCACTTGTATAAGATATGCCTACAATTAGAATAGAGGTGAGGAAAATATCTTTGCATAGTGTGCAGTTCTTGATTTGGCTAGTTTTAATGTTCTCCGTTCTTCCCATCCTGTTAGTTATCTAAACTTTTCAAGGCAGGAAACAGAAGAGAGCAATATATTTTTCATATCTGACGTATCTGTAGAGGCACAAATATAGGTTAAAGTGAGAGGTGATGGACTGCCTGACTCAGATGACTGTTTTGTTTCACTTGTTTGCATGCTTATCTTCTGTTTCAGAAATAGAAAATAAAATATTTACATTTTATAGTAATGGGTTTTTTTTGAGTGCAGTCCAAGTCAGTTTCCTCACTTAATTTCACTTGGCATGTTTCCCCACTTATGTTCAGGCCAGCCTGTAAAATTAAAGCTGTATGTACTTATTAGCTATCTGTGTGCTGTGTCTCCAGTTTTTTCCACTTGAGAAAGCTGGAAATTCACTTTTGGAGTTCAGTGAAGATTGTGTTCCAAATGTCAATAGAAGTGTAGAGCTGTTGTCTCTTCTAAGTGAGCCCTTCTCCTCATATACTATTCAGCAATAAAATTTTCCTTGGTACAATAAAGGTTCTGTAAAACATCCTGAAGAGTGGGTTTTAGCACTTGAGGTTCACAATGTTTGTATCAGTTTGGAGACATAAATTGGAAATTGTTTTAACTCTTTTTTTTTTTGTATTTGACCTCTAGGTTCCAGCAAGATGTGGAGTGACAGTCCGAGACAGCCTAAAAAAAGCGCTGATGATGAGAGGTCTTATTCCAGAATGCTGTGCTGTTTACAGAATACAAGATGGGTATGATTTATGTGGGATGCTTTTTTGCTCTTAAAAGCTCTTATTTGGGCTACCCAGTTCTGTGCAAAAGTTGTTTACAAAGCTCAGAATTTTATGATACTTTGCACTGAACAACATGCAGATAGCAGACATGCTGAAAAGAATGTCTAACTCCTAGGAAAAGGCATGGGCATAATATTGAGTAGTATGAGATTATGGCAAAACACTCATTAATCAAGCTCATGCTAATCAAAAAGTATTAAATAGGTTGTGTTAACTTCTAGGGTTTGTTTCATTTGGCTATAATGCATTCTTAACTAAAGACAGAGTTCCCTTGGGAGAAAAAAATAAGTTTTCAGCCCTAAAAATTTCTATATTATCTTCATGTACACAATTAGCATCTCTTTGGAACTCTTACACAACAGGTACCTTCACAAACACTTTATTTGATCAATAAGCCATCTGCCATGTAGGAAACAAGGACCTGGCCACTATTGGAGCTGGTTGAAAAAGTGCATTTCCTTCCTGCAGTTTGTCCAGGGAAGGTGTGCTTTGTTTGCTCTTTACTGACCCTAAGGTCTTGCTTCTAAAGTTTTCTGCAGTTAGACTGGGGAGCAGCCCCCCACAGTGTAACTTTTGAGCTGATCTCACAACTTTGGCAAGAGACATGCAAGGGCTTGTGTGGTGATGCTAATGAGAGGCTTATTTGTGCTTCAGAGAGAAGAAGCCAATTGGCTGGGACACAGACATTTCCTGGCTCACGGGAGAGGAGTTGCATGTGGAAGTTTTGGAGAATGTGCCGCTCACGACACACAATTTCGTATGTACTGGGTTTTGTGAGATGTTGAGTGGGGTTACATCAACTTCGTACTTTCAAATTCAAATTACCAACTTGGAATATTTTGCATCTGTGGGATGTGGTGGGAGTTGCAAAAGAAGTTTTTTAATCACAGTAGCTTAAGTGAATTAGATAGAATTGTATTTGACATAAGTGATGCTAGAGTATGTGATCACCCTTAAAACTTTTATGTTTTGTTGGAATACACCCTCTAAAATCTATAAATGTAGGGGGTTTATATCAGCACTGCATTGCAGAGCTGTAATAATAATCTACTATTTTTGTATTGCTGTATCTATAAAATGTATTCTGGGCCTCCCTGCTGGCTCTGCAGCAGCAATTAACTAATGAACTAACTATTCCCAGAGCAGTGCTGACATCATCAATGATGCAGTGCACAAATATGTTTTGACCTGATAAGGCACCAAGTAAATGGAAGCTGCTGAACAGAATCTGTCTAAATGTTTCTAGCTACATACAAAATCCTGGAAATAATGTTTGTCACATTGGGAAGAAAGACCTTCTATTTCAGCTTAAAACATAGCAAAATTCTGTTCTGCAGGCTGATTCAACCTATTCATCTCAAACAAGCTGTTTGGGTTATGGCTAGTTAGGTGAACTCTGGTAGGCTAAACGTTGTTTTTTATGTCCCTCTGAACTTTTGATTATTACATGTAATAATAGGAACAACAGCGTATGTGTTTTTACACTAGGTATTGCTAAATTTGAAAATTAACTAAATCATTTCCCCCCTATCATTTGTGGAGAATGCACACTCACACTTCTGTGATTCTGAATGTTTCTGAGTTTCAGTAATCAAAAGTCAAAATGACATCTGTATGTGTAACCATACATTGAAGCCATATATATATATATGCATGCCAGTGTGTATTTCCAGTCCTGTGAGTATTAGAGAGAAATGTTCTTTTGGCTTCTGGAAAAGTTAGGATATGAAATAATATTTCAGTAGCTTTTGTTTTTGTAGGTTGTATCCAAGTAAATTGTCAATGTTTGTGTCTAGCATGATAATAGTGAAATTTTGCTTCAGATTTTTTGCTCTTATTCTTACTGCTAGTGAAGTGAAACATTAATTCCAAGAAACAGTTGGAACAATGTTGTAATCCATGAAAACTGTTTCAAAAAGATCTTTTGTGTTAACGTCTTTGATACATAAAGCTGTAGCTCCGGCATCACAAAAGAGGCTTGTAAGTACACTTGAGGGAGGTAAAAGCAAATAGCCTATCTTGTGCTTACAGAAGGACTCCAGGTAACGGTGATTATTTTTGAACAATGTAGGTACGAAAAACGTTCTTCACGCTAGCGTTCTGCGACTTCTGTCGAAAGCTGCTTTTCCAGGGATTCCGATGCCAGACTTGTGGCTACAAATTTCACCAGCGCTGTAGTACAGAAGTGCCACTGATGTGTGTCAATTATGACCAACTTGAGTAAGTAATCACAATTGATTTTCAAGTTGAGCCTTTTAATCACAGTTGTCAGTGACTTCTTGTGTTAAATCTGTAGTTCAGGAAGTCAGAGGAGGTACCTGGAAAAAAAATGAAAATAGTTAAACTGTTCTTGTGAGACTGCTTAATTCATACTCTTTCTGTCCTAGCTCAGACAACCAGTTCATATTTCTTTGCTGGTCTGTGAAGTGCTTTTTTTGAAGCATGAATAGGGTTGCAGAGCACTTGACTATATCAGACAGACTACTCATTGTTCACAGTTGTTATTATTAATCAAAACTGGTTCTTTACTGTGTGATTGCTAGGGCCCTGTTTAAAATTTAGCTGTGGGTTTTTTCTCTTCAGTGTGAAAAAATGTTGAGGCACTAGTTGATTGTAGTGAAATTGCAGTGGATTTTATAATAATTGAAAATATATCTGCTAGCAAGATTAATGCCTAGGTAAGAAACATAAAAGAGAATGACCCAAACAGTCCAGTGTTCTTGTACTGAGTTACAGATCTGTTTGTGTAAGTCTTTGATGTAGATTTAGGATCTGGTATAAACTGGTTCTGTTCTATTCGATTAGTTTCAGCAGAGGCTATTAAGTCTTTTAAATAGATTTTTGTATAAGGAATAATTTAAAATGCTGTTTTTCTCCCCAAGAATGAATTTAATTTCAGTTTATTTTGGGATTTGTAACTGTTTCCGTTGGCATCTCTGGAGTTTGTGCTCAGGGTATAAGTTTATGTACTGATAGATATATGTTGTGCATTCTTGAAGAACCATATGTTTACAATTCCAGCTAAAATATTAAAAAGTTTAATTTCCACAAAGTTTATATTTAAAGCATGATCTTTTGATCCTTTGTGAAGTAAATTATACTTTAAACACATCTTGTGGATTTAATGTGTTAGTGTGATCTTTATGTTTAAATTTAGAATTTACTCAATGAGGGTTTTAGGGTCTATTTTGTAGTTTTTGATTATTATATTGTGAAACTTCTGGGTTTTGCACAAGTTAGGTTGTTTTTGTTTTGTTCTTGCCTCACAGTTTGCTGTTTGTCTCCAAGTTCTTTGAACATCACCCCATACCACCAGAGGAGGCCTCCTTAGGAGAGACCACCCCAGCATCTGGATCATACCCCTCAGTGCCCCCTCAGATTCCGTTGGGTATGAACTTATTCCTGCTGTTTAATAACATAACCTTTCAGTACTGTGCTAAGAAACACTCAAAATACTGCTTTGCAGCTCTGCATTGTTGTAATCGAGCTTCTCATGCAAGTACATCCACCTATGCTTGACTTCAAAGAAGTGAATGTTTTCATTCACACAAGTTCTATAAATTAGTAATGAGCCTAGGTTAAATGTGTATGTAACTGTAGAATTGGGGCATTAACTGTTAATCTGATTTCTTCTACATGATAGCTTAGACCTGGTCTAAACTGGAAAGATTTTATACTTAAAATTCATATAAACCAAAACTATCCTCACAAATTCTTTTAGTTGCTTATCAAATTATAATTTATATCCCTTGAAGTGATATACCTCAGTTTCAGAAAAAAACACATTACTATAAGGCTGATGTGAGCACGTGCCAGATCCAGGTTCATAACACTGCTTAAGTACCTTTTCTACATACACTGCTTTAGTGTCCTCCAGACCAGCTGTCTTCTTCCTATTCAAGTTGGGGTATACCAGTAGCATCTGTTTGCTTCAGCTCCAGGTTTTCTAAAAGTAGACCTCTAAAACTGACCATCCCCCTGTGTTTCCAACCAAGTTTCTGGACCCTTTCTCCATGAAGAGATAAGAGACCATGTTTAAGTTATGTTCCAGTAGCAAAGGGATCAATGACACCATCCACCGTTAGGTAGTTGAACAAATGAACAGGGAAGTGTAACTCAGAGATGTATATCACACTCAAGAAATCTCATGCAATTTTATTAAGAACACCAAATACAGTAGCCTTCAGAAAACTGTTCCCAGGACATGTATGCTGTGTCGAGTTGTGCTGAATGTGGCAGAGAGGCTCTCTTGGATTAGTGAAAATCGTGCTTGAACTGAAGCAGAAACAGACTGGAAGCTATGCAGGCACCTCTGGACTCTTAACTTGAAGATAAATTCTCTGGACAGCCAAGACTGTTTTATGGAAGACCAAATAAAATGCCTCCCAGAAAAATAGATTGACAGTCCTGCGGAGGAACCTCACTTGGTAAGTACAGAGATTATTCTTACTTGTACTGTTTGCGCAGATTCAAGTGAATTCAAATTTCTTCAAGGTAGTGAATGTTGCATTTAGATCCCATGGATATTAGTACAGAGGATTGTGGGCAAGGCTGCTTGTCAGGTATTTGTCATGGTACAGCCAAAATTGTAACTGGGTTAGAACTATTAATTGGTGAAGAAACTTGTTCATACCAATTGTGTTAAACACTAGTGGATGTCAAAGGCACTATGTAGCCCTAATCCTAATATTCTAAATTGTCCTGCTTTTCAATTGCCTTTGCCTCACATTGGTCCATTCTTACCAGCTTGTGAGGTTACAACAATATAGATTATCTTGATACATGCACTACTTCAGGCAGTCTTAGTTTTGTAAAGTGAAAAAAGAAAGAAAAAACTTGAGACCAAAGCTGGTTAATTCCTTGAGATCTTTAACTTCACATACAAAAAAATGTTAACATTTAAATATACTTGCTAGTTGCTGTTTAGGAGCTTTTCTCAAGTGTTGCAGTTATAAATGTCATTGCAGAAGATGTAAAAGGTTTCTAGCTTTCTCCTTTCTTCTTTTTTGCTTTGTTGTACGCTTTAGTGTTAAACAAAAAAAAAGGCATACATCATGCCTGCAGAATTCTGTTCATTCTGAAAATGGTTTATGATTATCTGCTGGTGTTCATATGTAATATGCCTGTTAGTCATACAGTGTTCCCCTAGCATCTGTGTATGTAGCATTTCCTTTCCAGAAATAGCTCAGATGTTTCTGGATGAACATATAGCTCACTGTCCCTACTTTTTTCCAGTTACCTTTCTTGCCTTTCTTTAATATTACTTCTCTGCTTTTAAAGAACTTAATTGTGAAATTATTAATCTAGCTGAATTTAAAAGCTGGCCTTTTCTATAAATGCATGTACTCATCTGTGGTTTTATTAAAAAGGACTGCTACAATATGGGACAGCAGCTGGAATAAAAAGACTGACATTTGAGCTTATCTTGTCTGGGAGGAGAATATGGGATTGAAATTCGAGAGCTGAACAATGGGATGGAAAATATGAGGAACTAGGACTTTAATGACACTTCCTATATTAATAGTTGTTCCTTTGATTTCTCTGTTCTAGCATCTTGCATGGAACAGCTTGCAGAGGAAGGCATGTTACTAATCATTTGGTAAACCTGAGGAAAGAGGAGGAGTACATTCTTCTTCATCTCTGGCTTTGTAAAGTGCCCAGAAGAAGGAAGTTTGTGTTGCAAGACAAGTTCAAGAGCAGAGGCGTGTGTCACATGCTGAGGCACCGTCAAGGGAGCAAAGGGAAGAGTTTAAAAGAGAAAGGGACGTAAACAAAAAGACCATTGGGCATGATGCGAAAGCTTCTAAACATGCTGGAGAACTGTTCCACTTTGCTGATGTGTAACATCCTAAAGCAATCCAGGCCTGCAGCCTTTCGTTCTTCCAACTGTGAGCTTTAGGCAGTCCCTCCGGGTTTTCTACCCCAAGAAGAGGGAACCCATATGGTCCCATTTCATATTTCTGAACCCCTTATAAAACTGTGTCCAGCCTCCACATTAAGTTTTGTGTCCTATTTTAGTTCTTTCCATTTGCACTATCCTGTTGTGCCAAAACAACCATTTTAGTTACAGTCTGCAGTTAACTGGAAAGAAAAGCGTAGGTCTTCCTGCTAAGAGCTATTTGTAATAAAATTGAAGTAAGGAAACTGTATTTTATACATCGTATTTGTTTCATTCGTTGCACTGTCACGAAGTTTCTTCTCCATCTTGGCTCCTAAAATATGAACACAGAATTTTTGTGAACCCAGTTCCCTCAGTTTCAGATACATGAAACAGAGAAATAAGCAAGTTGGCAACATCTTGGCTCTTTGAAAAACAACATTTCCCAATATGCTTCGTCTTTTAAGTTGGAGGAAGAAAAGGGGAATGTCTGGTGCACCGTTCTTGGAAGCTTGCCAGTCCTTGCCTTTGAGCAGGCTCCAGCTTGTGATTAAACACCTCTGCTTTCCTTTCTGTCGTCCAAATATTCCCTGATCATTCTGCTTCAGCTGAAGACACTTGAATGTCTAGAAAAGCTTCTGAAACGCCGAGGAAGTAAAGACACAGTCTTACAATATTACACTTTATGCTACAATGCTGTTTAGATCCTGTGGTGTGTAAGTGAACGAAAGCTTTGTGTTTTAATTCATTAAACATTGAACTTCTCCCCTAGAAGTTCTGGCACCAGGCCTTTTCCAGGTTTCTCCAGGTAAATGTTCCCAATGTTGCTACAGTATACAAGTCGAGTTGATGTGCATTCTTGCTTCACAAAAGAGGTTTGATATCAAAATCAGAAAACTCAGTCCATACAACAGGTGAGGAAAACCACTTGCTCTCCAAAACTTTTATTTGCAAAAGCTGCTAATGAGCTGGACCTGGTTTGGAGGACTAACCTCTCCAGGTTTTGGAGTGGCAGTGTGGTTCTCTTGATAACCCCTTGTATGTGAAGCTATCAGGAATTTTAGACTCATCAGGTTTGATCCGGGCCCAAAGGCCGTTTTAAATTCAGTGCACATGATTGTGATAATCCTGGCAATTGTTTTTAACCTACAAGCCAACAAGGATGAAAACAAGTGGTCATGGTATAAAAAACTCCACTAATTTATGTGAGGTAATGACTGTTACAGATCTGTCCCATGATGCTTCTAGACTAACTTCACTGGGTGCTGTGAGAGAGATGTTTAGCTTGTAGTTACAAACTGGTTCTGCTATCCTTTTCTCCAAATCAGCATTTGATTTGGGACTATTGAGTATTTCCAGGCTGCACGGATGGGGAAGGAAAAAAATTACGGTTTTCTGGCCATGTCTGTGGAGTACCACAATAATTCAGTAATTTAATCAGAACCTATTTGGCACAATTTAAATTTACCTGCTTGCTACTATAGCTGAAATACCATTGTGTCCCAGATCCTTAGCAGTCGTTAGAAACTGCTTGGAACTGGAAGTGCACTGTGTTCTTCATTAACAGCAGTAACAACCAAATCCAGTCTGGTGTTAACACGCTGGTATAAGCAAACAAAAAAATCAGAAAAAGCCTTGATACACATTTTAGCTTGCAGTAGGTTTGGTTTGGTTTGGTTTGCTTATGAGTGTGCAGCCTTATAGGTAAATAGTGTGCACAACACCAAGCCCAGTGACTAAACTGAGATGGATTTGTTCAGTCTGTGAGGAGGAGAAAGAAAATCTCAGTCCAGGAAAGATGCTGTCATTTTAAAAAGGAACTGGTGCACACCTTGTAATTGATGCTAGGTGAATGTGAGTTTTTAGTTCAAGCATTTGCTCAACTACAGCAAAATAAAAACACAGTCATCAAAACCTTGAAGCCCAAATACATCCATCATAAGAAAAATTTCAAGAAAAATCTTTCCTGCATAGACCAGCTCTTAAATACTTATGAAACATCACATTGGTGAGTAAAGGACATTAAGGAAAATCTGTATTAAAATTTTCTTTTACATTTGTAAAGCGAACTAATTTATATCATTACAAGTTCTAAAATCTGATAGACAGTACTGTATATAATTTTACAAAATCATTAGTTAATGTATAGCATAACATGTGCAGACACTTTTCTGAGTTACCTTACTTTTCCTTATGGACTCAGTTTTGTGGAATAATAAATCTGTGGATGCATGGGCACTTGTTGTGCTTGATAAAGGGTGTAAAAATTTTACATCTTACCAGTTATTCTTGTTTCCTGATAAAATATCTTTCTGTTTTGCCTGATAAAAAGAGAGGGAACAACGTGCTAATCCCAAACATATGGTGCAAGGTAAAAGCATGTTCTGTCATGCTGCCAGGAAAGGTTATAACATATTAGATTGAGATTTGACAACTATCAGCTTGTTGCCTCAGAAGCCAAGAATCATTTGTTAAGAGAATGCCCACATCTAGGAGGCTGGGAGAAAGTGATCTATCTGCTTACTTGTAGAAGGTCTCCTTTAGCAAATTACTGTAAACTGTTGACAAAGGCCACAGGAAGAACAGAAACTCAGATCCTGATACTCAAACTGCGTGTTCCTTTAAGCCTCAGCCTGTTATTTTTGGGGGTGGAAGTTGTTTTTTTTGCTATGTTTGGTTTTTTTGGGTGCATTTTTTATATGTTTGGGTTTTGGTTTTTGTTGTTTTTTGGGGTTTTTTTGGCAGTGTGTTTTGTCAGCACTATTCTTCCATAGCCTAAGAACTAGTTTTGGAACTGGCCTGAAATAGACAGTGTCACCCTTTACCAAATGAAAATATCTGGCCCTTTTAGCTCCAGTGTCACTTCTACTCTTCTTGAGTAATTACAGTGCAGGAATACTGAACTGCCTTTTGGTAGCTCAGAGGATCACTGTCTTCTTTGTGGTGATAAGTAATAGCTTAAAGATAAGGAAGTAATAGCTTAAAGACTGAAAAAAAAAAAAAAAAAAAAAAAAAAAAAGTTAATTCTTTATCAGCCTGCAATTATTTTCTAAAGATCTGGACTCCCCCCAGGAAGAATTTAATAGTAGAAAAAGCTGTTCAAATTGTTTTCAAACATGGTATGACATAACATGCTATCTGTGTTAGCAACATGATGGACATGATGACCTGTGGCCAGAAAAAGAGAAGTAGCAGATGACCATTTATGACTCAAAGGAGGATGTAATTGAAACAATATTGCCTCAATCTGGTTTTCTCTCCCTTAGCTTACTCATGATCACAGAATATCTGATTGCTTCTGTTTTTGTCATGTGGCAGAGCTCAGATGGTGTGTCACAGTCAGTCCTGGTACAGTGTTCTGATGGATGTTGTGATAGATTTCCCTTAATTTCCATATTACCTGAGAACTCACAGGAAGTTTAAGCAGGAGTTGGCTATCCCAGTAATGGCAGTCCTGGCCTGGATGAGATGCCTTTTAGACTTCTGATGCTTTTTTTGTGCAGCACTTGACACACTTGTCTTAACATGAAAATAGCGTGCTTTAAATGTCAGTCAGGTCCTGTGTTTGGATCTGTGCAGTGTCCCATCTCCTGATGTGTGTTCCAGTTGCATGATTTACATACAAAAACACTCAGGAGTTAAAAAATTCTTCATCTACAATATTGTACCTGAATGCACTTTGGTAGCTGTGAATGAAAACCTCAGTTTATGTGTATCTACAACAACTACATTTAAACAAATAGTTCTGAAATTATAAATGACTTCTGAAATGCTGGGTTTTTCAAGGCTCTTTTTCAAGTTTTAGTTCATTACTTCCCAGCATCTTCCTAATATCTGTGTTCTGTCATGTGACAATAGGTAACTGCTTTTTTCTAAAGTTAATCAGGGTTAAACCTCCTGCCTCTTCTCTCCTGCCCCACTTCCCAAGCATATTCAAGTATTTCATTTGAAGATTTACTAGACTATTACTTGAATGAATTCACAGGCACTTTGTTTTGCCATTTTCAATTGTATGGTTGCTGGCCAGGAAGGAAAAGATGACAGGTACTTACGATACAGATAGCACTGAGTTCTGGGAGCAGTGCCAAACTGGATAAACTTTTTAATGAAAGGCAGGATAGTAGGCTATAAAGCAGATGTGTTTCTGACAAAATGCCAAGATGTCCTGTTGAAAATACTAGTTTCCCCCAAAATTTAAAAGAGGCCAAGGAGCATTGCTTACAGGAGGTGGCATCAGGACCTATTGCTCCTATATGCTGTTGTCTGTTTTATTTCTGAAGCTTCTCCCTGTGGACATTGCCTTTGTGGGCATAATAATTAATCCATGAATCACTGAGTGGCTGGAGAACTCCACTCCTCTTTTAGAACTTACAAAAAGAAACCAACTCTTAAAAATCTTATTGTCAGATGCCATGTATATTCATAAAGTTTTCTTTGACAAAGGTGGCAAATGTTTTCATTAGCCTTTTGCCTTATGTCCATTAGATTGAATCATTAGGCTTAACAGTGACTGACCTTGACTAGAGTAAGAAATAATTGCTGGTTTATTGCACTTTAACAAAATTAATGGATAACCAAAGAAGTGACTTTCTGCCTTTTTACAAACAAAAAACCCCAAGTGTTTAGTTGTTTTGTCTTTTGAATATTTAGTTCATTATACCATAATTAAATTTATCTACATTTATGACTGGCAGCATTTGCATTTCTTCAGGAAGCTTGTTTGTGTATTCTGAACACTTATCTTTTCAGTCAAACCTATTGCATTGTAGCACTGTAAATAACATTTGAAATGTTGTGCTATTCAAAGTTGTTCCTTAAAGGTTGAGGTTAAAAGGTGATATGTTTATTTTCAGTATCAATGATACATTGGCCATGTTATTTTTAGTATCAATAATGCACTATTATTAATGAATTAGGTTGAATGACCAGATGTAATTTTCACTCTTTATTTGCTGAAAAATAATCCCATCCATGCATTTTGGTTTATGACATTTTCTGACTGTAATATTAATATGAGATGTTAATAATTTTTAGTTCTCAATTGGTTACCATTAAAATGAGTGTATTGCATTGACTCAGAGGTGAGGACACTGCATAGTACCTTGCTATATGCAATGCATGTTGGGCAGTATTAGTTTTTCAGATGAGGATTTATTATTACTAGTTTGGTATGGTATGGTAGTTCTCTTTGTTTTAACTCGGAGCACTTCACAGCCAGGTGATTAGGTAGTTGATGCAATAGAGAGTTGTTACAGTTGATCACAGGGGAGTAGAGACCGTTCATTATAAATTGTTTTTATTCAGGGCTTTAGATCAGTATTTTTGTTATGTATTATTGTAGTTGAAAAGGACTTACCACACCCACTATGCAGCGTTTGAAGCCATTTGTAGACCTAAATCCTCTTTTTCCTTGACTTTGTTTCTCAGACCACCAATTCTCCCTAGTCCTTCTCCTTCAAAA
Source organism: Sitta carolinensis (assembly GCA_032173965.1). NCBI lineage: Eukaryota > Metazoa > Chordata > Aves > Passeriformes > Sittidae > Sitta > Sitta carolinensis. The sequence goes on from JAVUNC010000030.1 coordinate 13,199,059, forward strand.
TCCATTCCAATCCCACAGCCCCTCCGACCAGCAGATGAAGACCATCGGAATCAATTTGGGCAACGCGACCGATCCTCTTCAGCTCCCAACGTCCACATCAATACCATAGAGCCAGTCAATATTGATGTGAGTATTCCTAACAATTAGATCAGCAATAGCAGATCTGATGTTTTCTGTGTGAATATCGGTGTGTTAAATTCATTGTGTACTCACACATGCTGTATTTCTAAAATACTCCTCAGTGGTCTCTCAGAATCTTCAAAGATCATTTGTTTTTCTTTTTTTTCATAGGTTCTTTTTTGCTGTTGAGAACTGTAAGAACACAAATAATCCATTCTCCAGAAGCAGAACTGTCTTTTGACAGTCCTGTCCTTTTCATTTTCAAAGAAACATTCTGCCCCAAAAAAACGCTTTTTTTTCTGTCATTAGTCCCAAATCTTGTGCTGTTAGCTGTAGCCAGTAACCACTCTTGCTGACCATTCTGTGTTAAACACATTTTTATGCAAGATAGGGATTTTTAGTATTTGTATTCCAGGTGATATTTTTGGCATTGAAGAAAACAAAATAATTAAATTAAGCTGAGTTCACATATGCTGATCGTTCCTTAAGAGTTTAAGAGTCCAGTGTATGTTGTTCTGAGCATTCCTTTGGAATGTTCAGAAACTTCTGCACTGAAGGTTTTTTCCACAATTTTGAAATTTCTGGATGGTGAAATGTAACTAATAATAATGGTTGGTATTAGCATAAGGACAATTAAGACCTTTTAGGATGCTGCCTTTTGCAAATTTTGCTAACGTATGCAGTTTGTATTTTACCCTTAAGTCTGCTCTCTAGAAATTAGTCATTTGTCAGGTGAGCAGTCTTGAAATCTGCCTGGACACTGAGGCACAAGATCTCTTTTGCATGTGAGCTGAGGGAAAGGTGAAATGTTGATTTTAAGATTGTGGCTCTGTAGACATTTGCATGTGCTGTATGGCAGTGGTGCAGCTGAGGCACAGCCAGTGCTTTTGTCAAAGCACAGGTGTGTAAGGGAACAAATATAATTACAGAACAAGAAGAGAATAAATGTAATAATGTGACCAAAAAAAAAGAGAAAAGGCTCTTTTATAAAAATGGACATACAGAAGGAAACTGCTAGAATTATCTACTCCTGTTTATAGAATCCTTAGTGTAGTTTGTTTTTAATCTGGACATGTTGCAAAAGATACTCTCAGAGGATTGCAAGTGAAGAAAGCCTTCTGCAGTTAGTCATTTTTGAGAAGAACTGTGTGCCTGGCTATGCAAAACTGTTGTGTTGTTAGAAGAAAAAACGAAGCAGGATTTATTTGACTGATGTACTGCATTACAGGAAATTGATGTCCCACATTCTGATATGATAATTCAAATAATTTATGCTCCTGTAAAAGGAACATTTGACTTGATATTTCTTCCTATGTTTTGGCCATCTGTGTTTTTAAATCAATATTTTCTTGTCAGCATCTCTTTTGGGTGGTGTACATTTTACTTTACTACAGAGAGATGCTGTTTTAAAGCAACTTAATTTTGAGAAGTGTAGTAGTTCTTTGGAGTCATTGCTATTAGTAAGCCTGGGTAGGAAACCACTTTTATTTCATGGGCAGCATATGATACTATGAATTCTCAAACTTATCAGTCTCAATTGATTCCAGAATGTAAATGTTAATGCCTAAATTAAACACAGCTTTTTTATTTTTTATAGGACTTGATTAGGGACCAGAGTTTACGAGGAGAGGGAGGTAAGTAGCATTTAAACTACTATGTTACATTTAATTACACAATTGCTTTGTCCCTTCCCATTACCCTACTTCTACAAAACACAGCTACAATGCAAAAATATGACTAGAACAAAAAAGTGAATTTACATTTGCTTGTTCATAAACTTAGTATTTGTTTCACAAAGATTTGAGTCATTTGCTGGTCATTCTGGGAGTGGGGGAGACGGAAGGAGAAAAAGTTCTTAAGTAGCATCTAGCTTTTTTAGTCTTTAAATTACTTTGCACTTTCACCTTTTTACATACTCTCATACACGCACTTATTCACTCACATGGCTGCACACAGATACACTACAACTTCCCTAAGATTTTTATGCCTGTTGCTCCCTTTTCACCCATGGAAACAACAGGATTTTTAACGAAAACCATCGTGGTAGATGAACCTTCCATACGAACTGCTGCATCCTAAAGCAGCTTGAAATACTCCGGTTCTTCTCCCCCTCTACCCCTGCTGAAGTTGCTGCTTTGCTGTACTGCATGCCTGTGCTACTCTTGGAAGCAGATTATTAGGATCTTACACTAAAGCCAGGTCTTTTTGTTTCCTTCAGTAACTCACTGCCCTAATACACAGTTAAGTCAGAACTAGTGCCAGGAGGTTTATTTTTCTTCACATGTTGTGCACGGGCCACTTAAGTCACTTCTCCCGCTGGTTGTCAAGGTCCTGAAGAGGGCTTCTTATGTGCTGTATTTATCCCTGTGAATATAAGATAAAGCAGAAATATTGAAAATAAAGAAATACTAAGTAGGGCAGGCATATGACAGTTTTTCCAACTCCAAATCAATAACGCAGTTGTCTTCTACTAATTATAACTTGCTTCAGCCATAAGTATGGGTCTGAATTACCATAGTGCACCCTTTCCTGAGCTCAAAGGTTTTGTACTGTGGGCTTTCACTGACTTTGTTTCTCCCATGCAAATTTGGTACTTTGTAGGATGTATTGTGTTTGATGGAGCTGTCTTTAATAATGCCAGCAATAGGCACTTTTAAAAAAGAAATTTCCTTTAACCCTTCAAGCTACTAATTGCAAGTTGCCAGTTTCAGCTACTTTTATGTGTTGATAGGTGTGGCTCTCCAGAGTTTTGCCCATTTTGTCCAACATTTAAATGTTGTGCGATCATGTTGGTTTTAACTTTTGATCATAAACTGTCTGCTTGGCATCTGAAAACAATTGGCTATTTCCAGTCCTGAAACGGTGTTCTGGGGAATTGCCTTTTTTCCTTCAAAGTACAGAAGCAATCTATGATTAGGAGTCAAAGCATCCTAGTTATTTCCCATGACTTCTTTCATTTCTTCTATGTGTCTGTCTTTCTGTCTCTGCCTGCCCGTCTCTTTCTCTCTAACAGCCCCTTTGAACCAGCTGATGCGCTGTCTTCGGAAATACCAATCCCGGACTCCCAGTCCCCTCCTTCATTCTGTCCCCAGTGAAATAGTGTTTGATTTTGAGCCTGGCCCAGTGTTCAGAGGTAGTTGGGCTCTTCTTTCTTGTTTTCACCCAAACAAAATAAGTAAAACCACAGATGCTGTTTGTGCCTCACCCTCACACCGTGTGTATGTAAGTGTGTGAGTTTATCAGAACACCTCTGTTTTTGCTTGGCCTGGCTGGAATGCTTTGAATGTGCTTTTCACACATACTCACTTTCACCTTTACACGCTTGAAAATGATTTTAAATGAAGTCTGACTTAAATCTTCAAAAGCAAGGAATTTCATAGTTGAGGTTTTTCTGTGGACCTTAATATAATTTTTTCTAAGCAAAGGTCATTGAATTGCATTGCCATGATTTTAAAGTGATGTCCTTAACTTAGAATTTCCTTGACTGTTCAGTTTAAGTCAGTTCAGTGCTATAACATTCTTCTGTATTTAATATTCTTTGTTTTGAAAAGTGACGTAGGAAATCAAATGTGAATTACAAACATTTCCATTGATATCTTGCTAGGTCTCAAGCTTTTCAAGTAATATGTCATGTCAGCTTTCAACAAATACTTCATTTTGACAATGTGCTATTGACACCACATCAGGGCTCTAGATGGTTTTAAGAGTTTTTATTTAGTTAGTAAATTTGACTGAAATGGTATTTCTGTCCTGTACTTTGTAAAATAAGACACTTAGATTTTCATTTCATTGACCATGGGGGGAATTCAGGCCTTAAGCTGTCAATGGATCTGTTGTATTGCACAAAATCACAAAAAAAAACTCTGTGGGATTTCGTATGCTGGAGAAACCAACTATCAAGTAATAGCATGAAATGTTTATACTTGTGTCTATACTTATAAACATGAAATGTTTATCATATGTGTATAAATGGTTATTTCAGTGCATGTAGTGTGGTTTTCAAATGCTACCATCTTGGCTGTTTCAAAGACTTTTGTTTCAGAATGTATCAAGAGCAGTTCACCTTTTGAACTTGTCAAGATCTTCCAGAAGTCTTTGTAAGAAGACAGGTGTTCCCAACAAGCAAACTGGCTACAGAATGAAATATGTTACATACCGCTTCAGAGTCCCACCTACTGACTTAAATCCAGCATTATCTGAAGTATTCTACACTAATAACTTGGAAAACAGGCCATCTTGTATTATTATGAACAGATTAGCTACGGTGTTCTGCCATGTGCTGTAAGCGTTGTTGATGAAGGGTGAATATTGTGTTAGTGTTCCCATATTGCAGTATTAAAATTTAAAGAGGAGATTTTAGTTACCTCAGAGGAGATGCATCCTACATCTTTGCTATTGCAAAGGAAATCTGTAGCCCAGTAAACCTTTGGAAAATTGCTTATGTTCTGGGAACATCATACATTTAATTCCATGTGTGTTTGGTTTCAGATGAATCCTGTAATAAAGAAGTGACAGTGTAGTGGCCATAACATGAACACAAGTCCATCCTTCAGGTCAATGGCTTCCAGATGCTTATAAGTTTAGGATGCCCAATGTGCATCTTTATTGTTGCTTTAGCATGTGGGACAGAGTTTAGAGATGCTGTGTCCCATTTTGGATCTGTTGGTATGTTATTTTGTGCATCCACTTCCAAGTGTATAGATTCTAGCTTACTGAGTCCGGTGAGGGATACATATAGTCTAATAAATCAACATGCTCTGAGTGACTGAACTTAAGCAGTGGTTTTAAAAGTCAAAGTCAGTTTTTGAACTCTAGTTACCATTAGGAGGCACTTGTTGCTGAAGAGGGGAGCTTCTAAGAGAATATGATGAGGAGTCTTGTCTTCCACCACTTCCCAGAGCACTGATGTGAGAGAAGGCAGTGGAATGTTAGAGGTCTTGTTCAGTGACATACATGGTTTAGCATAGCAGCATGGATTTAATTAACAGTTGACCCTGTTTTATGTTCTTTGCATTGGAAGGGTCAGCATAACCTTGTTGGGAATAATTGTGATGTATTTTAAAAAGCAGTGTCTACGTGAAGTGCTCAATTTGAAAAGGGCCACTGGGGCTCTGAAACAGCTCTCTTAGCATCATTTTCCTGCATAGATTTGTTTAACCTAAAGGCTATAGACATACTGTTCTTTTTAGGTTTCCCAGAATATGATTCAAATAGCTAAGTAAAGTACATGTTCTTTTTAAATCCTTTCTAAAGTCTAATATTTATTTTTAAATAATGGTTCTCTGCTAACAGATAGCTTTAAAACAGCCAAATGATTTTCAGGTGGCACTTGGAGACTCAACCAGAAAACGTTTCAATTATTTACATTTAGTCTCTTTTGAGTCCAAAGTACAGTAGTTCAGCTATTTGTTGGGTTCCTAAAAGCTTAGCTACAAGAAATATCAGAGGTAGATGCTGCTAGCAAAATTGCTACTGTTCTCAAAGAAACTGATGGAATTTAAAAAATACATTTTAAAGTATTCTTTTCTTACTTAAAAAGATATTGTCCTTTTGTTAATTCATGAACAAGAGACTGGAGACTGTCTATACATGGATGTTTGCTATAGACTTGTCTCTTCCTGAAATCTGAGACTTGACCAGTAATCTGGTATTAGGACAATATTCCTGTATATGTTTGTTCACTCTTAACATTTACATTGATGTTTAGAGTTACTTCGTCTTAAACACAGTTCTTGCACCTAATATCAATACATTCTTGTAAGCTGGATTCTTACAGATAAAACTATCCTATTTCTGAAATTTAGGCTCAGCTGCAGGCTTGTCTGCAACACCTCCTGCCTCTTTGCCCGGGTCTCTAACCAATGTGAAAGCATTACAGAAATCACCAGGACCACAGCGGGAAAGGAAATCATCCTCGTCCTCAGAAGACAGAAATAGAATGGTAAGGGAAAGATCAACTGATTACTTTTGTAGAAATATTACACAACCATATTCCTCTCACTTTTCTTTCATCCAAGTTTTATAAATTATTTTGACAATGAATACGCAATGTTCAAGGACTTGAAGCCGAAAAATAATAGAATGGAATAACCCACTTTAAACCCATAAATAATTGTGGGACTGATACGTAAATAATTTAAATAGTTGACTAAAGTAATTTTTACTGGTGTGCCTCATATTGTAATGCCACTTTGCCTTCATATAACAGCTTAACTTTTCCCACTGTGATTCATAAACTTGGAAAGTAATGAATGTGTGTAACAAATTTTTGTGTAATGATACATGAAAACATAAAAACATCCACTTTTTAAACAAATTCACAGTTTACTATTATGATTAAGAATTTAAAATCAAATAGTAATTTCTTTTTGGTAAGCATTTATTAATATATTCTGGTTTTAACACTGCCAGAAAGCTGTTGCAAATATTTCATGCCAGGTAATAATTTGGCATACCTGTGTCAAGAGGTTTTGTGTAGGGCTGACTTTAAAAGCCAAAAGACAGCATCTGAAAAAGAACATGTTTTTAAGACATTAATGATGGGAAATGCTGGTGAGACATTTTTTAGCAAAGGAGCTCTTTTCAGAGACATTAATGCACTTATTTTCTTCTTTTTTATTGTTTTTGCACATATGTAAAGAAAACTCTTGGTCGACGGGATTCAAGTGATGATTGGGAGATACCAGATGGACAGATCACAGTTGGACAGAGGATAGGATCTGGATCATTTGGAACAGTGTACAAAGGAAAGTGGCATGGTACGTGGCCATGGTAGCCCGGCACCCAGCTCTTCTGGGGGGTCACAGTGCCTGCCAGGCACAGCCAGCTGCACAGCAGCTGCCCGGGAGCATGCCTGGCGTTCTGGTGGCCCTGCTGAGCGGGAGCCAGCAGCGTGCCCCTGCCACGGGGAGCCAGGGGGGCTCCTGGGCTGCAGCTGGCATTGCCAGCAGCTCAAGGGAGGCAGTCCTCAGCGCTGCGGAGGCCACGCCTGCAGTGCCGGGCCCAGGGCTGGGCTCCTCAAACAGGAGAGATGTGGACATGTGGGCAGCGTGCAGTGAAGGGCAGGCAATACCATTTTTAAATTGCTAAGTCATGTGCTAAATAAGTAGTAAAAGAACTTCATATTGCTTTAGAAATGCATCTCTTGCATGTTCTTCTGAACTGAGAAATTATTAGGGTAAAGATGGAACATTAGAAATGCAGAAGTAGCCATCTTGATGAATGAGGATTTCAAATGTGTATTTTTAATAGCTTTGGCCTGGCTATGATTTTTCAGAGTAAAGTAAGAATAGTAGTTTAAAATTGTAGTGATTTATTTCATGTAAGCTAAAAAGATAGCGTATCCCAAATTTTCTGATGCTCTGTGTAGCATTTTCTCAGGAGAGGGATATGTATCAATGGCACTTACTAGAAATTGCTGTTTTTAAGGTGATGTGGCAGTGAAAATGTTGAATGTTACAGCACCCACACCTCAACAGTTACAGGCTTTCAAAAATGAAGTAGGAGTGCTCAGGTAAGAATATTTTTAATGGCATAAAATAATGTGTGTATATTTGTGCTTCATTAACCACTGAATTTTATATCTCCATTAGAACACATTGGTCTCACTCCTACGTGATGATACTTCAGGCAGAAAAAATAACCATTTAAAAATATTTTTTCTGTACCCATTGTATGTGCTAGTCCACATACCTATGTTATCAATACATATATGTCCAAACACTCAGATCTAGTTTTTGCTGATGTACTACCCCCAGGCCTTTCTTTGCTCTCATTCACATGTTGAAAATGTAGGAGAGCATGACTAATGGTTGTTTTTTCAGCTACAGTCCTGCCCATATTATCTGTTGTTTGATAGTTTCGGTTCAGAACATTAATCTCTCCGAGGTTTTTTTTTAATGTAATTCTCATAAAATCACTTCTTGATTTCCTTTTCTCATGTGTACTGCTTCTGCTGTCTCGGAGGTATTTGGTTTGCTCTTAAAAGTTCTTAAAAGAAGCTCTTGAAAGAATCTCCATCAGCATAATATGATAGAATATATATTGTAAAGAAACATTACATCGAAGTACAATCTTGAGCAGTGTTGAGCATAATTCTGTTTTAATAAACAAAATAGCAAGAAGGATTTTGTCCCTGGAAACCTGATGTGTTGAGCTGGGCACCTATGCTGCAGAAGCAAATAAGCCACATGAGCCTTTTACCCTAGGAATATGTTAGTTCCAAAAACTCTAAGCTCATAGTTGTGGAAGTAGAGACTTTCTGGAGTGTGTTGCTTTGGGTATCCCTTCATTTTCTTGACAGAATTTTCACAGAACTTCATGAAACCAAGCATCTTAGTCCAGCTTTCTGCTGGTAGTCCCATAGCCGGAGCCCAGCCTGTTTGTTTGTTTGTTTCAGAACATACATGGTCACTTGTTCTGTCCTGTGACCCAGACAAGGCAGATTTACCTATAGTTTTGCCTTCTTCATTATAATTCATCGTTACTGAGCTTTGTGGTAGGATTTGCAGGAAACTGCTTATTTTTTGTTTCCTCAGCAGTTAGTCTCAGCATCACTTGACAAATTCTTGAACCTGAAAAAGGCACAGTCACATAGCATAGAACTGTCCTAGTCCACATTGCTGCAAGGACAAAGGCTCACACGCTGGGATCCCATGTTAATTCTTTAATATAAGAAAATATAAAAGAACTGTGATATTTTTCACTTACCCCAGAGTAGTTATTCCATGTTAGTATGATAAGAAAGACTAGCTTCAGGAATAATTTATTAAATTAATCTAGCAAGAGGTTATCATGTTATCATAGTAAGAGTTGAGATTCACCCAACACCTTCTGTTTGGAAATATATATGTAGACTGTGATAGATCTGCCTGGGTTTTCCTGATTTCCTGGTCTCATTTCCTCCTGATCCTTATTTTTTTGTGAACAGGAAAACACGACATGTGAATATCCTGCTTTTCATGGGTTATTCAACCAAACCCCAGTTGGCTATTGTTACACAATGGTGTGAAGGGTCCAGTTTGTATCACCATCTACACATCATTGAGACCAAATTTGAAATGATCAAGCTAATTGATATTGCACGACAGACTGCACAAGGCATGGAGTAAGTATTGAATTACTTGTCTGCAAATGAGCACTGGGGCAATATTTACTTAACCCTTTCACAGTCTGGCTGACATTGGCAAATAAGGCCAGCTCTCTGCTCCCTTTGCAGAGCCCAGGGTCCTCTTTCAAACATCAGAGCATTTGGTGAAAGTATCAGAGCTCCCTGAATAGCTGGTTTCAGCATCTGAAGAGAACATACCTATTTTGTTCTAAGGATTGTGAATAATCCTTACTCCCTTAGAGGGCCATCGAGTTAGAATTTACCAGACTAGCCAAATACTGTGTGTCAAAATCAGAACACTGCTGTAAGACCAGAAAAATTGCACTTCAGCTGAAAAACCACTATGATGATCACAGTTCATCGTGCCATTTTTCTACTCAGTATTCCATTGCACTTGCAGTCAAGAGGCTTGGAGGTGTTCACAGCTAGCAGCCTTAGCCTTCTGTTAGCCTGTGCATCTCCCCAGGCTCCACCTGTAGGTAGGGGAGATGCAGAAGCTCTTTTGTGAAGACGATTCAAAGCAGAGACACAAATTAGGGCTTTTCCAGCAGTTTTGTGCCAATTTCATTGACTGAATAAAGAGCCCTGGGAGAGTAATTCAGGCTGTATCTGCTGTGGGGCAGGCACTTTCCTCTGTGTTCCTTGCCATCAGTTTATCCAGGCTGCAATCGGGGGATCATTTTTCCACTCCTCTACTAAAAAGCAGTCAGTGTACCCGAGTACACATTGAGACTGGGAAGCACATTTAGCTCCTGCAATTTAAAATCACCTTATCTAAAGCTGTGACTAGCTCACAAAGTCTTGACAGTCCCCATTAAGGCTGGGAGGCAGAACTTTTAGCGTGGAATTGCATGAAAAAAAATTACTGAAGTTCTTCTTACTGTGAATGTTGAGTTAGGATTGAAAAGCAGAAGTTGAAGCATAATTGTTATTCATCAGTAGCATCAGATTTGAGCTGGAAATATAAGCTTTATTTTATTTTTTCCTGTGAATATTGCAGAAACTGTCATGCGTAACTGAAGTTTTACTGCCTGCATAAATGTGCAGTTTGAATGTTGACAGAATTTGTGTTTTAGTAGTACAGGGAATTTTGAGTTGTGGATTGGTAAAGTATTAACTAACCCACCTAATATGTGATATTCCTTTTCAGTTATTTGCATGCCAAGTCAATCATCCACAGAGACCTCAAGAGTAATAGTATCCTTTCCCAGATACGTAATTTTGGAAAGTGAAAGCATTCCTGGGTTTTTGGAGTTTGTTTCTGCCTGAAATTAACTTATGGATGTGAAAAGCTGTCCATGTGTGACTATTTGCCAAATAGAAATTTCACTGAGAAGGAGTAATATCACTAATAACAAAATAGGAGAGCCTTACTGTGTCTTTTGATTTGATTGCAATAAAATAGGGAGTTTCAGTTGGTATCACAAAGATTTTTTGGCATCCTTTGGTTTCTTCATGTAATGAAAGATTATGTGAGTTGGCTCATGGAATATTTTCAGCTTTTCTCATACTTGGCACTTCATGAAAGCCACCTGGCCATGGTCTGTTCAGCATTGGCCCAGTCATTCCTTACGTAACCCTTACATAGCATAATTCAGCATGCTGGCTGCTTCAAACCTGTGTGATGTAGAAACCTTCTTCAGTGATGGAGGATGGTTAAAACTGTCAAGTTCATGGTGCAAATTGGTAGCTGTTTATTGTTCTTATAGGACAGAACCAGCACTGCTTGTCTGTTTTCCCTTAACATTCCCCCTTAGATATCTTTCTTCATGAAGACCTCACAGTAAAAATAGGTGATTTTGGTCTAGCTACAGTGAAATCACGATGGAGTGGATCTCAACAGTTTGAACAGTTGTCTGGTTCCATTCTGTGGATGGTAAGCAAGGGAGAAGTGGTGAGCTTGTTTCAACAAATTTATTTACCTTTGGCCAAACTTCCTGCTCCTATCCCTCTGGCACGGTGACATATAAAAGCTGGCTTAAGCTGGAAGAGACAAGCGGTGATAGGAAGTAGTAAATGACTGTTATTCAATTCTTCTTTAAGCATGTGTTTTCCAGTAGTCAGCAGAAAAACTTTAGTGTCTCCATCTTTTATTCTGATGTTTATACTGAAATGGAAATGTTGGCTAAGGAAAATGGGTATCATTAATCTGGGGTTGAGGAGAAAGTGAGAAAAGCCTTGCAAAACGTCCTGCAAAAGAGTAGAGGAACTAGCTCAGCACAAAGTAAGATGCTGTTAAGTTCTAAGGATTCAAGAAGAGTTGCTTCGTACTGCAGCTCCACTTCCTCCTTTTCTCCCTGGAAAAACTTAAAAGCTCTGTTAGCTGGCATTATTTTCGGTGTAATTAGAATTCTAGTTTCCAGATACCTTCTGAGCCTGGCTGAGGTCATTTTGCTCTGTCACAGAGGAGTAAAAGGGATCGCCAAGCTGAAATGGAGCAATGAATTTTGAGCTTCATGTCAGCATACACTCTATATTAGGACCCAGTAACACCTGAATGCAAGAGTAGGCCTTGCACCTGTACCCGGGGCAAGTCCATGTTCCTGGTAGGTAAGGTGCAGCACAATGTAGAGAAATAAAAACTAGTTTTTGCCTTTTCTGATACAGGCACCAGAAGTTATTAGGATGCAAGATAAAAACCCATATAGTTTTCAGTCGGATGTGTACGCATTTGGCATTGTTCTCTATGAATTGATGACTGGACAGTTGCCGTACTCCAACATCAACAACAGGGACCAGGTAAGGGGAGGCACTGACTTCAGTCAGGTATGCTCTGAAACAGAGATGGATTCAGCCTTGCATGGTGAACTGTCTGTTCTGCGTGTTTGATGTTTCTGGTTCTGATGCTGTGAGATGATATTGCTTCATTTTCTAGATCTGCCTCAGCCACATAGCAACAATTTACTTAGTTCTCTTGAAGTATTTTTTGTGTTCTTTTTATTTTAAATATAGATTTTCAGCTTCTGAACTGGTTGCCAGGATACTTATTAGGGAGGGAGCAGATTACTTAATAGTAATCTAGTTTAGAATAGTTCTGCAAAGGCGAAATGATCCCCCATATATGTGTTCAGTTATTCTTCTTGTTCCCCCCACCCCTCCACTTGCAGTGAATAATAAATAGTGCAGCTTATCAGACTGACAAAACAGAGGAGCAGTCATCTCACTGAATGTTTTATATCCATTTAAATTTTGAGAGACCATGCACCATCTCACTGAATTGCAGGATATCAGCATTTCTCAAATCCTGCTTGTTGAACTATATAACTTTCCAAAGTCTGGGGATCCTGTAAGAAGATGACTGAATTGTGAACAAATATTCCTTAAGTCTTAATAATGCCACACGCCATAATATATCTCCACAGGATAGGCAGGTTTGGGAAGGCATACCTGATACATTAGTTCATAGATACTGAAAATAGTATCTGTGCATCAAGATCTTCAGTGTGAAGTATTCTGTGTCTGAGCAATGATGTATTTGTTGCTTCTGTGTCCTCATCCCTTGTTTTTTTACTGTCAGTACTTGAGAACTGAAACCATAGCAACCTTCATCTGTGAATGCAGTTTTATAAGACTGCTTCCATATCTGCCAGAACACTTCATCCCAGTTCATCAAATTTGGAGTGACTCCTTTTTAGTGGGGTATTTTTTTTTTTTCTTTTTTATAATTTTGGTTTTGCCTTTTGGAGGGAGGGAGATGTCTGGATTCCTGGCCAGATGGATCCAGCCTTCTAGAAACAGTATTTGGCCTTGTTTAACTTTTACCTTTTGAGATCTTAACCCAGTTATGTGGGTGCTTACAATGAAGTGCTGAAATAAATTTTAAAATGCAAGTGAAGCCAACATATGTGATCTTACATCTTGAGTTTTGTCACTGCTTGTCTGTTACGTGAAAAGTAAATATTCCTCACTCTCTGGTACATCTACATCGTCTACTTCGACACAACCAAGATTCTTGTTTTACCTCAGAGTGTTTCTCTCACTTTAACAGATTTTTCTAGGCTGTTCTTGTAGTGATACTCTCTTTTTTCTAGTCTAAAATAAAATATTAGCCCCTCTATCATTTGTAAAGAAACTATTTGAAACATAAATAGTAATGAATTTTGAATAATTTCAACTTGTGCCATTATTTAGAAAATACCAACTGCTAGATAATGTAAATCTGATTGCAGCAGAGGTAAGGAGTGCAGTACACAAGTCTCTACTATGAAATCCTGCTCTGGCACATGGGGTTTTCTCAAGAAACCATATGGGAGTTTTCTGTTCCTCCTTGATGCCAACACAGATGTGTCTGAAGCAGAAAGTTAAAAAAGGACTAGGATTGTGTTAGTATAAATAACATGTATAGCATGCTTGAGATGTGAGGGGTTTCTGTTGGTTTTTTTTCCCAGTGTCAAGATATGAAATAGTTACACTTCATTAGGGAGGTGTGATACACCTGCTGGGTTGTGTGAGTACTCAGAAGAGGCAGTGATTACTACTGCAGCATGAATGGATCTTTGATTAGCTGCTTGGGAAGTGCTTTTTAGTGTCAGTGCTACTGCAGTACTGAAACCACATTGAAATTGACCTTGGCTTGACATGATGATGTTTGATGGGTTTTTATATATACAAGAGATGATTAACCATATCTATGTTTTCTTTTCCTGCTTCCTATCAGTTTACTGTGTTTTGCACTTAAGTTGTATCCTTAGGGGAAATATAAGCCTTCCATATTGAAAGAATTACTGTAAAAATACCAAGCCTGTCTGTGTCCTCTTCTACAGAGAAGAGGCAGTTTGTTTTTCTTTCGAGGGTTTTTTTCCTTCTTTTTGTGAGAGTGGGGGAGGTGGTCAGATGTCAAGAGTAAGCTTTTGTGTTGGAAAAGTATACAATAGAATAAATTCTCCGAAAGTAAAGGGTTTTAACATCCAAAGTCCTTGTTTTTCTTAAAATACCTTTTAATGTGAAGTTGTTGTTGATTTGTTGTTGTAATATAAAACAGAATATTTCTTTTTACAGAATATTTATTTTTAGACATTCCGTTCCTGCCACAGAGTTGCTTGTTCTTGTTTTGTCAATTTTTGACACCGAAGAACTGTTCCTTAGATGGTTATTGCTATAAATGGTAACCATTTACTAGTGTTCAAGTTTCACAGAAATCTCTCTGAGGAGGAGGAAAGATCTCATTTTTTCTCTGTACTGAATAGGTTAGCAAGCATTACTCTAAGAATTAATTTGTCACTTTCAATACCAGATAATGCTTCCTGGGAGCAGAAAGCTGGCTGCTGCAACCAAAATAGTCTAGCAAAATGTTCACTTTTTGTTACTGTTTATTTTATCAACTCAGCTTCATCCTCTTTCATCTTTTTTCCCCTTGAATAAAGATAATTTTCATGGTGGGACGAGGATACTTATCTCCAGACCTCAGCAAAGTACGGAGCAACTGTCCAAAAGCTATGAAGAGACTAATGGCAGAATGCTTAAAAAAGAAAAGAGATGAGAGACCCCTTTTTCCACAGGTGAGAAATGCTATTCTTTAGCTCTCAACAGACTTTACAATTCAAAGTTGTGAACTCACTGGCCAGTTCCAAAATTTTTTATTAGTGCTATGGCAGGTTTTCATAAGAGACCTGGTTCAGTACCTGGGTAGGTCCGTTTAATTAGAAATGTTCATTTCAAAGCACGAGTGTTAAGATGACCTGTGTATTTGGAAAAGTATTCACATGTTGGAGAAAGTTTCAACTGGGAGATAATGCAATAGTCACAATTAGACACACAAATTAGTAGTTGGTGTATGTGCTCAAAAATGTTTACACTGTTCTCCTTGCTCTCACCCAAGCTTCATGAAGAGAAATGGATAGTTTTGCCACAGAACTTGATTTTTATCGTGCTTGCTGAGGAAGGTTTGGGTTCAAAGAGCTTGAGGGGAAGGAGAGCAAAAATCTGATATTTTTTCTGTTTTGAATGTAACCAAATCATTTCCAAAAGATAAGGAGCTCCCCCTGCTGACTTCTTGGTAAATGTTATTAAGCAAAATGCCAGCTGAGCTGGGTTTGTTTGCAGCAACAGCAGGTACAGGTACTAACTAGGACATAGACAAGGAGCCCAATAAAATGCAAGTGTTTTCACTGTACATACAGGGAATCAGTCTGCCTTTAAAAAGGGAGAAATTCCCCACCTGTCCTTTTTATCTTCCCTAGAATATAAACATCAAGAGTGCAGTGCAGCAGGCTGTATTTTAAAAATCCTTTTTATAGTGTGTGTTTAAATATTTTTTTGTAGTTAATCGATATTGTGCCTTTGGGTTTTTTCAGAGTTACAGCTTTGGAACAACAGGTTTGCTCACATATTTTCTGTGTTTTAGATTCTTGCCTCCATTGAGCTTCTGGCCCGGTCATTGCCAAAAATTCACCGCAGTGCATCTGAGCCCTCGTTGAACCGGGCTGGCTTCCAGACAGAGGATTTTAGTCTATATGCTTGTGCTTCTCCAAAAACACCCATCCAAGCAGGGGGATACGGTGGGTTTCCAGTGCACTGAAACAGAATGTGAAAGCATGTGCCGATGTGTCTGTGTGCTGGTGTGGCCTGTGAGTGCAAGGTGTTTTTTCTCAGTTCCCACCAGCTCCGATTGCTGAGGGAGCAAAGACTCTCAACACTGGGCATTGAATGTTCCCAGCACAGAGTCTGTGTTGGTAGCTGGTTCCCTGGGAGCAGCTGGCACAAGGAGAACTGTAATGTCACGTGAGACATGGGAAAAGTCACTTCAAAACAAGCAGAAATCTTAAGGTTAGCGGGTGTCGTTTTTGCTTAGTTTATTGATTGGAATTAGTTACTCAGGAGTGTGTATTTGATTTGAATCTTCTCAAGCTGTGGTGGTCTGTTGTTTTGGGGTTTTTTGGGTTTTTTACTTCATTTGAGGTCATTATATTTGAGCAATAAGCTTTAGATTCTTCATTTAGTAATGCTATTCATGTGGGAAACATTTGGGAAGACAGACTTAGTTTCAAGGCTGAACACAGTCAAAACTTTATTGTGCTCGGCAGAAGTGAGTGGATACAACACAGAATTCCAAGAAAGCCCTGAATAACATGTGACTCTTATCTTGAAAGTGGAAGTTTAAATTAGTACTGTTTAGGGAACATCTCTTCCTGCAGAAGAGTGGTGAATGGGTCGGGGGGTTTTTTTATGTTACATTTTTCTCTAAATATTCTGACCTGATATAGTTTACACCATCTCCAAATGTTCTGTTACAATGCAACACAGAAGAAATTCTGAATCCGCTTTGGCCAAGCTGCAGGGCTATTACTGGTAATGGTGCCCAAATCCTTCAATTAGTACGGATTTCAAAATTTATAAAAACATTTTAAATCCCAAGCATGACCAAATGCTTTAAGAGGAAAAATGCTGCTAACACCCATAATAGGAAGAGAAAATTTGAAAAAGCAGTTTTGTTCATGGAAATCAATGTTATACTTTGAATTTTGTAAAGATGAAAGGTGTTAATTATTTTAGTATTGTTAAGAATACACTGAACGTGCTTCTCTTCAGTGACAAATGGATTTTTTCACTTCCGTGTAAAAGCTGTTGGTTTGACTAGGCAGAAGTGAATCAGTTGGACTAGATAGCTAACCGAGAAAGTTAGACACCAAAATCCTACCAACTCACTTTGGAGACTATTTTTCCCTGGATCATTGTTCTGGAACAAGTGCATCAGAGTAGTGGTTCAGGTTATATCAGTCTTTAATGTCAGATATGAAAAAAATATGTACAATGTTCATGCATGTTTTGAGATGAATTATGTGGTTTTACTTAGTTTAAACTTCTGAACTGTTGATTTTCACAGATTACTCTGCATTGGAAACAAGCTATTGCTGCTCTTGTTAAGATTTCAAGGGCCAGGAGTGTTCCTAGTGGTTTCTGATTTACATGCTCACAGAGAAGTTTGCCTGTTGCTAGCAATACATGTTTGAAATACGTCAGGAATTCCAAAATGTTTCGGTTTACTGCTGTCTGGCAACTGAGCCTTTTAAAATGGGAAGCAGATTTAGAGAGCTTGAAGAGATACAGGCAATTTTTACATTTTCTGGATGGATTGTAATGGTCTTTTTGGCTTCTGTTGTTGGAATAGTTTGGGAACTAACTTTTCTCCTTTTCTTAGTCAAGAAAATTTAGCTGAAATCTCTCTCTATGGAGATTGTTACAGAGGACAGAAGTTACTGTTTTAGAAAATCTGTTTCCCATCTTCCTGGTGGTTTCACCTCATTTTGACAGGCTTATATTAAAATGAAAACAGGTCTTAAGTGTTGTTTTCCTCTCTCATTCTTTATTTTATGTATCTGATCTAGCAGTGATGAGGAATGTTTCCAAAGCTGTGGGGTATGGTATTCAGTAACAAGAGCAAGAGGATGCTCCTGGGTCTCCTGCAGAATCCAGAAATGGGGTGTCCCACACAGGAAAGCCTTACCCACACAGGGAGTTGCAGAGAGTGCAGAACCATCACTGTTGCCCTGCCCAGGCTTATTCCTGTTCAGGTCTGCCAGATCACTTCAAACCAGTTGTTCCTTGGAGTATGTTATCCTTCTTGTTGTTAAGATTGTTCAGCTGCGCTATTGGAGCTACAATTATGGAGGGAAAGTGCTGCCATCCTTAGACACATTTGGCCCCGTTTCCTGCTGTATGGTCAGTGCATTCTTCCTGTGTCACCTGTTCTTACTGAGCATTCGGGGTTCATGGCCATAATAGGGTTTTAGCTTCTCACTTAGCATTTAATGAAGCCTAAAAGGAGGCTGTTTTGTGGATCATTAACCTTATCTGACAGAGAGGCATTTAGAGGTCTCATTTCTGTGAGTTCTAATTGCTGCTTCAGTGAGATTTGGGAGTATCTGTAGGATGAAGGTGCCTAAGT
This sequence comes from Sitta carolinensis, assembly GCA_032173965.1. Classification (NCBI taxonomy): domain Eukaryota; kingdom Metazoa; phylum Chordata; class Aves; order Passeriformes; family Sittidae; genus Sitta; species Sitta carolinensis. Next base: position 13,217,172 of record JAVUNC010000030.1, read on the forward strand.
ACACCTGTGGATTTGGGTCAGAGTGCTCAAAGGTGCAGCTCAGCTATATTGTTTAGAAGCAGATGCCTGTTGGTTCAGAAAACATGCCTGTAGGATTCTGGGTTTTTCTGCAGGAGTAATTTATTCTAGGCGAGAGTAATTTTTATTTTACTTCCCTACATATCCGTATAGAAACAAAATCTGTCTTGGTACCTTCAACACATTCCAAATTTTTGCTTGCCCAGTGGACAGTATCCGTACAAAAGATCAGCACGAGAGCCAATAGAAAACTACTACCTCTTTTCTTTTCTGCGTCTGTGAATGTAAACTAGGCAAGGTGTTGGAATCTGGTGTTTCCCTATGATAAATCAGTCAGTCTCTACTACAGTAGATAAGGCTGGCACAGGCCTGGAAGGGAACCATTCTTCTCCTTATGGTTCTTCTGAGGAACATGGCATCTACCCCAGGATAAGGAGTACAGTTAAGTACAGTTATCATGTGTGTATGCTGCAGTAACCTCATGAATTCAGGTAGCTGACAAATTTCCAAGAGTACGGAATGGGAACTGCATCTTAAATCCTTCCAGGAATCAGGGGCAGCAGGTTCACTCACAACGTGCCATTGTGATACATTGGAGGCAACGTGAAAGATCCTGATCACCTTTTTAGTACAGGTTTTTTGAAAGTGTGCATTTAAAATAGTTTCCACTTGCTCTGCATGAGATGAGCATGAAAAGACTGTAGTAGCTGACTTGAAAGGGGTTTGTAAGAAGTGTGTATTTTCAGATGCTATCCAGCCTTTGGAAGGAAATTGCTTTGCTACCAGTCAAAGCAAATATCTGCAGTTCTGCTTGATAAAAAGCACCGCAGGTGTCTCGCTCACAATGAGTATAAATATCTGGGGTTTTTTCTTATATCAAGTTGCTAAGCATGTGGTTTCATAGCTTGATGTAGATAGGTGTAGCCATGGACATACCTCACCTAGGGAAAGCTGTTACTGGCAACTGCATTTTATACATGTTCAACCAACATAATCCCCTTATTAGATGACCGTGTTACCTATTTTGGTCTCCTATTGATTTGAGATCAGATTTACACTGGAATTTTGAAAGGGGAGATTTAGCATTAGCTTATCAAAGAAAATATGATTGCTAAGGTTTTGTTTAAATGGCAGGAAGGTCTGAAAATTTTAAAGGTAAATGCCATTCTGTCTCAAATAATTATTTACTTCTGGTCCTGTTTTTCTATTGCTCTTTCCCAATTAAAGGATTTTTTTCTGAAGTCCGTATATGACTATTAAAATCTGAGTTATTGCCAGAAATAGGCAGAAGGACAAGATGAGTAATGGGGGAGCAATCTTTTTTTTTTAATTGATCTTTAATCACCGGTTTAGAAAGGCAGACTGAAAAATAAATTAAATATAGAGCATGTTTTGAAAGTGTAGCTAAGCATAAATGTCGCTTAAAAATTGGCCTCACAGGCAATACTTGGTGACTTTTTTGTCCTTGTCTTAAAATAAAACTTACAAAAGTTGAGGTGTTCCTAGAAGATACTGAGAAGAGAGTTGGATGTCAGTGAAAGGTAGCAGAAAAAATCAAGAAAAAATATCCAATATTTTGCGTATTTAGAGCAAGAGTTTCATCTGGTGGTAGAACTAGTAAAATAGGTGGTTAGATCCATCATGAAGCTTTTATCCTATTGTAATAACTTAAGCCTGCCCTCACAGTTTTTAAAGACACATAGAGCTTGAGGCCTGTCAGCCCCCTGTGCACCCTTCCTTTGGACTTCCGGTGTACTCCCTCTCATTTCCTACGAGACTCAGAGCCCTTTCCCTGCTTCCTTCAACTTCCCTTAGAACCAGGTCAGCTGTTTCTCCCAGGCCTTTTAGATTCCTTTTCTTCCCCTCCTGGTGCAGACAGCTGACAACTCTTCTTGATTCTCCTCTCTATAGAGCAAGACATTCTGCAGAATTAACACTATAAGCCTAGAATGTTGGTTGTAGGGATGTTTCTGTTTTGTTTCCAGTATTCAGAATACGAATCCTGAGAGAAAACAAAGCCAACAATACAGTCACTCTTGAAAAGATGGAAGGACACCAGATAGGGAGCATTTGTTTGAATGTAATGACATTCAAAACACTTCTGTTGAACAGAACGAAGGCTCTCTTGTGCCTGCTTATCACTCCTTCAGTGTTAAGAAAGCTCTGAGAAGTGCTGTCAAGAAAGCGGTATAAACTAACCCAAAATGCATATGAGACCCAGCATGGGGAAGTTATATGTATGTTTCTTTTCTCTTTCTCCTGAGTCCTTTTGATTATGCTTAGTTAGACACCTCTCACTAAAGATCCGATAGAATACCATTTCTTTGTGGGTGGCAGGGAATTTTTTTGGTTTTGCTAAAGTGTAGGATTAAGAGGATTAATATCTTAGAGTCAGCTTCTATTCAGTCTTCTGTGCCATAGGTGCATCCCCTCAGAAGTGGGACTATGAATCTGTCTCACAGCATGGTGGCACTGAATAAATTGTGTCGGATTTCAGGACATCATCACATGTGTAAGCACTGAATATAATTATTCAGTAATTCTGAAGGAAGGATGGAGTTGTTTTATTTGTTATGCTCCCTGTAACTGAGGCCTAATTTCTGGTCTGGGATGGAGTAGACAATCTCTCCATTCTTATATTTCTGTCAGTAGGTTGCTGTGATGGTCTCTGAACCAAACCCTAGCACTCTAGAACACTGGTTTTCTATTCAGGCACTTTACTGTATATAGTCTTTAAAGGGTAATGGATGTCTCATATAGTTCTTTGTTATTAAACCAGTTTTACAGCGGAACAGAACTGGTTTGCAGTTGGATGCATTTATTGAAACTGGTGCTTCTCAGGAGGACTGTATGTGCAATAAGGAATTTAAAGTAGAAAGAAGCTGACACATTTAATTTTCAAATGCATGATGAATTAGATTTTGCTTAAACTTTCATCTTCTTGGGAGAATGGGTACGACTTGCTCTCAAGAAATCCTTTGTTGGTTAAATATGCTGGGTCTGTATTCAATGTTCTCTCACTGTGTATTCTCTTGTGCTTTAATTTTAACAGTTTGCATTTTTAACATCTTTTATATTCAGCCTGATGTTCAACTAGTCCAGTAACTGAAAACATCTTTTTAAACCAAGCTCTTGTCCTCCCTCTACAGGAGAATTTGCAGCATTCAAGTAGCCACAGCACCATGGCAGCACCCACTCTGTTATTTAAGTCTTGTGTTCCTACAGTTTCTTAACATCAAAACTCCATTCTGCTCCGCAAATACTAAAGTAATTTAGAAAAGGTATCCATAAGCTTAAAAGTGGAGCAGAATGGAACCACCAGTCCAACACAATGGGAAAAAGTACCTTTTTGGGAACCAGAGTCCTCTGCTGCCAGTGTTTCTCCTCCATCACAAACCACCACGTGCGTTCGGAGACCTGCAGTGGCTGCCTGTGCCTGGCATCATTCCCGGCAGAGGAGAGGGTCGTGGTGTGACTGTGGTGCTCGGGCGAGCGGGGATGGAGCTGCTGCTGCTGCTGCTGCTGCTGCTGCTGCTGCTGCTGCTGCTGCCACTTAGGAGACTTGCATTGGATGGTTTGCCGGCCGGCTTCCTCCTCTAACAGTAACCATCAGGCTGAACATCTGAGGAGTGCTAATTTCAGAGAATCATTTTCCATTCTGAGCCTTGGTTTTCCTGGTGTACTTACTGATTTATGGACAACGCAGTATCCCCTTTTCACTGTATTGCAGTGTCAAACACCTCAATCTGTCTATATTGCTGGGGTTTATTCCTTTAAAATTTAAAGTGTGGGGCAGTGGGAGCTGGAGATGTTATTCTGAAGGCAGAGATGTTCACCTGAAGGAAAAGGGGATGCTGCCACACCTTTTTTTTAGATTTACTTTACCACTTCTTAAAAAGAACAAACATCAACCACCATCCTTAACCTTTTTCCTTTTCCAGTATTTTCTTGGTGTGTGCATATGCGACATCTTTTTGAAGGACTAGGTCGATCCTTCTTTTGTTGGTCCAGCAACAAACTGAAGTTTTAAAAAAAAATGTAGCGAGATTGTCCTCTCTTTCATTTTTTTTGTATCATATGATACAATGTATTTATCAAAGATGCTACTGCAGCATCTAAAGTCTGTAGAAATCCTGATACAGACTGTGAATGGTATATGTACCTACTTTAAAAGTTTTATTTTAAACGAGGGTGCAGGTTAATGCCAGGTACCTTACCAATATGTAATGTTTTCATAAATGAGGAAAAAAGTTCTCAGGTTGAATTGAATACAAATACAATCCCCCCCTAGAATTAGACATTCCAGAAATTGTTTTGGTACTTTCAAGAGCTTTTTTTAAAGGATTTTTATCCTGTTAACTAAACGTCCTCTGATAAGTGTGTGTATAAATGTGGAGCATCTTGTCCTAATGGCAAGTTGTTAGATCAAAACAAAACGGTACTTGCTGGATCCACGCTGACTACTCCTCCTCTCATTGCTTTCCTCCCTGTCATCTCTTCCCTTCTGTTTGTCTTTCCCTTCTGTACACTTTGCAAACTAGGATGAAGGTGGCGGTGTCTCCATTAGAGTGCTTTGTTTTTCTGTCCTCCAGTCCTGGTTTTCAAACGGTTAGTAGCTATTTGACAAGTTACCCAGTCAGGGAAAACAACAACTCATGAAGTTCTACACATCATTTACCTCTAGTAGAATATCTAGTGATGTGATCTGCTTGTAGATTTCTCTGGTGTATGATATTACCTGTAAATGACTTGTACAGAGGCAAGGCAGACCACATTGGAAAGAAACTCAAGCTCAGACACAAGCTTCCAGAATTTGATTCATATCAGCCCTGTACCACTCCAGGTGAGGCAGGAGAACTGACCCCCCTCTAGCAGGGAGGTTCTTGCTGGGAGGAGGTGGGGATTGTTTAACAAAATCGTGACAAATAAATGAAGGAGTTAAATGTGTGTGAATGTGGTGTCCGTGCTAAACATGGATGTACCAAGTGAGGGTGCTGTCCTTCCCTCCGTAGGGAAAGTTGGACTGTTCCTGGAGAAGGTCGCTCCCAGATGAAGAGAGAAAAGCACATCAGGAGTAGAAAGTGCTTTTAATACCCTGGAAATTTGCAGTGTTGCTGGTAGTCTGTTACATTCGTCAGTAAATACTTACTGGGGCTATAGGGACCAGACTGATCTGAAGTGGGAATTAAAACTGAAATACTGTGTATTCATATTAATTCCACAAACATTAGCAAGATAGCAATAGTGAATGACTTAATAGTCACTACAAGAATGAAGTGATTCATGTTGGTACATGAACAGAATTGATTTTGTGTACAGGATGCATTTTAAAAACGAAGGAAAAAAAAAAAAAAAAGCACAAATTTTTTTCTTGTCTGCTGTGGGTCTTCAGATGCTGTAAGGTTTTTTCCGTAGTGAGGTTGGCAGGAATTTAAAGTAGCAATAGCCATTTTCCAGTGTGGAGAATTGATGCAGAGCAGTGGTATCCAGATGGTGCAGTCAGAGTGATCATCTGGGGCCAATAACTGAGAGGTGGAGGGAGCCTGGGGCCACTGGTGGCAGCAGGCAGGTGAGAGCATTTACCAGATACAGGCTCCCAGGGGGAAGGAGTTGCTTCTCCTTTGACCCGTGCTTGGCCCCAGCCCCTCTATGGGCTGTGGCCCCATTTGTACGTCAGCAATGCTGAGGTAAAGGTTCTCTCAGAAGAAGCTGTTAACAGAACAAGTATGGACAGGTGGTTCAACACTCATTTGTTTCACAGAGCTTATTAAAAGCTCTCCTTTCCTTCTACAAAGTCATGCTGGCAGAAGATTTCTCTGTTAGGAAGTTCATTCTATCTTTGCTTACAATGAACTTCTTTGGTGAAGATTCAGTACCCATTAGTCTACAGTATACTTCTTGAGCCCATAGGAAAAGCACAAGGAAAGTTGCTATCCTTGTCCATGCAAAGCACTTTATAAGTAACACATGATCTCTGAGTTTTTTTTAATTGGGGTTTGTTTGTTTCTAGTTTTGTTTTTTTTTTGTTTCTGGTTTTGTTTTACTTTTTTTCCCTGAGGAATGTGCAAGTATTTTGGCTGCTCTTTAGAGAAGTCCTTTCAAGATGCATTTCAACTGGTTTTCTCGTTTGTTTCCCTCCAGACAGCTGTAGTAATGTATGTTTGTCTGTAAGAGTTCCCAGGTAATGCTCATGCAAAACTTTGGAAGAAAGGTAGTTTGTAAATAATTGGGATTATTTTTGGTTTTATATTTTCCTTCAGGAGTTTTTTCTGTATGTCTTGCATGCCATCAGAACTCAGTCTTAAAGATGCCCTGTAGATGTTTAGTGAATGGGGAAACAAGAGTAGATGAGAAATGAGTGCTCTCTGTGGCAGCGGGGTGAAGGAAGCAAACTGAAATGACCAATACATTCATGCCTGTTACCCCAATTTCCTTAAGCTTCTTCCTGGTGTCCCAGCCACAGGCACATGCCATAGTATGGAAATGTGAGTACATACCTGGCGTGCATGTGTTGGGACAAACGCCTAGAGTCATACTGCTTCTTGGAGCTCTGTACTGTCTTGTACTTCATAATCATTTGCAGAAGTGCCAGCATCCAATCCCAGCTATGTCTTTGTCAACTAGCACAGACCTTCCCCTCTGCCTTTCCTTTTCCTTACAGGTAAGAGAGGCCTCTGTCCCACCTTCCTGCTCAGTATGTGATGGTAGCACCTTGCACATTTGCCAGAACTGTAACATTGTGGTGGAGCTCAAACCAAATGGCAGGAGTATAGAGGCCAGGTTACTTTGAGAGTAATTTCTGGGTCACTTAAGTCCTACATAGCCCCAGACACAATTAGCCAGTCACTTCGGGTTTTTTTGCTAAACTCATGCAGGTCATTAAATGAATTGACCTCTGCTTTTTATGCTTACCCAAAATCATCTCTTCTTGTACTTGAATGCTCTAGCAGCTGATGATGATGATGCAGAATGTTCGAGAACAAATACTACCATTTTACCGTGGCATCTTAGCATCACTTGGATTAGTTTGTGCTCATTAGAGGCAGAATTTGGCCTTTGTGATGTAAAATGAATGAAATTCTGATTGTTGATAAATACCATGTCTTTCTGTAAATGCCCAAACTAGGGGAAAAGTACCCTGAAGATCACACATAAATAGTTTTTTCTTCTGTGTTTGCTTGGTGCTGTTAATGTACCCGGCATTTTACAGAAGGCTGAGGGAAGCCAGATCCCCAGACACCTCACAAACAAGTATGAATTGAAGCTTTAATACCTGGAGGGGCTAAATTTAGGGAAGAAGCATGTAGACATTTCACACTTTTGCAGCCTCTAGATTTCATTCCTTTCTTGACTGTGAGTGCAGCACGTGTAGCGCAAACTCTTCATAGTACTGTAGACAGCACGTCCTCTGTTGATAACGTGTCACCAGGAGCACAGGGGGACACGCAGAGCCTCTAGGTACGGTCGGTATAAAGAGCCAGCTGCATGAGTGGACTCTTAGGGCATCACTCTGAAGGTGCTAAGTGTTCTGGTTTTATGTGGTGCATTTTATGCAGAGGTTTATGAAACAAACTGTTTACTGCAGCCTCGTTACTGTGCATTTGCGTTTGGTGTTTGTTTTGGCATGCATTTGAAACCCCTTTCTTCACTGCTTCATTACTTCATACCCACCATATGAGGTTTAGCCAGGGCAAGTACTGGATTCTGCACCGGGGTGGGTAACCCTGGTTGTGTGATAGACTGGGGAATGAGAGGCTGGAGAGCACAAAGGGCCCAGGGGGTCCTGGTCAGTGGCAAGAACATGAGCCAGCAGTGCCCTGCCTGCAGGAGGGACATCCCTGTCCTGGGGAGCATCAGGCACAGCATGGCCAGGGAGGGACTGTCCAGTCTTCTCTGAGCTGGGGCAGCCTCACCTCAAGTGCTGGGGGCAGCTTGGGGTGCCACAGTGTAAGAAAGACTATTACTAATAAACTATTAGAGAGTGTCCAGAGGAGGTGAAGGTTGTGGAGGGGAAGGTCTGAGAAGCAGCTGAGGTCTCCTGGTGTGCTCAGCCTGGAGCAGAGGACACGCAGGGGAGGCAACTGCAGCTGCACCTTCCTCGAGCAGGCACTGATCCCTGCTCTGTGACAGTGACAGGGCCTAAGGGAATGGCTTGAAGTTGCATCAGGGGATGTTTAGGTTGGATATCAGGGAAAAGTTCTTCATCCAGGGGATGTCAGACACTGGAACAGGCTCCCCGGGGCAGTGGTCACAGCACCAAGCCTGACAGAGTTCAGGAAGCATTTGATGAACTCTCAGGCACATGGGGTGATTCTTGGAGTGTCCTGTGCAGGCCAGGAGTTGGACTTGATGACCCTTGTGGGTCCCTTCCAACTCAGCATATTCTATGATGCTGTGATTCTTACCTAATAAACTATTAGAAGAGCAGAGCTAGGTTGTTAAAATGAAAAAGTTTGCATTTAATTTTCAAGAATGCTAACACAGAAGCTACTAAGTCAGCACCATGACAGCAGTAACTATGAACTTGTGGAAGGAGGAAGCTTTAAAAGCTGCAGAATACAGACTACACCAAGAGTGAATTCAGATGAAAACTAACTTCTCTCTTTTCTTTAGAAAAGAGAGCTACCGAGACCGTCTGTTCAATGGTTTACATAGGGATCCCCCAAAACAGTTTTTGTAGTTTGCCAAATGATCATGTGCCTTTGCAACCTTAAAAAGTACAACAGAATGTTAACCAGGTGCTTTGTAACTAGAGCAGTGTCTTTGGTTTACATCTGCTGCAGTAGTTTTGTATATAGCTATCCCTGTAGGTAGGCAGTTCGGAGTTGGTCAACTGTAACAGAGCAAGGAGGGCAGAGCACATTCCCCAAAATACCTATTAGCATTTCAAAGCTAAGAATTGAAGGATACCAAATTTAGTTACAGTAAACCTGCTGCTTGAAATCTGCTCTGTCAACAGGTAATGAGGTTCATTTAACTTAAAAACAAGTAAGCCCTCCCGCTCCCCTTCCAAAGACACAGAGATCTTGTGAAGAAAGCTCCGAAGAGGCCTGAGGTTGCATTCTCATAGCATCGTGGAATGATGGTAGATGAAGAATGAGAGCTGAGTGAGGAGAACTGATGGTTAGCACTCATGTAATCCAGGTTCACACATGTTAGACCGTACAATTAGTTCCTTGCCCCAGAAAATGCAGTAAGTTTTGTTTCTGGGATGTCAGCAGGTTTCCTCACTTCTTCCCTGGCCTCTTGCAGTTGCTGTTCAGTGATCACATCCCGTTATTGCACATTATCTGTGGGAGATGGTAGGTGTCTTGTCAGCTGAGGGACAGCCAGTAGGTGTGAATTTGATTTGTTCAAATTTCAGACTGGTTATGTAGACTTCTGGCAGTACCTACATATCAGTGTCATATTTAACCTGTTGTCCATGAAGGACAAAATAATGGGTTTGGATATTAGTGCTTTTTCAGGTCTTTTCCTTTTCTTCCTTGGGGCAGGACTTTTGGCATAACTGTAACTGATGAAGTTATGTCTAAAGGCACAGTTCATGCAGAATTATCAGACCAATTTTAATTTGGGTTTGTTCCCTTTAGAAAACAAAGTGTAAAAACGTTTTACTTATGTTCCAGGAACTATCTGGAATCCTTCTTCTACCTACGCGAAATTCTGCACTAAAAAGTACATGTGATGGTTATTTTGTCTCTCTCTTTTTTTTTTTTTTTTTTTTTTTTTTTTTTTTTTTTTTTTTTTTTTTTGGGGGGGGGGAGTGGGAGCAGTGTTTATTTTTTTGTTTTTGTTTAGGAACTTCTAAACTACATAGTATTTCCTTCACAGCATCCAGCAGCAGTGTGTTCAGCTCACCCAGCCTCCTCGAGAGCTTGGTCATTTTGTCTAGTTTGTCATGTTTGCAGCAGCTATACTGTAGAATAAGCCTTGTGTGACATTTATTTTTGAGCAAGTAAACCACAAAAATAACAATTTTTTTTGTTATTGTTTATTTGGGTTTGGAAAATGGTCAGGTTTGTTTTGACAAATGTCGTTCTGTGTTGCATTTGTGTATTCACCCTTGTTGAAGAGAAAATCCATCTGTATGTTTTGGGAGTTCAGTGGAACATTAGGAGAAGAAATGAAGCCCATTATCTGGGCATGGATGTTGGGTCTAGGGGGAAAAATGGACCAAACTCGGGTGTTGGGTTATTTGGGGATGGTGGGGGGTTGTGAGTTAATTTAAATTAACTCTGTCTAAAATAAAGTGTAAGTGCAATAAATGTGCTTTTTTATTCAAAGCTGTGAACCTTTAGGAAAAATACAAAAAAATCAACCAAAAAAACAAAAAGCACATCATTCTTTCATGAGCCTTGTGTCCTACCTGCCTCCCCTTCCTCCCCCTCTCCACATTTCTCAACTGACAGAAACCTGACAGTGGCCAACTTGCATGTGTTGGCAACCCAAATGAACATTGCTGTTTTGATCTCGTTGGGATGGGGGAAAGTCCTGTCCCCTACTTCTTTTCCACTCTTGAAATCTTCTTGGGATCCAGCACTGCCCTGTGCCTCTGGAGCAGGGTCTGCCGCTGCCAGGGAGGCAGGAGCCAGCCCCCCTGCTCTGTGGACCTCCTGCCTGCTGTGCAGAGCTGCTCCTGGCGCTGCATTCCCCAGCCAGCCCTCGTGCCCACCTCCCGCGGGGTGGGCAAGGGTCTCCCCGGCCTGGGCAGTGGCATCACTGCAGCAATTGCAAAAGGAATCAGCCTTCAGCTGCCGAAAGGGATCCCTTTCTCCCTGCCCCAGCACACATGCAGGCTGGCCACTGTTGCCTTCTGTGACTCTGCCTTGTTTTGCAGGAGCAGGTGTAGGTGTGTGTGACCTGTTGTACATTACTTGCACTGTCTCTCTGTCTTACTTGAGCACAGGCTGCTTTTCCTGGGTAAGGAAAGGGGCACACGTCTCCTGGGCTCTCCAGGAGAGCGCGATGCATTGAGCAGTGATGGAAGGGGTAGCACTCACTGGTGGGACCCTCTGGGGCAGTAAGAGAGGACTGGCTTGCTTAAGGTATATAGATACCCAGATCTATATCCTTTAAACTTTATTATTTTTATATATAGTCAAGACAATGGCATTACCTCATAATACGGAGGCTTGTTTGAGGCAAAGTACGTAGTAAGGAGAGGAAAGGGAAACTTATATACATATTTGATTTCTTTTGTTTGTTTGTTCCTTAGTGCAATGCAACGTGTGTCCCACCACTTTAAACTCTGTGCTAACACATTCCTTTCAGCTGTATTCTTTTTTGTTTTGACCACCAGAGGTTTGCAAGGGGCTTATGACTGCAAAGTAGAAGGTCCAGTCTGGTTACTTAAAAAAAACCAACCCATTGTGTTAGTAAATTTCCATAGCTGCTTTTTAAAATCTACAATGGAGTAATTGTTTTGAAACTTGTATTTATTTTTTAATTCATAACAAAATGTTTTATTTTTGGTTTCCTGTTATGTAGGTCATGGCAACTCCCATTCGTTCCTTTTCAAGTTTCCGTTGTAATTGCCAATACAACTTATTTTTCTTGTTTGTTCCTTCTCCCTTTACTTTTGTTGTCCCTTCATTTGTACTTTGGAGTTTTTCTCATGTAAATTTGTACAATGGGAAATATTGTCCAGTTTGGTTAGAGAGCATGGAGACTTAAAGCATATTAAAATTTGATAGCTGAATTCAGATTGAAGAAAACTATTTCAGTGTAAAGTTATTTAAAGAACTCTGTATTATATGAAAGGCAAAAAGTTCTATGTACTTGATGTGAATATGAGAATACTGCTATAATAAAGATTGACTGCATGGAGAATTCTGAAGATTGTTTATTGTGTCATGCATGACTCCTCTCCATGAAGTTGGAGGGGTGCCACTCAGATGGTTAAAGGGGAGTGAAAAAGTTACTTTAGGGTATAATTCTGGAAGGGGAAGAGAAGGAAAAAATTAAAATCAAGGGACTCCTGCAGTGCACCCCCTGTCACTTCACCTTCCTTAAGCTGGATCACTGCCTCCGTGACTGCTGTGCTGAGCCCTAAAGCATTTTTACCTTCACTGTTCTGAACTTCTCTATACCCAAGGGCAATTCTCCTTCATCCTGGGAAAAACCTGGCACCAACTGGTCTGGGTTCTCTTCTGGGTAAATTCTCCTGCTTTTATGGCAATTTCCCCTCACCTCTTCATTGGTTACTTGGCAGAGCCTTTATTGATAAGACTGTTACCTGTCATGCACTCATGGACCTTATTTCAAACACATTCTCTATAAAGCAGACATAACAGATGCTCATGTGCACTCAGGTACTGCAACTTTAAAGCTGTCGTGGTTGTTTTCCAAAAATTATACTTTAAGTAGAAAAAAATACAGTTCAGCTTACACTTTGTTTACAGTTTTATTGACATAAGGACCCAGGAGGCAAAGATTTGGTTCCAGGGGCCTCAATTAGTTCCAGGAACCTGAAAGTAACAGAAGAAAAACCTGAGAACCTTTTCCCTCATCCTTTTCCCACCATGCAGAGCAGAAGAACCTCCTCAATGCTGCCTTCAGCAGTAGTTGAAGCTTTTAGTTTAGAGCTGTAATGTGTGACACAACAGCTTAAAAAAGACTCAGTAACTAAAGAACTGGAACCAAGTAAAAGCCTGAAACGTTTAAGGGGACATCTGGAGAGATAGAGATCTCCAAAGTTAGATAATGCTGGCTCCACAGAACAACATGAAGAAAATTTAGAACTGGTACCAGGTAAGCTACAACTCAACAAAGTCGGTGGTTACAGTGCAGGCTTCTATTGCCAGGACAGGGCTCGCCGGTCTCGGGCGCCCGGGACGCGTGTGAGCGCGGGGAGCAGCGCTTGGGCAGCTCTGCCCGGGCAGCGCGCAGTGAGCAGGGGCGCCGGGAGCCGTACCCGTGTGCTGCTATTCCGCATCGTCCGGAGGGATGCCGAGCTCTTCGTCCGTCCAGGCCGAAGCGTCGGGATACGGGAAGTGTCCCTGGGAGACAGGCCCGTCAGAGCGCGGCCGCGGCCCGGCCCTCGCCCCCCGCCCCCGACCGCCGCGCCGGCCTCACCAGCACCATGTCCGAGCTGTGCCAGAAGTGCCAGAGGATCCAGAACCACATGAAGCCGCTGAGCGCCTCGCTTCGCACCACCTGCGCCCGCGTCAGCTCCGGGAACTGCCGGTACCGCGGCGGGATGTGCACCCCGCCGCCCGCGCTGCAACACAGCACGGCCCCGCCTCACTCCGCGCCCTGCCGGCCCCGGCCCCGGCCCCGGCCCCGCTCGCCGCCCGCCCCGCTCACCGTCGCCGCCCGGGCACGGCGGCCCCGGCCCGCAGCAGCCGCCCCGCCGCCCGGCCCAGCGCCGCCACCACCATGGCCGTGCTCAATGTCACCCGCAGCAACAGCCCCGCCGATTGGCGACCGCCGCCTTCCGGGGCGGAGACAGCCCGCGGCACCCGGGACCCCGGGAAAGGGAAGGATCCCGGGAAAGGGAGGGACCTCGGGAAAGGGAGGGACCCCGGGAAAGGGAGGGACTCCGGGAAAGGGAAGGATCCCGGGAAAGGGAGGGACCCCGGGGCACGGGGACAGCACGCACCGCCTCCGCACATCCGCCCCCTCCCTCCCCACAGCACTCGGAGCGCAGGGGCGGCACCAAGGGCGAGTTCTCCGAGTTCTCCCAAAGTTGGCGTCGCCCACGAGGTGCGCGGGGCGGGTCGATCTCCCCACCAAGCCGCTGCTTTTCGGAAGGCGGGGCGAGAAGGCGGCTCCGGCTGCTGGTATTTAAGGAAGGGGCGGGAGGAGCAGTGCGGGGCTCTGCCCGAGTCCGAACGGTTCGGCTGCGGGTCTCGGCGGCTCCCGCGAAGGCAGCAGCTGGTGCGGAGCCTCTTCCTGCGAAACGTCGGCATAGGAATACCCCGTACAGAATTCCCACCTGAGCATCCGAGAGTTTTGTTTTTCTTTGCCTTTTTCCCCTCTCCCACAGGGGTTACAGCGGTGCGGCTGCCCGTTTATTGCTCGCTCAGCAGTGTTCCTGGAGCTGCAGCCTGGCTTCAGTCCCGGCACTTTGAGGATGATGGAAAACCCATCCTGCCGGTGCGTGGATCTGCTCACCGGTATATGCCAGAGCAAGGGGCGGAGGAATTCTACCAACTTCTTGTGGAGAACCCGTTGCATCCACTAGTGCATATGGTATGCCTTCTGGGACACTGAGGTGATCACGAAAGAAGCAGGCAAAAAATAATGGAGAAAGTAGCCAAACTATCAGCGGAGTTCTGTCAAGGAATCCAGCACTCGCCTATACCTCCTGACAAGGTATGATGCCAATGTAAGAGTAATCCACACTGGTAGTTCCTCCTGAATCTTTATTGGTTAACTCTCCATAAAGAGCTGGAGAATAGTTTCTGCAACCCTCCCGAAGGTATTTTAAATGAGTAATAATATCTTCTCAATCTGTTAACACCCCAAACGCCTGACATCCTCAGCTGTAACAGCAGTGCCTTGTAATTAAGGAATTTGAAGAAAATTCCTGTTTTCTGGAATGGACCTTCTGATCACCCCATGCCTGGTGCTTGGCTGAAATGACTGAAGGCAGCATTAGTGGAGGGCAACCGCTGTGCCCCACATCCCTGGGGTACACGTGACTTCTCACCTTCAGCTTCGCCCTGTCAGCTCACAGGCAGCACAGGTAACACCCCCCAGCGAGAGGGCAGCAGCCACAGGACTCTATCTGAGGGCAGAAGCTGCAGTTTTCATGAGCAGTGGCTTAGCTGCCTCCAGGATGTCCAGTTCAGGGTCCAGTGAACGTCCCAGTCCTTCCAGAACCATGATGGCAAAGATGATGGAAGCAAAATTGCTCTCGAGCTTCACCTAGAACCACAACAGACTGAATGGACTCAGTGGACTGTATTTTCTTCTGTACCCTTTCAACCAAGGTACCAGCTCTGTCTAAGCTTGGAGGGAAGGGAGGAGGCTGGGGAGAGCATTTGCACACCTGAATCTATAATGCAGCTCCACCAGTTGGACGGTGCAGCCCTGTGGCTGACAACTCCAGTTCAAGCCACCCCTAGTTCATGCCACCATAGGTCTTTTGATTTCCAGAGTTGTTTGCAACTGTGGAAACTTGTCCCCCAAATAATCAGTTATAAGGAGGTATTACAGTCTAAGGGACTATAAAAAAGATAGGAAAAACTACGTGTTACAAAAATAGTCGCTTTAGTAAACAAAATCAACCATTAAATGAAGTATTGAGGGGAAAAAAAAAAAAAACACAGAAATTTGGCTTGGCAGAGTGTGTAAAAGACCGGAGAAACAGCATGCCTGCAACACTTGGATGCATTTCTGCAGCTCCTCTCCTAGCAGTTTGTTTCAGAAGTCAGTCCCCCTCCTTGTTAGCCCCTCAGGTTCCCAGCAGTTCTCCCTCCCCACGAGCTTCCAGATGTTAAAGGCAGACAGGGACAGGACCTCACCTTATGGGTCATCAATAGTTTGAAGACACTTGAGAGGAGATTTCCCACCTGAAGCTGGAATACACAAGGAGAATTTAACAGCTGATCAAAAAACCCTTTTTGTGTCAGCTTTCAGTGCCAAGTTGCACCGAATTGCAGGTAGCGAGACTGTGCCATTGCACTTGCCTTTCCCAAGGCAATGGTGTTCCCCCGGACCTTGGTCACAAGTTCTGCCATCTCAGCCTTGAAGCGCTCGATGTCCTGGCACTGGTTGGCACGGGCATGGTGGAGGATCAGCTCTGCCACCCTCTCCCCCTGAGGAACAAGGTGAACAGTTACAATCAGTGCCTGATCACTGGGGACTGGCAATCAGATGCTAGCAGTTCTTGCTTCTAGTAGCTGAGAAGTGCCCCTGGCAGCACAGGATGGGCCTGGATACAGAGTTTAGCATGGATTCTTTGGCGTGCTTCAGCAGGCCAAGACAAAATATGTCCCTCTTGAGGTGTGTTAGTGAGCCCTTCACCCTGCAGCTGAGAGACAGGAACAGGCAAGTAAGAGCACAATGCTTGTTCTCAGAATGAACAGGAGACACCAGCACGGGGTTCTCTAGTCCATCTAACAGTGAGTTTCAAGGGAGGAGGAGGATAATATAGTTCTCACATGCAGGAGCCTAGCAGAGGTCAGACCCCTTCACACACTCCTGTTTTCCTTCCTCTCCTCCATAGATGCTGACACAACAGCAAAATGGAGGAAGGCGTATGGGCCTTTCAGAAGCAAGGCTACAAGAGGGGAACATGTGTGGCAGATCAAGATGTTAACCCACTCCCTCCTCTTCTCTAGCAAAACCTGACAGATTCCACAACAGTGGCTCCTAGGCCACTTGCAGCAGAAGCACTCCTAAGGAAGTGGCAGCCAACAGTTCCCATTAACACCTTCTAGTTCCTGGGGCCCTGAAATTGCTCTACTCTGGTAGCCTCCCTGCTGCAGCTGAACAACTTATCCCTGTGTTTAGGGATAAGATGCCAGGAAGGCTCCTTGCCCCTCTTCGCATTTTTTGGGGAAATGGAGAATTCTCGCTTTGGCCGTACGATTCCGCAGCCACGTGCCCTGCCCGGGCGGGGCTCACCTGTCCCTGTGCCACGGCGCTGAACACGGCGCGGAAGTTGCGCAGGTCGGCGCCACGCAGCTCGGCCACGATGCCCGCGTCCAGCAGCACCAGGCGCGGGGCCCGCGCCGCGCCCTGCACCAGGATGTTCCCGGGATGCAGGTCCGCATGGACAAAGTTGTCAACAAAGATCTGGAGGACAGGTAAGTGTGAGAGCAGCTCATGGCACCCCTGGCCACGCCGAAGCCCGCAGGCAAACGGCAGAGGGTTTGTGCTCTGTTCTCTGTCCTTACCAACTCTGGTACCCTGGAGGGCAGCAGAGCTGTGTGAAGCAATCCAGTGTTTGCTAGAGATCAGGTAGGACAGCCAGGAGTCCCAGAGGGGAGTGGCACTGCCCTGTGGCAATTAGCCCTAAACAGGGGCATGCTGGTGTGTAGTTAGATTCAGGCCTGATGTTTTGGGTTTCTAGTGTTTTTTCCCAGGAAAAAAACATAAACACCAGGAGATTGTTTTTGTAACGGTATCCATGTTGTGAATTCTTCTGGGTGGAGGGATCTCTCTTGATGTCCCTCTGGTCTTATCAGTGCGGGTGAAGAGGTTTGTCTTTCTCTCACCAATCACATTGGTCTGTGTAAAATTGGATGTAAGGGGAAAAGATCCCTAATAAACTGACTTTATGCAGCCTTGAGAAAAAATCAGAAAAAGGAGTCCATGTCGTGTGTTATCCAACAGCGACACTGGTGGGCCTTAGTAAAGAGTAATGCAATAAGAATAGGTTGTTTGCCATTCAGTGGTAAAGGTTATAGTGAATGGTTAAGTTTGTCTAGTGCAGGGCACCAACCCATGTTACAACTGTACTGAAAAGTAAGGAAAACAAGAAAAGAGGAAATAAATCCATGTAGCTCTTCTCTGGCTCTGCTAGCAGTTAGCACCAGAAAGAACTAGCAAGAGGACAATAAAAATACAGTACTTCCCCCCAGTCCTGGTGACCTGCAACTGCAGGACTTCCTGCCCCAAGGAGATTATCTTTGTATTTCATTGATTTCTCCTATGAATTTGTTCAACTGCCATGTAAATAATTAGAGCTGTGTGAAAAATTATGGTTTTGGTGTTGCCTGAAAAAAATTACTTCTGCTAATTTTATGTCCTCCTTATTGAGAAACCCTACACAATAGATCCATATTCATTCTCATGCACTTGTGAGTGTATAATCTCTGTCATAAGCTCCTCATCTTTCTGCTTTTCAGAGTTAAGAGTCCAAATTATTTCACCCTTCTGGTATGGAAGCCATTCCATGTGAGAATCCTATCTACCTTTCTCTGCACCTCTTCTAGTTCTGCTTCAGCCCTTGAAATGAAGGATCCTGGAGAGCAAGGGACTAGAACTGCAGAGTACTCAAGAAAGAGGTATTAGTTTTACTTACAGACATAATGCTGTTTCTTTGCCCTTTAATTTTTTTTTTTTGCCCTTTAATTTTTTTTCTACTCCGAAAATTTGAAACCTCTGCAGGAAAACAACCTTCACTTGCAGCCCCAGCCAGGTGCCTACCATCTTTAGCAGCATGTCCATGCCCATCTTGGCCAGTCTCTGCCGCAGCTCTGTGCCAACCTCCACACGCAGGTAGCGCGAAATGGGCTCGCTCTCCTGAAACAGAGCCGGAGTCAAACATCCTTCTGCCTCCAATCTGTCCTTCTCAAAAAGAAACACCTCCTTGCCAGGTTCTCCTTGGGGCCTTCTCACTGCTACCACTGCACCCAGACCCTGCAATCCTTACCTCAAATGTTTCCACTAGAACATCTGCCGTTACCAAGGGCCAAAGGGGAGTTGGAAACTTCACAAAATCCACATCTTGGAAATTTTGTCGGAAGCGCTCCAGATTTCTGGCTTCGTAGCGTAAGTCAATCTCAAGGGAGAAATAGAAAAGCAGGTTGGAAATTAGATTTGACTAGGATTAGATCTTCAGGATCCTGTATGAGTTGCAATACTCAATACCAACAAAGCTAGTCAGAAAGCCAGAATGGAAACAAAATACAAGTGGTGCTTTTTGCATGCTCATAGCCTCCGTGCTGGAAGAGCAGACTGGGTAATGGATAGTCCACAGCCCAACACCTTTGAAACATGGGTGCCTTACTAGAGGCATGGTGTCTCAAAATAGGCCAGGACCACGTTATATTAGAAAACGCAACAAGATCCTAAACTGAATCCTATCCTGAACCGAAGCTTGCTGTCCAGATGGCAAGGCTGGCAGACAGGGTAGAAGAACTGCAGCCCCAGCCTCGCTTGACAGAGAGGCAGCCATAGCAGGAAGAGATTTAATATAACACAAACAAAATAATCCACTATGCCAAGTCAAGGCCTCTCTTGTCACAAGGGCATCTCCCCTACTGTCTGCTACTGCTCAAGGAGGCACAATAACCTCACCTCCCTTGTCTGGCAATGGGGAATATCCCAGGAATGCTTCCTGTTCGTTCAGAGGGAAAAAGCTACAATGAGCCTGTCAGATGTTCTCCTAACCCTCAGTCTTCTGCACATCCACCCAAGCTCTGCCAAACTGGTACAAATGACCTCGAGTCACATCTGACCACAGTCAACAGGTTCCAGCATGGATTTATTGTGTAGAGGTTTTGCAATTGTAGAAAATAATTAAGGTTTTCAAAAGCTTGTTACAGACTTCAGACTCTGCAATCTACACACAAAAATGAAATTAGCAGATAATGGCTCATTTTATAGAAACATAAGCCTAATTAAGCCTGCAGTGAGATCTTTCTAAGTTTGACAGTAGCAATGTTTCAGGACTATGTCTTTAGAAGACAATAAATCAGGATGTTTATAGATCTGTTTGCAAAATTTTACTGACACTGTGAGTCTCTTGATAATACACAAAGTACAATGTTTTATTAACTTCTGTGAAAACATTATTTATGCATATATATATATATATATATATATAAATGCTAACAAACATATATGTAGAATTATAGAAAAAACCCACATGCCTGAGTACTTGCTTGGATAGATTCTTTCCTAAGGAGAGGTGTATTACCAGTGTTCACATTTCACAGTGCTGCAAAAAGGACTGTGACTATGGCTGGCTAGCTGTTCAGGCTGTCCTCTAGAAAACCCATTCAAAGTCTAAACATTATTTTCAAAGTCTAAAAAATAATTTTAGATTTGATAAAGACTGGTTTTTTTTATTGCTTTGCTACTTTGTGAGCATATATGCTTTCCTACAGTAATGTCATGTGATTAGATTAGACTAAACAGAAGTAAAGAACAAGCCAGCCTTCATCTAACCATTTAATGTGTAGTGGTGTGAACAGAGGTAGAGCCAGCCAGTAGCAAGACAAAGGGCAGTTTTGTTTCAGTAGCTGGGAGCACAGCCTGGAACATACCTGCTGCATCATAAGCTTCTCAAACTCCTCCACAATCTCTGTCAAACTGAGCCACTTGAACCCAGGGAGAAGTCCAATTATACGGCTGCCCATCTTCATGAGAAACAGATCCATCTGGACTTGGTGGACCAGCCCAGGGTGCAGGACCTGCACAAGAATGAGCAGTGGCAACATCAACACCCCAGACACTCCATATCAATGAGCTCAAGTGATACAGTTCAAATAAACAGAACCCAGTTTCTTAGAATGGGGAGCAACCAGCTTTCTTGGCTAGTCCTCAGAAGAATTCACATTTTGCCCCTGATTAGGTTTTAGAGAAACATTTTATCATTGTCAAATTCAGTGTAGCTGTGCTGGAGACTGCTGTCACACCCAAAGACATTTTCCATCACTTTTCAGTCTTGCCCTGTCCCTGATTAGTATTTGAAGCTGCTCAAATGTAAGGTTTCTTTAAATAAACTTTGCTGGAACACACATGCTCCAGATATCTTCATGGAAGCAGAGAAGAAGTTTTATGTCTGGAAGGCGCGACCAACCTTAATACTAATTCTTTTAATGTAAATTGGGCCCTTGGAGGCATTCCTAGTAGCCACATCAAATCTTGAGCTCTCCTTTTGGGAAGAGCTGGGGCCACTGCAAGTGTGGATTGTGGCTGGCTGGAACAAAAGCACTGGGACAAGACACCAAGGGAGACAGCATCCCTTCTCGTTTTACCTGGCCCTAGCCAGCTACTCCTCTCCATGGGAGTTAAAATCTGACGCACCTCATCCAGCATGTTCCATTTTCATACATTTACCCCTCAGGCACAAGACTTACTTTAATGGCTACAGGCATGAGCTGTCTGGCTGATGACGGATTTGCGTTCAGGAGCGGCTTGGCCCTCTGCTCCGTTAGGGACATTCCACTCACGGGGCTTCCCTGGGAGCAGTCTGCAGATCTCAGCTCCTCCCTGCTCCTCTCATCCCGTGTCTCCTTGCTCTTCCTCCTCAGCCACCCGAGGAGGCCTCTAAAGCCCGACCCTTCCCACGCTTCAGCGGCGGACTCGAGCTGCGAGCGCCGCTCCGGCTCCTCGGCCCGGGGCCCGGCAATGGCGGAGAGGTCGGCATAGGCTTTATACACCTGCGCCACGCAGCCCGAGCCCACCGGCTCCCGGCTCGGGAACCTGAGGATGCCCGGCCAGTCCTCACCGAAGGCCTTCCTCAAGAGCTCATCGGTGTGGCCCCATGGGTGCGGGCTCACCTCGACGTGCAGCTTGGAGAACTCATCACAGAAGGCCTCGGAGAAGAGGTCCCTGCGAGTGCTGGCCCACTGGCCCAGCTTAACACACGTGGGGCCGGCGGCCTCGGCCGCCCTGCGCAGCAGCCGCAGCCACGGCGCACCCATGCCGGGCCACAGGCGGCTCAGCGGGTAGAGCAGCAGCAGCGGCCCGAAGCGCAGCAGGAGCCCGCAGGCGCGGACACCCAGCCGCAGCACCAGCGCCAAGCGCCGCAGCAGTCCCCGGGGCGGCCGCTCCACGCCGCGCTCCGCCGCCCACGCCGGGCCGCGCTGCCCCGGCCTCTCCTTCCAGCCAGGCACGGCGGGCGCGGCCACGGCCAAGGCCAGGGCGCCCCAGCGCCCGGCGCGCAGCCCGCAGCGCCCGGCGCCCGCCCGCCCGGGTAGCGCCGGCCTGGCCCTGGCCGCGGCGGCGCGCGCGAGCAGCGGGAGCGGGCGCGGGAGCGCGAGCAGCCGCGCGGCGCCGCCGGCCACCATCGCGCGCGCTCCCGCCACCGCCGCGCGCGCACCCGCCGCCCGCGCCGGCCCCGCCGGGGACAGGGGGCGGGAGAGCGGTGCGCCCAGCCAATCAGCGCCCCGGGGCACGGCTACGCCCCGCCCCTTAAAGGGCCAGCAGCCGGAGCCTGGCGGGAGCTCGCGCCCGGGCTGCACCCGAGTGCCGCGGGGCAGGCGCGTGCCCGAGCTGTGCCCTCCGCACCGGGAGCGTCCCCCGGGATCGGGCACCACTGGACCGGGACAGGCGGGAAGGGGCCGCGCTTGGGCTGGGGGCCTCCACACCTCCGTCTGTTTGAATTCCAGAAACACTGAATACCCTGAGCTGGCAGGGACCCATCGAGATCATGGAGTCCAGCTCCATGGCACCTTGCACGGGACACCCCAAGGGTCAGCCCATGTGCTTGAGAGCGTTGTCCAAAAGCTGCTTGAGCTCTGTCGGGGTGTGTGCTGTGACCACTGCCCTGGGGAGCCTGTTCAGTGCCCAGCCGCCCCCTGGATGAAGAACCTTTCCCTAATACCCATTCTCAGATCCGGGGACAGAAATCGTGTCGCAGGTTTGAGGCATTCCCGGCCAGGTGCTCTCCCGCGGTGAGTCTGTGACCCCATCGGCCTCGGGAAGCCGACAGCAAGTCAGGACTTTCTACGTTTCCCCGGGAATCTTTCAGTCTGCAACCAGAACGGCGTCTTTTCACTCACTCCGGTTTGCCCGGCTGGTCTCGACACCGGCAGCCCTCGTCGCCTCCCTCAGGCGTCCCTTTCCCCCGGGCGGGAGGCACAGGCCGCTCCGCGCCCAGAGCGAGGGGCGGGCACGGCCGCCTCAGGGACGGGGCGGGGCGGGACGGGACGGGGCGGGCACGGCCGCCTCAGGGACGGGGCGGGGCGGGACGGGACGGGGCGGGGCGGGACGGGACGGGGCGGGCACGGCCGCCTCAGGGACGGGCGGGGCGAGACGGGACGGGGAGGGCGCGGCCGCCTCAGGGACGGGGCGGGGCGGGACGGGACGGGGCGGGGCGGGACGGGACGGGGCGGGCGCGGCCGCCTCAGGGACGGGGCGGGGCGGGACGGGACGGGGCGGGCACGGCCGCCTCAGGGACGGGGCGGGGCGGGACGGGACGGGGCGGGCACGGCCGCCTCAGGGACGGGGCGGGGCGGGACGGGACGGGGCGGGCACGGCCGCCTCAGGGACGGGGCGGGGCGGGGCGGGACGGGACGGGGCGGTGCTCCCGCCGGAGGGCGGCCCGGGGCCGGGGCCGGTGGCGGCGGGGAGCCCCCAGCCGCGGGTCCGCAGCCGCCAGCCCGGCGCCGGGCGCCGCCGCCGTCATGCCGGGACACGGTCCCCCCCGCTCCGCTGCCGCCGCTGAGGAAGGTAGGGAGGCGCCGAAGGGACACTAACGCAGGAGAGCGGGCAGACGTGCCGCTCCAAAAAGTCTCAAATTCCCTCTTGCCTTCGGCCCCCCAGCTGCCTTTTCTTCATCCCCGCCTGCTGAGAGGGAAGGCGGTGGCCGCGAGCCGAATCCCCCCGCGCTCCCGGCTCCCGCCCCTTTCCCGCCGGGCCGAGGAGGCTGCAGCTCCCGCCGGGCGCGGGAGGGCCGGGCCCGCCGCCGGAGCGGGGCTCGGCCGGGGCACAGGGGCCGAGAGGACCCGCTGAAAAGCCGACCCGAGCGGGTCGGGAGCGGCGGAGTAGCGGCAGCCCCGCCACCCAGCACGGGGCCCCTGAGCGAACTCTGTCCTGCCTCGGTCTCCAGCACAAAACAGAGGAAACGCTAAACACATTCTTTGGGGGAAGCCCGGGCCTTGCTGGAGCAAACAGCCAGACTTCTCGGTTCGGCAAAACCTTGGATTCCCCCTGTGGTATCAGCCCTGCACTTTCTCTCTCTGCTCTGGATAGCTTGCTTTCCTCTTACTTTGCCTTCGGCTGGAAGGAACGCCTGCAGTTGTGTGCAGCCTGTGGCTTACCAGGGTGGCATTTCTGACTCCTGGTGGGGATGGGTGGCAGCATTCACCTGTCCTGGGGAGAAAAATGCTTTCTTGCCTTCGCGCTCTTGTACCCGCGGATGATGCGCGCTAATGGGTTAGGGATGGAGTTGGTGGAGGGGAATCTTGTTTGTGAGGGGAACAAGGAAGAAGTTACAGCTGGCTGCTGCTGTGGTCCCAAGGTGTCAAATGCAAACTGGGAGGTAAAACCATGCCCAGATGTATTTGGGACACTTTGAGAGGTTTTGGCTTTTTGAGCACCCAATAAGCATGCCTCTTGATGCTTGGTGCTGGAAAAGTGATGTTCATGGGGGAGTGAGGCTTTCTGATGGCTTGGGTCTGCACTGGAGCCTCCTCACAGGAGCAGGGACTAAGTGTTAAACATAGGCCCTTAATTCTGATCTTTACAAGAATACAGCTTGTTTCCAAGACAGGTCAGCAAGTCGTTCCTGACCCTGAGGTATTCCCAGCCACCTTTGCTCTTGGCATTTAAGTAGTTGTTTAAGTTTGTTGCTTTTGGAGAAGAGCATCTCCAGCCTGGAACTCAGCTGGGAGGATAAAGACATGACCAGAGGGATTTCCGTGGGGCTTTTATTTGCTACTGTGAGGGGAGCCGCTGGTGTTGGTGTTGGATTAAAAAGCTGTTTTCTGTGTTGGCTGCCACATTACTGACCGCTGGTTCTTGGTGCGTGTTAGTGAGGTACAGCAATGTATACTGGCTCTGTTTTATGAACCACCAAAAAGGAAGGTGGTATTGCATCCTGGCAGAGGAAAGGAATGCATTTCCTCCACCCTTGTGTTGTGTTCTGAACTGTCATTGGGGTAGTGTTTGTGGGGTTTGGTGCATGTTGGATTTGAGGGGTTTTGATGGGTTGTTGTTTGGGTTTTTAAAATAATCCAGGCAGTGTTTCAGCCTGTGAAAATGGGTAACTACTATGTTGGAAGCAACTGAAAATGCTAAGTATGGAAATGAGAGGAAAGCCACAGGATTTCCCAAGGTAATAAGGCGCCTTTTTTGAGAAACGGAAGAGAAAGCACTGAAAACAAAGGGCACTGGAGTGGCCGAGGATGTAAAAAACAGAGTAAAGATTTATGGCTCTGCTGGGACCACTCTGTGCCTGCGTGGGTGAGAAGGTTGTGCACTGAAGCCTGGGTTGGCCTTCAGCACATCCGTGTCCTAGCAGTCCACACAGAAGAGAGTCCCTGTTCATCGGCTCTGATCCCAAGTGCAGTGTTCCTTGGACATCACAGTGCATCTGGAGTGTCCCAGAGTGCTGCTCTCCGTACTGTCCCCAGCTCGCTGCCTTGCGAAAGCTTTTAGGACATTTTGTCTGCAAAGACAACCTCTGTGCGAGCTTTCTGTTCTACAGAAACAAGAAGAGCATTTAGATCCTTTGTCAGACACTGAAATAGGCTTGTCTTTCTCCCTGGTGTATTGGCATGTTAGAAATATTCATTTTGACAAGGAGATAATAAATAAAGACAGCTTAAGGTGTGTTTTTCAGAGATGATCTTAATCCAGGAGTAGCTTTTCCAGCGAGTTATTCTTAATATCAGCCATAACAACTAATTCATACAGACAGAACTTAAAACCTCTATTTTGCAGGGCACTCTGGGAGCACAGAAGCAAGCTCAGTCCTTCCCCAAGTTTAAGAAATTTCCCAATGAAATCATCACATAACAGAGCCAGTCTCTTAAAGATGGGGAGATGCTAGGCATTTCAGAAGTGTCCGATAAGTGCCATGTTCTTCTGGATCCCCTGAATACATCATTCAAAGCAGCTGGTTCTCCCTTCCTTTTGTAACACCTGACATTTATTTCCTGACTGGAACTGTGTGGAAGCTGCTCCTTCCTAAGTAGAGGCCAGACCAAGGGGAAAAAAGGCTATGTAGTGCACCATTAAGCCCATGAGAGTGGAGAAGAACCTCTCTTAAACTCTTGTTGATGGTGGTTAATTGTGATGATCTTAGGCCTTCAGAACTGGGGTGTAAGCTCTTCAGGGAAGCATTTTTTAGTGGAAGGATTGAAGTACTAGCGGCTGATATGTCTGTTGGCAGGATCCCAAGAGCTGGCTGGAAGAGGCCTATACTATGAAAGAAATGCTGAAATAGGACTTTTAATGCACTTGCATAGCAGTTCCTTACAGGCTGACTCTACAGAGGGAAGGAGGGAGTGGGATGGAGCTGGAAAGAAATTTCTTGTTTCATTCAAGTCCTGACAGTAAATGAGTGATCCTGGCTTTGCTTAGACAGAGCTCAAATAACACTGTACCTGAGGTATCTGTGAGCACAGTTTTACAGCACAAAGCAGGAAAAGAGACAGCGTTTTCTTGACTGTGGCTCTGAAGTACAATGGAAAGGGCAGTAGCACGTTGATCTTACTTATGGGTTGTTTTTTTTTCTGGGCTTCACCTTGGAGATGCTTTGTCAGCTCCTGGAAATTGAAGCAAAGGCTGAAATGTGAGGATATGCGCGGCCTTTGGGGGCAGCTTCAGCTCAGGTTTTAGTGAAGATGACCATAGGACTGAGCTCCTAGCTTCGTGAAGGCTGTACTTTTGAAATGTAGCTTCTGCAGGAGCCTTAGGTGACCTTGAAGTGGGTCCCTAAGGCAGAGTCCCTGGAGCCTCTGAGCTCTACATCCTGGGATTTCAGCCGAGGTCTGTGTCCTTTGGTGGAAGCTTAGCACAGAGCAGGCTGAGGATCACTTTAAGGTTTCTGTATATAAAGCACTAAAAAGCATCATTGCTGTCTTACATAAATAAATACTTAAGGTCCTATAGGCTGGTCCTGTTCAAGATCTCTCCCAGCCTTTACATGGTTCACCAGCCAACTGGGTCAAGGTGCTCTGTCTGTGGATGTGGGACTGATGAGGTGAAAGTCCTAATTCCCCAGGCCTTTCCTGATCAAAGCAGTGGATTCTTACCTGCCACTCATGTGAGTCTTCACCAGTTTATGTCTTTCAGTGAGCTGGGAGCTCAGTGGGGAACTCACGGCAGCAAGGCACCTTTGGGGCTCTGCCATCATGGCGGTCCAGTCCCTGCTATGCTGAGACAGCTCTGAACCCTATGATGTGGTTCCAGCCTGTCATCCTGGAGCTGCTCACAGAGATGACGCTCATGGGATAACCCTGGCATGATGGCTGGGATGATCCTGTGCTGAAACCTCTTGAGTTTGTGCTGCTCTGAGGAAAATACATTGCCTAAACATTTGCTGGACAAATGTGGGGTGCTGTGTATGTGCAACAAAAACCCCAGAAGGGGGCACATGGGAAATCTTCCTTCCAAGAAGTTTGAAACACTGACTCATTTCTTTAATGCAGATAACATGTATTGAGGACATAATTTCTTTCTTTTTTGGAAATAGTACTGTCCCGTGGTAAAGCTGAAGGAAGTCAAGCATAGCTGGAAGAGCAGAGGCTTGAAAGAGTAATGTCCTACTGGAATGAATTCTGTGAGTGCTGGTATAATCTTCATTCTTTGCTTCAGTGCTTTTTCCCCTCCCCAGGTTAGGGAAACCAGCTGCAGCTGGCATACTGTTACTTTCAAGGATTTAGCAAAGCAGATGCAAGAATTATTGGTGATTTAAGGTCAGGTTTTATTGACTATACTTGTTAGGAGCTAACACATCTCTGAGGCCTTCTTAGGGCACCATTGCCATTGCAGCGCTGGGGCACTGCCAGTCAGGTTTGCTTGGGGTCTTGTTTTTAATGGCTGGCACAAACAAGAGTTTGGCTTGACTGTTACCTGCATGTGCTGTTACACGTGACCTTTGCTGAATGTGAGATGCATCTGTGTCTGTCTTCTAATGAGCAGTTCCTGGGCTGGGGTAAAGGCTGGGGCTGCTCAGGGGGAGCAGGAGGGGAGATGTTTGCACTGCAGTTTGCTCTGCAGCTGCCATGTCCAGCCCGGGCAGGAGTTGCTGGTCCTCAGCCCCCCTTGCACTGCAGGCAGAGCTCTGGCTCAGCCCTGTGCTCCTGGGCTGGGAACTGGCAATGTTTATGTGATGAAAGGGAGCAGAAGATGGCTTTTCCTGAGCTCTGCCTTTGCCCATACATGTGCTGGCCCAGGGCCAGGGTGGAAACTCTGTCCTCACGAGCAGAGAGAGGGAGATGGGAGGAGCGAGAGATGAAGAGGGGCCCAGAAGCAGAGGGAGGTAAAATAAAAACACCAACTCAGAGAGAAAAGCCTGTAACAGATGGCCTTGGCCATCCCCTGGTCTCTTCATGCAGTTGGCTCCACATGCAGTGCTGACCAGATCTCATCTGGAAGTGTTAGTAAGGGGCCTGGACCATTTTGTGATGTGTGGTGGAAGATCAGAGTAAAAGGCAAAAGGAAGGAAGGTAGACAGGTAAGCCAGCTGTGGTTCAGCCCTCTCTGTGATGCCTGAAGTGGTCTCTGGGAATTGCTGCTACTGGTGCTGTGCTACTAATAAGGCAGGTGCTGCCGTGTGAGCTATTGTAGAAGCACTGCTTTGCTTTCAAGTGTGGCATCCTTTAACTGTGGCCAGTCTTGCCTCCTCTGTAGTATTGCTGGTGGCCGTTTGTTCCACTGCCCTCGTTCCCTGTAGAATATGTACAGCAGAGAGCTGTTGATCTGAACAGAGCCTAGTGCAAGGATGGTTCTGCCAGGAGCTGCTGGCAGCTGTGGTTCTGATGCCCATCTCCTCACGGGTGTCATGGTAAATTATCAGATTGGCTGAACAGTTCCGCATATGGGGTGCTGACCTTGCTTGGAAAGGCCTTGCCTTGGCAGGAAATTGTGCAGGAGACTGTGCCTGGCAGAAAAGCTGGTCTTGGAGAAGCATTCACCAAAGCTTTGCTCTGAGCTCATTTGAAAATCTGGCCCAGACACTTAAAATGTCAAGAGCTGATGATGGTTAGGGGCAGCTTGAATGGAGAAAGGTGCCACCTCACTTGGAAGTGGTTGAAAGAGATCTGGCTGAGACCCTGCCAGACCTTGGGACTCCTGATCCTACAGATCCCAGAGAGCAGATGGCTCCTGACCAAGTCCAGCACATAAGTTATGTTTCCAGAAACTTACTGGGGATTCTGGCAATCCACTGGAGAGACTGTTTCAGGGAGCAAGGACTTGCTGTTCTTTGTATCCAGAATAATTTTAAATGGCTAGATGCTCTGTGTTTTAATTAAGTTTCCCTTTGGGAATAAAAGTGTTGAAGTGTTTCTGTGATCCTGCTACATTTAAATATTCTGTACTGTGTCCCGGTCTGGCAAATCGTTTAGGCCGACATGTGGGTCACGGCGCATGCTTAAGTCCACCCAGCTGAGTGCCTTGGGTCCCACTGCAGAGCATCATTCCTATGCTGGGGGTTTGGAGCTGGACTTCACACAGTCTAATTGAAGATAGTGATATGCTTTGAGCGTAGACTTTAAACTAATCATGTGCTTAGGTGTTCTCCTCATTACAAGTGGTTTCTCACCCACTTGTATTCTGTAGAATCATTTTATATTAGCAGTGCCTTTGAAATTTGGATTTTTCTCTTCTTTTCTCTTGCCAAGTGCTTGCTGATAAGCCGTGTTCCTGTGAGCAATTCAGGTGAGATGCTGTCACAGGCCTGGTATTTTGGAAGCATTGTGGATAGGCATGCATGTGTGAATGATTAAATCAACCCATCAGGGTGTCATCTGGAGAGGAACAAATGCTGAGCTTGCTTTGCAAGTGGGGGGAGGATGAGATCCACCTCTAGTTTTTGCTGAAAGCTTTTCCCCGCTGCAGATGTGCAGCTGCTGTAGTTCTCTGCCAAGAGGCTGTCGTGACTTTCGGAGATGGGGAACGTGCACACATCTGTGTGCAGAGGAGAGCAGCAAAGGGGCACGGGTCTCCTGCCCCAGGGGAGTGTGTTCTCGTGATAGATAGTGCTGACTGTCATGCAGGGAAACGGCAGATTTCACGGGACACTGAGAGGGCACTTCATAAATATGAGTTTGCTTGCCAGTGTCAGCCAAGCACCACCTTCCTAAATTAAAAAGGAAAGAGGTCCCAGAGACTTCTCAGACAACTGGAGGTTTCTCTTTAAAAACATTAAGCACCCGCGGAAGATGTGTTTTCTACATACAAAAATACAGTGTGTTTCAGCTGCAAAGGATGCTGTGATCCCAAAGGCTTCACAGGGCTTTTGGGTAAGAGTTGAGTCTTGGGTTAAGACTAAGAGCGGCTTAGTAGCAAAGGGAAATAAATGCCCCGTATTAAAACTGAGAAGGAAGTGTCTGCAGCAGCACATGTAGCACTTCAAAAATCAACATCTGTCCAAAACCGGACCCTGGAGCATCCTCCACAATCTACTGGTCCATGAGAGCTTTTCCCTTGAATTCAGGGAGCTTGGGATTAAGTAACTGAGAATCTGGTTTTCTCTGCCTTGACATGCTAGGCTGCATGTACAGCAATCCCTGATCAAATTCTACAAGACAATTTGTTATGGTAAAGAAATGTGTAAGATATTGAGCTTTTTCCAGATGATGTCAGTAGCCCCGATCTATCTGGCTCTTGTTTCTCAGCTTTGTCAAACTCTGAGAGAAGCCTGAGAGGTTTCCTACTGGGAAACCAACATATGGTAACTGTTTTTGCATCAGATTTCTGTCTCTGTCCCCTGAGATTACTGTAACTCCAAGTTGAAGTTTTGCCATGGTGTCACCTCTTACGTAACAGTCCTGTACTTGTGGTGGTGAAGGATACTGACAGCTATTGCTGCTTAGTCTGTGCTAAGCCTTGCCCCATCAGTATCCTCTTGTTCACACAGTAGGAAACTTTCCATGTAGAATGATTTAGCTTACTCAGATTCAGTGGGATACCAAGGTTTTCCCCCTGTTAAAGGCATAAATTCCTCCACAAATCAAAGACAATTTTGGGTATGTTTCAAGAAAAATTAGGATCACCTCTAAAATGCACAAATTTCATAAAATCTTGTCAGAATTTGATGAGGCCTTTTTTTTTGTTTCAGTTCCACTTGCTTAATGTTTGTTTGCATGGGGTAAAATAATTTTTCTCATCCAAAGCAATCTGGAAGCATTATTGGAAACAGAAACTTGGCATTTTAGAGCAGTGAAGGACTTCAGCTGACCAGCTGAACTGCGGGAACACAAATTCTGTCTTCTTCTGTCCTTCAGACCGGTGTTCCCAGATGTCTAACCCAGTCCCTCTTGCTAGTCATATTCAAAGCAGCCTTTCATTAGAATATTATTATTATTATTATTATTACTACTATTATTTTATTATTAATAGAATAAACTAGATGAGACTGAGTTAGGAAGGGACCCACAGGGATCATCTTGCCCAGCTGCTTGACTATGTCAGGGCAAAAATTGAAGTGCATTATTAAGGCCACTGACCAAATGCCTTTTACACACTTACAGGTTGGGTCTTGAAAACCTCCAGTAATGGAGACAGCAGGGCTCTTATTTTTCTCATGGTGAAAGGAGCTCTTTTATCCTCATAGTGAAAAAAAGTCTTTTCTTTATATCAAGTCTCTATGTTCCCTCTCATCTTGTTTCTCATCCCACCAAGAGAGAAGCAGCCAAGGAATTTCCTTCAGGTCACACACTGTGCTACACCAATGGTTTTGTTTTCTGAGGAAAAAAATTATTAAAAAGTCACAAGAGAATGTGGAAAGCTGTGTCATGCCTCTGGAAGTGACTGGGCACACAGGTGTCAGTTCAGATCTGACCTGGACATGCTTAGGTTAGAGCACCACTGTGTCAGTCTGTCCTCCAAGCTGCCAGATGTGAGGGAGCTCTTTAGACATACGTAGATTAGTTATTTTTTCTGGAAGTTCCCTTTTCAGGGCTGTGATCTGTTACTCCCACATGAGCAAGCTCTGCCACCTCTGTGGAGCTGGATCTGGCACCTGGTGAGCAGCAGCGTTTGTGTAGGTGCACGAAGGTGCAGAGAAATGTGCTCTTGATTTTCCCAGCCACACCTGGGCCTATCTCCTGCTGCAGTCGGCAAAAAGGAACGTGTGCTTACAGTTCTTTGAAAACGTTACCTGCTCCTACAGTCACGGAGTCATTTAGATTGGCAGACACCTCCAAGATCATGGAGTCCAACCCTTAAACTAAAGCTGCCAAGTCCGCCACCACTCCATGTCCCTAAGCGCCACATGAATACAATGTGGAGCTAATTCTGTCAAAGCTGGGGCTTATTTGGGAGTTAAAATGAGGAGATGGAATTGCAAGTGTAAGTGCAAGCCTAGTAGGAATGTTTGCTTAAAAAAAAATCTGATCCTCGGCTGTGAAAATGGTCTTAAACTTCAAAGTCATATAGTCACTTTTGAAAATTCTGCCCTTCTCTATATTATTTCTTTCTTTTCCTGGGCTTTTCTACCACAGGAGGTGGCAGAAGAATGTGTCACCAAGTCATCATAACGTTTTGCGTGACAGTATGAGGAGATCAGCTCTTTTCTCCCGTGTCTTACCAAGTTTTGTGATCAAGTGTGCTGAAGCCCCGGGCAGAAAGGATGGATGGTCACCTGCAGCAGACTCGCTCCTTATGCTCTCCCCTGGGCTTCTGCTGGGCTTGGGGAACCTTGGAAAAGCTCGGTCGTTCCCAGCGCTCTTTTGTGCTCAGATAGCCAAATTCCTGGTTATGGCGAGGGTGTGGGCAGACAGGTGACACAGTGATAGGAGTTGGTTTTCTCTCTGTGTCGCTTTCTTCTGCATGCGCTGGTTTGCCCAGGCCATCGCCCTCCACACCGGTCCTCTGCCTGGCCGCCTCGGCATCGCCCTGCGAGGCACAAAGTACCAAACCGCCTGTGAAAGGGTGGAGGAGGAAAAGTGATTTTTCCCGAGGATTTGGGGGTTTTGGTAGGGCTTTTTTCCCCGCTTTTATTGGCCGTGAGTGCAGTGACCGCTTAACCACAGCGCCCGTGCTGGCTCCCCCCTCGCTTCCTCTCCCTGGCAGAGCGAAGCCGCTCAGGTTTCCTCCCAGCACGGGTGCATGGTGGCTCTCAGCTACATTCCTCCCAATACAAAAGGAAAGGAAAAACTGCTCTCTGCACGGGCAGATGGCCGACTGTTTCCTGGCAGCTCCGCTCCACTCTCCGTTTTCCCATTATCCCGACACGAACACACTCACACAGGCACGCACACACCCACCGAGAGCAGATTTCCTCCTGGAAAAATAAATAAATGCGAGTCCTCTTTGCAGAGGTTTCTTCCTCCTTGCAGCTGTGTGAGCTTCCATCCCGCGATGGCTAAACCTCGGGCCGCTCAGGTCCTGGCCCTGCTCTCTGCTTGGGAAGGCTGAGCAAGGAGAGGATGTGCTGTGCTGTGCTTGGAAGGTTCCCATAAAGAACAGGGTCTGCAATAAGCAGGTTCAGCCTTTGTGATGGCCAAGATATGTGGGAGAGTGAGG
The DNA here is from genome assembly GCA_032173965.1 of Sitta carolinensis. NCBI lineage: Eukaryota > Metazoa > Chordata > Aves > Passeriformes > Sittidae > Sitta > Sitta carolinensis. The sequence goes on from JAVUNC010000030.1 coordinate 13,250,238, forward strand.
GTCAGGGCAAAGAGGAGGCTGCATGAGACAGAGGAATGCAGGGTCTCCTGAACTGAAAAACAATCTGCGTGACTTTTTGCTTGAGCTCAGAAGGTGATGCCTTCTGAGTAGTGGAAGGTCATGGACTTGGAGTGGGTACAGGAAGGTCTCATGGAGCATGCAGATGGTGTCCTGAGGTTGTGGTGATGGACACTTCAGGAAGCTGTGTACTAAATCCTCATCAGGCGGGACAAGAGTCAGCATCCTGCAGGGTGAAGGCCACCAAAGGAGAGATTTGCTGAGGCTCCATTTGTCTCCCTGATGATAACTTATTTTGGAAGAAGTTGAGGTTCTTCAGTTTAATGTTCTCATTTCCTTTCTGAATGTGAGACAATTTGTCTTCCTGCCAGGAAACTCTTTGCAGAGTTCCTCCTCGAAGGGACCTCTTTGGGTCCCATTTACATTAGATTAGCAGAGATTATCTCACCACATCAAAAATTAATGCCAGTGTGGTTCATGAGCTGAACACTATTTTTTAGTGACAGGTTGTTTCCTATGCTGTCAAATGTTTGGGTTTCTTATAAGCATAATAACCCTGAATTCTTTCCAATTTTTTTACACTAGAAGTGATTTACTGTTTTAGTAGGACCGGTACATTTGTAACACAGCACTCCTGTTAGAGGAGGGGGAAAGCACCTACATCAGATAGCTGCGCTGGTAGAAATGAGTATTTGCCCATTTATTTTTGACTTTGTTGGGACCTGAAGCCAGTTCCACTGCATCTGCTGGAATCCTGTCTCTCCATGTGGCTGATAGATGATTCTGCTGGCACACGTGTGCTTATGTGAATCTGGTCCATGTTTCTTTTGTTTTATTCTGTATCGACCACAGTGGTCTTTTCTGTGAGTAGTTTCATAGCCAAACAAACCAGGTATTCATCACCATCTCCACTGCTGTGATCTGCAGGCAAGGATGTTCCCCCAGTGTCTTCTTCAGCCTTTACTTCAAGTAACTGATTTTTCATTTATTAGGCTGCAAAGCAAAAGCAAATATTATCACCCCTTCAAAGGGGATTAGCAACCCCTCTGTATGTGCATGCATACACAAGACCTTAAACACAGGGAGATGATGTAATAATGCCAGGAAATGTCCCAAAAGGGTTGTCCTCTACTCCTGCCCTCACTTCCTGAGATCTTGGTTTCCTCATCTGGAATTACAGACTTTTTTCAATCTTTTTTTCATTACTTCCTTGTAGAAAACATAGCCTGAAACACATAATTCCATTAAGCATTGCAGTCATTTCAGCAGCCAGATTGGAAAATACTGAAATATTCTCTTCCTTTCTGTGTGAATTTTTTCTTACTATTTGTTAACCTACCTGCATGAGTTAAGACTCATCATGTCTCTAAGCAGTCACACAAACCATACTTGCCGCCAGGATGAAAAGCAGTATTTACCTTCTACGCATGGAAAACTAAATCAGTGACTGGAGGCAGTGAATTAGAAAAGAGTATTTCTGGGTTTTTTTGACAGGGTCGTGAAACATCCTACTGCTAACCCTGAAAATGCTGTGTTTTTCAGCTGAGGGTGTGTCTGCTTGAAGGAAACTGAAGAAATGTCTAATACCCTTTGAGTTATTTTTTTCTGTTTGTTATGTTTTTAGAGGGAGGAACAAAGAGAAAATAAGACAATGGGAAGTGTGGGACAAGCTCAATAATAGTGGGTGCAATGAGCCCCACCTTTAACAGAAGACAATTCATATTGTGAGTCCCTGTTTTGATTACTGTCTTCAGGTCAAGATTTTGTTTTTGTCTCAGTCTGCACTTTTCCATGCTGAGCATTGCCGCTGGCTGAATTACTTTTGAAAGCCTTCAGCCAAAATGGTTCAGCTGTTTCAGTGTGAAGCCTGGGGAGAAAATTGTTGCTGCTTCCCCGTGTTTGAAAAGAAAATCAGGCTTTATCTTATGCTTTGAAAAAGAAATGCTGTTTGGATCAGTAATTTGTCCTTTGCCATTCCTCAGTCATCTCTACCCTAGCTTTTCCAGGGTCCTGTGGGAAGAAAGTTTCAGCTGGCACATTGGTCGGCAAAGGTTTTTAGAGCTACCTTGTTACCAAATGTGCTGTCCTAACAGCTCCCAGTGTCAGGCGGGTGATGCTGGTGATATCCCTGTGGAGCTTGACCTATAACCTTCAGCAAGTGGCTGGTGGAGGGAAGTAATGGACAAGAGGTGAGAGTAGTTTCTCAAGGGCCCATCTGCTTTCCTACAGAATAAGGATGATCTCAGGATGAAGTTGAGACCTGGGGTGACCTCCTAATATTGCCCACAGCAGGTCCTGCTGGCTCTCTCTTCTCATTGCTGAGGGTTAACTTCTTTACAAGCAGTCTTGTTGCCTACCTGGCAAGGGGGATTGGAAGTCAATGATCTTCAAGGCCCCTTCCAGCCCAAATCATTCTGTGATTCCTTCCTGATGTGCTTCAGTGCTCATTAGGTTTTCCCAGGCAGGTGACTGATGTTGCTATCTGAGCAGAAAACCTTTTGCTTCCCCCCCTTTTATTTCTTTGCTGGTTTAGGAAGTTGAACCAGGCAATTTTTTTGAGCCCATCCTAGCTTGAAAGGGCTTTACAAGCATCGGAGCTGATACAAAGTAAAAGCAAGACGGGAGGAAAAAGGTAGGCACGCCCTTAGTCGATGGCAACCATCAGATGTGATCAGGCATGTCTTTTACCAAGGGCAGGGAAGCGACCCACCCTTGCTGGCAGCCAAGGGAGGAGCAGGGCAAGCTCTTGAACTGTAGTAATCCTTTTAGTCGGGTTAAAGACATACAAGCAGTCAGAGTTTGTTCTGTGTGCTTAGAGAGGGAGAAGGTCAGTAGACCGAATTATATCATAAAATTAAAGCCATGCCATGACACCCATCACAGCTTTGCTGGGCACGGCGAGTTCCTGCATTCCTCGCATTGCAGCCTTGTTCCCCTGACGTGGGGTGCTTGCACAAAGGCAGAGGTTGTGGTACGTCCATTCCACTTGGGGTTTTTGAAAATACAGTTTGTTTTGACACGCGGGATTCTCCTGACCCCCTTGTAAGCCCTGTGGTGTAAGATACGATTAGGTCAAAGAGGAGAGTTGGGACGGAGTGGGGTGAGGGGAATAGGAGGCTGTGTGGGATCTGGCTTTAAATGATCCTGTAGGAGCACGTCGCTTCCCAGTCATCGGTCCTTCATTGATACGTTTTGCATAAGTTTGTGCTGCAGGGCCAGTGCCCGGTGCCGGGAGCAGGGAGCAGGGCCGGTGCCCGGGGCTGGGGCTGTGCTCGGGGCCCACGCAGTGCCTCTGTGTGTGTGTGAGCTCAGGCACGCACCCTCATGCCTGCTTCTTCCCCCAAAGGAAAACAGGCTCCAAACACAGCAAGGGCTGGGGGAGGGAGCCTTGAAGGCTTTAACTGTTGGCTTCCCCTTACTCATGTTTTTCCTGTTAGTGTTTTGTCTTCTTGGCATCCTTCCTGTTCTTTATATGTGTATATATGTTATATATTGTTGCCTCCTTGTTGCTGTCGTTATGCTGCACCCTTTGTTGTGTCAAGCACCGGAGCAGGGAGGGGCGACTTGTAGGCTTTGACTGCTCGGAGTTACTCAGGTTTTGAGCACCGAGGAGAAACACAACATGTCTTTTTGTCTACTTGAAGGAGACTTGGACCAGCTGCAGGTTGCTCCTGTTGCTGTGAAGCCTTGCTGTCCCTAGGCACCATCAGTGTGGCTGGCATCCACTTGTCGATCCAAAATTTTTTTGGGAGGTGCAGAGTAAACAGAGCAAAGGAAACCTTGAGATACGGCCTCCAGCACGCAGTAAGGGTAATACCCGTCGCCAAAACACCTTCTAGGTATGTTTGGTTTATTCCCCACAAACACAACTGCAAAGAAGGGAGGCCCGGGGGCTTGCTGCCATTGCTGTCTGACCTTCCCAGGGACAAGGCTCCCCGTGAGAGACCTGTGTGCTGGCTGTGTGCATTTCCTGTAATATAGACTGCAGGGCCTTTGTGCTCCCCTGCCTTTTGTCCTCGTCTGGTGGCTGCACCAAGTGCAGTGGGCAAAGCTGATTTCTTCCTCTCCCTGGAGGTGTTCCTCTGGAAGCCTTCTCTGCCCTTGAGGGTGGGAGTGTCCCTCGTTTTTATTCACTGGTTGCTCTGGAAACATGGTGCAGTATCCCGTGCCCTAAACCAGATGTGCGCACTCCAAAAGCCTTTGGATCGGAAGCGGAGAAGAGGGCACTGGGGAAGGGGGGCGGGAGGAAAACTTAAATTAGAAGAAAGCCAAACAGCTATTGCTGGAGACAGATGATGACAGCTCATGTCAAGGCTGTTTCCTGCATGCCAATGATAGATCAGTAAACAAACGCCTCTGTGTGAACACAAAGCAGGCAGGAACTCTGGAAGAGAGAGGTCGGGGTAGGTCTCACTTCACTTGGTAGCAGGAAGCCCCTATCACATGGCCCTGGGAATTGTGAGGCCGGGTGCATGTGGGAGATATGCCGAGGCTTCTGCTGGGAGACTTCACATCCTTTCCAGGGTCCAGCCAGCAGGTTTGAGAGCTCCCTCCCCTCCCTCTTTCCTCCCACCTCCTCCCCTGTCCTTCCTTTCCCAGTTTAATTTTGAAACATATCAGATGACTGCTTTGTTCCCCCAGACAATGTCAGGGAATAAATTGCAGTGGCAAGGTTCTCCAAATGGGGTTCAGTGTCTTCTCTCGCCTTTCATGGCCTTGATGTTCTGCTTCAGGATGTACCTGCCAGTGCAGTGGCCTCAGGCTCAGGTTCTTTGGAGCTGTGCCTCCCATTGCTGGTAGAAAGTTCTTGTGTGGCTTTTAGAGAAAGCAGTCAAGAGGTACCAGCTTGATGGGTGTATGTCCCTCTCGGGTCTTCTGCTAACTGAACTCAGCCCTGCTGGTTCCTTCTAGGCAGTTTGTAGGGCCCTGGTCACACTGCCTATGAGGCAGGAAAGCAAAGCATTTCAGGTAACACTTCCCAGCCTCTGGCAGGTCTCCCTTCCCCAGCCTTACACACACTTTTTTGTGCTCCCCACTGCCCTCCATCCCTCCCTCCTGTGCACACAACCTCCCTTTACCTCCCTTGTAACAGACTGGGATTGTGTTGGGCCCCTTCCATGTGCAGCTTTGTCAAAAACCCTCAGTGAGCTGGAGCAGGTCACAGAGATGCTGCAAAGGGCCTGAGCCAGCACATAGGGGAGTGTGTAGTTGATTGTAGGGGAGATGTGGGCAGTCAGGGGGGACAAGAGTTCCCATTGTGCTTCATGGTGAACTGTGGTGTTAGGTCTGGGTGCCTCGTGGAGCCAAAACTTGGATTACAAAAGTAAATACTCTCTGTCTGCTGGAGGCAGTTTTCCAACATTGCCATCACAATTCCTCTGGTCAGGTGTTGGCAGTGCCTGTGGGTCAGGCCTGTGAGTAATTTCTAGTGATCTTACTATTGGAAGAGATGATCATATCACCTCTGAAGCTCATGTGGGCTTGTGTTTGGCCCCAGGAAATTATTTGACTGTTGGACTTACTGAGACGTACCTTATTATTTTCTGCTGTTTTATTCCAGAGGGGACTCTTTTTCCCCCCTCATGTGTTTTCTGACGTGTTTGGATAAGTATTTACTCTTTTGAGTAGAACCAGTTAATGTGCTGCAATAATCCTCTAGGTGATGCTGAGGGCACCATGTGTGTCCTGCTGCTCAGAGGGAGGGCACAGCTGCCCATGTATCTCCCAGGGATGACTTTATTCCCTAAGCAGTGGGTCTTGTCACTGGGATTGTCAGTAGGTACCTGGCTGTTGTCACAGCTTTGGAAGCTCCTGGACCACACTTTAATCTGCCTAGCATGAGAGTGTTTGGTTTGGTTACTCCAGCCACATGTGTGCCTGGAAGGGACAGACATCCTTCTGCCCTGGGCTCCAAGTCATGCTGATCTGCTGCCTGCAGTGGTGCTTCTTTCCCGTGAGACTCTTGCAGCATGCAGCAGCTGCTTTGTGGCTCACTTCTGCAAATCAAGGCTGATGCAAGGAGTCTGTACCATCCACCACAGATGAAGAAGCAAGTGCACCTCTCACTCTGTATCACCTTCTTTTCAGCCCGTCCCACAGGAGGCCAGCCAGGGAGCTGATTGTGCTGAGCATAAGCACACATGTGCTTGTACCCAGATGTTCATTTTCAAGGCAGAGTTTGTTCAAGCAGGCTGTTGGAAAAGGCTGAGGGATGGAGTTTCCTGGTTGGGAAATGGGGAGATCTTTTGAAGACAGAGAAGCACATCCCCAGGAACATTCGGTGTTTCAGCAGAGCCCCAGGGATTGTGTGTGTGGACACAAGAAATGTGTTTCTTTCTCCCTGCTAAAGGCAGTGATGAGGAGCTGCAAGGCACCAAACGAGTGCTGAGTTAAGAGACTCTCCCTGCTCTAGGGATGTTGTAAACCAAATGCAGAGCAGACTCTGTTGCAGTTTTGCAGGAATCTGCCTTGGCTGCCTGGGTGAGTCATTCTTTGGCCAAGGCCCCAAGTATAGTTAGTTTTTCATTATTTTCAGTCCATAACGGTTAACGGATGGATGAATAGGTTTTGTTCCTTGGGCTGGTAAATTTTCTTGACAGTGTTGCAAAGCTGCTCTTTGTCTAGAAGTGAAGTGGGTGCTTGTTCCAGTTACTAATGAGGGAGAGAAGCCAAGGGGGTTTATTGTCTGGGAAAAGAGAGTCTGCTAAATGGTTAGCAATGAGCTGCCCCGAGTGTGTACACATTGAGTTGACCCGGAGTTCACTCCTCGCCTCAGAAACATGCCAGTATGGAATAAAAGGAGGGAGAGAAAACTGTGAACAAACAAAACTGATTTACCACCCCACCCCCCGCCCCCCTTTTTCCTTTCTCTGTCCAAAAACTTGAACAGTGGAAACGAGAGACCCTTTTGTTCTTTACTGTTTCTGGTGTGTGGGCTGTATTTTTTTTAAAGACAAGAGGCACTTACTTGGTCTTGTCAAATGCCAGGCATGGAGGGGCAGCCTCTGGCAGACCGGCTGGTGGAGACATCTGAGAGATTTTTCCAAGTACTGCCTACAAGATGATGAGCCTGTTGTCATTGCAATGCTTTAGAGCAGGCAGACCACCCTGATGAGTGAGCAGAGATGGCGCTGCAGACTAACAGAGTAATTCTTCTATTTTCTATTTAGCAAAAAAGAGCATTGCAGTGCAATAAAATGGAGATGGGGTCTGTTGCATTGACTAGGTAGCAGTTGCACTCAAAGAGAGAGACAGTCATTCCAAGAGTGCTAGAAATCATGAGGCAAACTGAATGACGCATTTTTGTGAGGGATTTATCTTATCCCCACAAGGAGTTGTCCTCTGTAATGAGATCAGTAGCAGGCTAACATGGCCCACCGCAGAAAAGACCAGTGGCTGCCGTGCAGTGTCTCTTCCGTCCAAAATGTTTTCTTATCCCGAGCTTCGAATGTTGTGACAGTGTTATATGCCCAGCAACCACTTCAGACTTGTGGCCTTAACACAGGTTATTATAAAATTGGTTTTGGTTTAGTCTTCTACGAGGGGAAAAAAAAATCTAAATCTGATGAGATTTTCACAGCAATGAAAGCCTTCTTGAAATATGCTCTGTATTGAATTCAAGATGCAGCAATTGATACTGAGTCAAAGACAATTTTTGCCCTCAAAAACTGTCAACGCCTCACTGGGCTTCTGAGGGGTATTGCTGTCACCCCTCTTCCCATTTTGCAGGGGAGGAAGCCTGGGCTGTCCTCAGAAAGCTGTCATATCCTGCTTCAGCTCCTCCCCTGGATTTCAAGGAGAAAACGTGCGTGTGTGTGTGTGTAGAAGGAGAAAAGAAGAATGCTGAGCAGAGAGCAATGCTTCTTCCTTGTGTCTGCGTGCAGGTGACGTGCTGCCCTGCTGTGTGCTGACATGATGACAGCAAGCAAGGTGGCCGACAAGAGCAGCAGGAGAGGGGGTGCTGTCTGCACGCCTGGTGAGAGGTGAGTGCTTTCCATGTTCACTGCCAGTGGGCTTTGCTTGTGTTTATTGCTCCCAACACAAAAAACCCCAAAGGAATCCCCTCTGCTGGGCACTGTCCCTCTCTCCTCCCACATTAAAACACACCCCATAGGTCCCATCTTGGGACTCCGTGCATTAACTCATCCAGTCAGGCTTCTAGTACTGCAGACTCACAGTGCTTGAAAAGGTCTGCCCCAAGGCAAGACCACTTGTGCTGACGATATCTCTATCAAGGTTTGCCCTGCCTGCCCTTGAAGTCTCCAGCCCTGGAGACTCCTCAGAAGAGCCCCAGTGTCCCCACCCAGTGCAGGGTGGCTTCTGCTCCGAGGTCCAGCCTCCAGTGGCACTGTGAGCCCACCTTGGAAAGACTGTGGTGTTCACAGTGCCAGCTCTTAGTCAAAGCACAGTGTCACTGCCACAGCCAGGAGTTAAAATCTGTGAGGCTAAGGAGAACAGCTGTGACTCAGGACCCATTTCCTCTCAGAAATCTGTCCCAGACTCAATACATCTCTGATGTACAAAAAATAGCTCTCTCACTTGCACCCCACTTCTTCCACAGAGAAGGGCTCCGTTTCAAACCTCATCGTGGTTTTAACAAGGGAAGGGCAGGATGTTCTGGCTAGAAGGACCCTTCCCTGAGCATCCTCCCCTCTAAGCCCATGTCAAGTCCATGGTTTGAGCATCCTCTGCCATCAGCTTTGTGAGTAAGGCTTGAGGACCTGATGAACTAAACCAAGGATGAGCAATGGCAGTGAATGTTCTTTTCCTTTTTGTCTTTGATATGCAGGATCAAGCTTGCAGATAAAAACAATACAGCAGCTGTGAAGGAATTAGAAAAGCCTTTGTGTGGATTTTTGAGTGAAAAATGTTCTGAAGGTTCCTCTGTTGCCCTGGGTTTAACACCTGAAGCTGAAACAGTTTCTTCTGTGGTGAAGAACCCACTGGGAGCCTTGGAGAACTTGATGTTGGATCCAAGGCTTGACTGCTTTCAGCAGAACATGCTTAGTCCTAAAATGATCATCAGTGACCCATCTGTGGATCTGAATGTCAAAGAAAACAATAAAATCATTAGGAGGCAGATAGGAGGCACTCAGAATATACGGTCAGCTGGAAAAATTGGCTTGAGGAATAAGTCCTTCAGCATCAAGGACAAAATTTCAGAATGGGAAGGGAAGAAGGAAACGCTGTCTGCTCCTTGCAGAGAGGAGGAGGCAGGAGTTAAAGAGGAGCACAAGATGCCTTGTGCAGTTGAGAAGATGAGTGGGGAAGCACCGGTGACCCGGAAGGCGGAGACCAAGAGACTTATGAGCTGGGAACTGGAGTGCAAAGGGGCAGGCAAAGAGAATGAGCAGAAAGCAGGAACTCAGAAAGGCACAGGGCAAGCAGCAGAGCGAAAAGGGGAAGCACAGAAGGATGAGGAAATGGAGCTCAGCCCTGGAAAATGCAAGGAGGTGAAAGGTGGGAAGTGGGAGGTCCAAAAGGAGAATCTTTCAGTGCTTAGTCAGGTCAAGAAACTAGAGCAGGCTTTGAAAGATGGCTCAGCAGAGCTGCAGCCACAGTTGCCTGGTACTTACTATTCCCCACAGTGCTTGCAGGAGAAGGCAGCACAAGGGCACACAGCTCCCGAGGGCCATGAAGGTGTATGTGGGGCTGAGCTCAACAAAAGGCTTCTTGGCATGGACTCGGAAATCAGTGAGCCAATTTTTGGGACTCTAGAAGAGATAAGAACTTCTCATGTGAAATCCAGGCATTGCATGGTGGAGAATGTGTACACCGAGCCAGGGGTGCCAGAGAAGAAGCTCTTCATCAATCCACTGCCCAAGCCTCGGCGGACTTTCAAACACGAGGGGGAAGAGGACTGGGTGCCAGCAGCTAGGAATAAAAGAAACTTGCCCCCTCTGCCATCCATTCCTCCCCCTCCTCTGCCCTCCTCTCCTCCCCCATCAGCTGTCAGCAGGAGGCTCTGGAGCGGGAAGCACAAGAACAACGCTGACCACAGGTACTGGGGCTGTGTTTCATGGAGCTGTTGGTCTTCATGGTGGAGTCCCACCCTCCCATCTTTCTGTGAGAAAGACAAATATTCCCTTTTTGCTCAGAATCTCCAGCCTAATCAGCACTCGGTCATCTCTCCAAGAAAGTGTGAGTGGCCAGCACTACTCCACAGGGGAACTGTGGAAGGATAAGTAGTGGGAGATTTAAGGTCACTGTATTACATGGCTTAACCTTCAAGCCCAGAATTGAGGGATTCGGGGTTTTGTTTTGGTTTTCTTAGCAGAAACTCTGCCTAATTACAGAATGACCACAGCTGGTCTGGAACAGTGTTTGGAATGATAATCTCTAGTCTCTACTGCAGCATTTTCACTGTTCATAGTAAACCACAGTGAATCTGATGTGTATATATTCTTCTGGAGTGCTTGCCTGCCTTTTATCCCCTCCCGCATGATTGTCACACATTTTTGGGGTGGAGAACATAAAATACACAACTTTTCTAATGCTCCCAGGATAAATTGTCACTTAAAAATTCCTGGCTCCATTGCAGAAAGGAAACCAAAACTTGCTAGGTTTGCTCATGGAGGGCACAGTTTTACCCTTCCTGCCATTCTGGAAGCAAGTTTTGTTTTTCTGTGCTGCTCAGAGAGCTGATTTTGGGGCCCTCTTTTGCTTTTCACGGGTGGCATCTGGGCTGTAAATGGGACCTCTCATGTCCTAAGGTTCCATGCAGTGTTCCAGGATGTGCCATTTAACACTTGTATCTTCACAGCGAGCTATTGCCATGACAACCCAGATTATCCGTGGCACCCCCAAATGCCTTTATTTGCATGGCTGATGAAAGCAGCCAATCTCAGTATTGCTTTTTCATGCTTCATATGGGATGAGGCAGTGAAATGTTCCCTGTAAATTATTTTGCCAGCTGTGTTGCATGTCAGAGAAGCGAATGAGCTGTAATTTGGTTATAAATGCTGGTTAACTGCATCACTGTCCTCTCTGATCCTCCTCCCCCCTCCGTGGTGCAGGAAATCGTATGAGTTTGAAGACTTGCTGCAGTCCTCCTCTGAGCACGGCCGCGTGGATTGGTACGCGCAGACCAAGCTGGCCCTGACACGCACTTTATCTGAGGAGAACGTCTACGAAGACATCCTGGGTAGGAGCCCTGCACAGGGAAGGGAGCTGGCTAACAGTCCTGACTGGCAGGAACTCCTGGTCAGCAGGCATTCAGCAGAGGTGCTGAAGTATGTTTATTACTCAAATGTAAACCTGGACACATTCTGAGCATATTATTGGCAAGTAATAAGAAAAATGGACAGGGCACTCAAAGCTCATCAGCTTCAAAGATAAACCTGAGGCATGTGGGAAGCAGCTTTTATTTTTTGCTGGTGTATCTCCTCTGCCTTTCTTTTGTCCTGTGGATTAATTCTCATAGCTGTGATCTGTCCACTGTGGTGATTTTGTCACTGCTGAGATAATGCGAACAGTCTGAAAATGTAGCCTTGAAGGCAGTTCCTCAGCTCAGGAATAGGATTGTGTATGGCTTCAGGTACCATTGCAATTAAGAAACTGGGTTCCACAATCTTCGAAATTGAGTTTTATTTAGTTCTCCAACTTTAATGTCAGATCAATGCCATTTGGAAGATTATTTCCCATAACTCTGTCTATTTATATAGTATTTTTTAATATTGTGAGTTAGGTGGTCTTTGATGGAACATTGAATAGAAGTGTCCCCCTTGTAAAAGCCTTAATGAGTTTTAGTAGCTGTAGGCTGATGCTTCATGAATCTCTTGGCTGAGGTCAGCAGATTAGGCAGGGAGTACTGCATCAGCTCTTGCGATACTGCTGTAATCCTACAAAGGTGCTCTGTGTTGTTTGGCCTAGGAAGAGCTGCACTTTCTCAGGAGCAGGTGAGGCATTATTATTTTGATATAAAAAAATCCGATCATACTTGATGAGAAAGGACCCTTGAAGGGGTTGTGTTCCTTTGGGACTGATGGCAGACAAGGCAATTCCAATCCATCCTTTCTGACATTTTTGAAACCGTCAGCCTCATTTGTGCAGCTAAGGGCCTTGTGTTTGCTTTTTTTCTTCTCTTTACTTGTGGGGCCAAAGGAACAGGGAGTGTCTAAGCAGCTGCTGTGGCGTTTTTGTGTTGGGTCATGATGGGGGAGGTCTCAGAAGACACTGAGTAAGGGTCACCTTGTCAGCTGGAATAACATGGATAGCATTACAGAGTGGCTGTGAAGGCAAGTCCATCTATTCAAACACAAGCACACACCCATGTCCCAAGTGTGCAGGGAACTCAAGTATCAGCCTGAAGCTCCTCTCCCCTCCAGCTTTTAGTTGCGAAGATTAGAAGAAAACAGTCATAGGTAATTGTCAGCTAATAGAGCGTGTTTGGGTTTTTGTTTTCTTGCTGCATGTTAAGGCTTTGCCTGGAGTCAGTGATCTTTAATTGGTTCCTGCAATCCTGGTGGTGTTACCATGGAAGCTTGGGAAAAGGGGTCACAGGGGTAACTCAAAAGAAAAAGCTGCAGTTTTGTTTTTCCTAAGACCACAGACAAGTTTAATCCACAAAACAAACAACATGTGAAAACCTCACCAGTGGAGGAGGAACCAAGACTTCAGCCACAGGGCACTGCTGCTGGCCACAGACAACCACATGTGCCCGTCAGGACGTGCAATCACACACATACACACACTCATATGTGTGACTTAGGGGGTCTTCAGCTGCTGGTTGGATAATGGTTCCAATTCCCAGCAAGTCACACAGGTTCCCTTCGTGCACCCTTTTTACCCCTGTTCACCATTGCTTACCATGGCAAACCTCAGAGATTTTCTGCACCTAGAATCTTTTGCTTTTGGCTTTTTGCTGTAGATCCACCATCAAAGGAAAACCCTTATGAAGACATCGAGACCAATAGCCGCTGTTTGGGGAAGAAATGTGTCCTGACCTTCCCAGCATCCCCCACCTCTTCTGTACCTGGGACTCCCACAAAGGTACTTTGATTCAAGTGGCCACCTCTTCTGCTCCAGGAAGTTTTTGGGTGAAATCCACGTCTCTTGTGGAAAAAGTGGACATCTTCATCATATTAGGGATTTTTCCTTTGTCTTTTGCCACAGAATACACAGAGGAGGGGATTTACTGCCCTTCAGTGAGGTAAAAAACAAACCTGCATTCTCTTACATAAATGGTTTGTTTGCTTTCATTTTTTTTATTTTTTTCACTCCAGGACTGCTTTCCCTGATGGTGTGGGACAACCTTCCTCCCCTCAAAGAGGGCATGGAAGTATTTGGGTAACAGGGCCTGCAGTAGCCTTGTCTCAGTGTCTGTAGGCAGTGCAGTTTGCCCATGCTGGTGCCCAGGTGCCTCTGCAGCACCTGGAGAGCCTCAGGAGCCTTTTTTGTTCTCTCCATGAGAACATTTGCTGGTAAGTGCTAGTTCCCTGGGTGGAGAGCTAGTGCTAGAAGGGTGTCCCCACCACAGCCCAGATCAAGCTTGCTGCCTTTTTCCTCCTTGTCCGTGGAACCAAAAGGAGAGGTAAAACTTTGGTTGGCACCTCTTGCTCAGAGTTCACGGTTTACCAAGGTTTACCCTGCTCTCTCAGCCTCCCAAGCTGCTTTGATTGATTCATGTTGCCTGTTTAGATAATCCGAGCCTGGGACAGCAAGGACAGCATGACAGCCAAAGTCATCTTGGCAGTAAATGGGTTCAAAGTGGATAGCAGGGATCTAAACCCAGCTTTCCTGGCCAAAGGGTTTTCTCATGCTTCCCAAGGAACAACTATTATTAGAGCTGTTATTCAACATTTTTAGAAATTTTAAGTGTAGCAGTCCTTGACATGCTGCTCTTTTCCAACCAGTTTAATCAGCAAGTAAGGTGTCTTTGGATAATTCAGCTCTTTAAAGTGAAAATTGTTCTGTAGTTCTCAATCCATTCTCCTTGTTTCTAGTTAGGTCTAGAGCAGCAAGGGGCCACGTGCATGAGTGTTGGGATGAGGCTGATCTCCCTCAGAGGGATTTGCAGTCACCCCTGGACCCAGATTCCTCACACATGCAATCCAGAGGGGACTGCAGCTGCACAGGAATCACCTTCACCAGAGATGCTGTTCCCAGCAGGAGAGCTGAACAGGAGTAATTATGTTAATTCCACAGTGCTTTGGCCTCTAAGAGCCCTGATGTATGTCATTCAGAAAAGAAATGCTGCAGCTAAGGGTTTGCAACTGCAGCATTCCTCCAGCTTGAGAGCCTGGCCAGGTGCAGTGATGGGGAGTGGGTCTGGACAGACTTTTAGGACAACTATATAAGTAGTAGCTCATATCTCTGGTGCAGAATGAGATTCTTTGGTGCAAAGACTCCTTACAGCCTCATTTTTGCACGACTTCTCTGTAATGGCAAACGTTTTTGTGACCTGAGCATCTTCTGCTGAATTCAGAGACACCTGAGCCAACCTGAATGGATTAATTGCTCTGACTAATAGCTGCTTGAGTGTGTGTGCTGATGGAGGCAGGTGGTGGTGCTGCCTCAGCTACAGTCACAGTGCTGCTGTGAATTGTTCAGAACTAGGCTGGATAACTCTCTCCCACACTTCTTGGTGCTAGATCCTCTGCCACAGTAGATATCGTTCCCATAAAAGTGCAATTTACCTTGTCATAACTACTGGGAAATTCTGTAGGAGGAGATAAAGTGTTCTTATTGAGCATCTTTCTGGTGAGAAGTAGTTTGCCCCTCTTTGTCTGGAGCTGAGCTTTTTACTTCTCTGATGCTATTTTTGGTCAGAGACTTCAGGAACTTTACTCTGCTACTTAAACATCATCTGTTGTACTCCCACCAAACTTGCTAATGAGTTTAGGAGGAGAGCAGTCTTCATAATTGTCTAACAGCATCTCTTGTACCCTTTGAAATATTTGATTCTTGCTCCTGTCAATGGCAGCCATAATGACAGTGCTTTTTGCCTGCTCTAACTGCTTCTTTGTTCCTCCTGGCTAGCTGCTCCTTATCCCAAAAGATTGTGGTTGGTGGGTTAGTTATGTCCTGTTTACAGTCCAGCCTCTGGATTACCCAAATCCTGGGAGATTTTTTCCCACACTGGAGCGAGTCCTTCTTGGCCAATCCCTGAGCTTGTGTTCTGTTCTGGAATGAAAATGGGATGGTTAAATTGCTGGTCAAGATGTAGCCTGGCAGCTGCATGAGTTTCCTGCATGTGCAGAAATCCGTGGGCACCCTTGGGCAGTTTTTGACAGCTGAGTACTGTGGCTGCCCCCCTGGATTTACTGATGTGACAGTGTGAGCAGTGGAGTAAAGACACACAAGTTACTGTGGTCACTCATTCCTTCTCCTTCATTTCCAGTTGCTTTCCAAACCCATGTTTTTCCGGCAAAACTCAGAGCGGCGGAGTTTCAAACTGCCAGACATACGGAAACTGAGCCGTGACGGAACTGGGTCACCATCCAAAGTCAGCCCTCCCTCAACCCCTAGCAGTCCAGATGACACCTTCTTCTCCTTAGGAGACTCTCAGAATGGCAAGAGGAGAAGGAAGATTCCCAGGGTAAATCTAGGGATTTGTCTTTTTTGTTTGGCTTCTCCCAGGCAGGAATGTGAGTATGAGACCAGGTTTTCTTTAGTTTCTGCTGTGTGACATTCCTGCAAGGTAGCTGCTGTCTTGGCTGTTGACTTAACTTGTGTTTAATCCCCTTTCTGCCTCAAGGAGAAGGCACACAAACATGTCTGCACCTTTCAAAGAAGTTATTTTTCCATCTGAGATTTCATAATAAGAAAAAACAATGCATTGTAGTTTTGGCATAGGAGTTGAAGTATGTCAGAGGGAAACAGAGCAGTTCGTATTTTGCAAAAGATGTCCCTCACCATACTTCCTTCTGTGCTTCCTGGGTGGGACAGTCAGAAATTGTCTGTGTGTTGTGTGTCTGTTTCCTCCCAGAAATGTGTTGTTCTTTGCTCATTCTGATTGGTGCACTGGCTGTTTATAATTTAAGGTAGTGTGTGATTGTAGGAGAGCAATGAACATAATGACATAATGAACATAATTGAGTGGGGAAAAAAAGGACTTGTCTGCAGTTATGAGCATTTTCTGAAGCAACATTTCCTATTTCTTACTTGGATACAACTTTACTCCATTTAAATTTTATTTTCTTTCAGATCTGGCAGGATGCGTATTCAGTCCAAATGAGGTTTGGCAGCAGTCTATCTATTGAATGTTTCAAAAACACAGTTATAAAAACACAGTTGCTTATCCCAGTCTTTGCAGGACAAGCAGAGGCTACCAGGATCAGTCTGTGGTGATTTCTTTCCAAACCCACAATTTGCATTTGGAGAAAAAGGGATGTGTTTGTGTGTCTTCTTTGTTTCCTGGTTGCCAGATCTGTGTTCATGTTTTCATATCTGGTTTTTGAATGCCCTCTCTGTGTGCCTCAGCCTTTCAGGAATGAGCCAAAGACTGCAAATATTTAGGGTTTCTTTCCCAGTATGTCTTCACATCTGTGCATGGGCTTGAGCTCTGTCAGTGTGTTCACACATACTTTTATGTCAATTGAAGAGAGGATTCCAAGTGTTTATTTGCCCCACAGTGCCACTGAACAGTCTGGCAGGGCCAGCTCAGAACTGAGGTTTGCTGTGTCAAGGGCAGCATCTCCTCAGGCTTGAGCTGGGCATCTGGGTGAAGGCTGCACTTCCACATCACTGCATCCTGCCTCCCACTTACATATTTGTATTCAGAGTTGCCTGACCAAACAGGTGGTGGGACTGCCTTACCTTGAGCTTGCAAGACATGTGTGGAAGTAAATATGGAATCCAGATTTATTCCAGTCATTTATGGAATAAACCTGAATGCTGTGGCTGTATCCTGCTGCTCCCGCTGCCTGGGACCTTGAGAAGGAGGCAGGTCTGCTCAAGCAGGAAGCCTGGCATGGCTCTGCTGCAATTCCCCTCCCCTTCAGGAATGGACAGGGAGACCAGAGGCACTGAATGAGCCACTAAACCCAGCATTGCCCAACACTGAAATGTCCTCTGTCTTGGTCAGCTGGGAGCACAGGGGTTACAGGATTTGCAGAGGAAACCACAGGTGTAAAATATTTCAGTATCACTGGCCTCACCCTACTCAGTTTGTTCAGTCATCCTCCAGCCAGTTTTCTGCTTCCAAACCTGCAGACCAGCACAGATTGCCAAGGGACCCTCTGGTGCTCCCTGGAGCATGGGTGATGGTTTGGAGAGATGGACTCTACAGCTGCACAGTGTAGAAGTGCATAAAGGGGTGGCCTTTCATCAGGGTTTGTTACCCTGGGCTCCTGCTGTACCAGAGTGTGGCAACTTGGTAGTGCAGCATAGATCCTGGGAACTGGGCATTCCCAATTCCATCACCTGCACCATCAAGGGAAGAGTTTCACTATGGCCAAGGTTGGGACAAACAGCGCTTTGCATGAAATTCTAACTTAATTTCTTCCCTGGGTAAGAAATTAACCTTGTTTGTTTGTGTGTTTGCTGAGCAGCTTGTGTTGAAAATCAATGCCATTTACGAGGCACGGAGGGGAAAGAAGCGTGTCAAGAGACTGTCACAGTCTACAGAGAGCAATTCAGGGAAAGGTAAAGGAGCTTCAAATCATCATCCATCTAAGACTTTCTGAGGACTTGCCTTGGGCTTTGGGCTGCCTTAGTGCTTTAAGTGACACTTCTTAGCGCTTCCAGTCCAGACTAAGGTTGAGTTGGGGTTTCCACTCTTTTCTTTGGTGAGACAAGGGCTGTTCCTCTGCCCGAAGGACTTTGGTTAAAATGGAAGTTTTCTGTTCTTCTTGCCTCCTTTTCATTCCATGGTTTTGCATGATAACCTTATAGGTCACACCAAACATGTTCCCTCTTTTTGATGTTTATTTCTGGAACATTCTGGAAGCTGTGGAGAGGAATGTTCTGTCCAAAAATTCTGATTTGTTGAGATCAAAATATTTTGTGGCAATGTGTCGCTTCAGTGAACTGTCCAATGGAAGACAGGAGATTTTGGAACAGCCCTGGTTCTGTCACCATCCCAGTAAACAAATAGCCTCAGTTGGGAATCAGGATTTCTACAACTGACTGTAGGACCATCTCCATCATAGCAGGATTGAGACTTTCACCCTCTCACTGTCAATTAACAACTTGTCCAAAGCTTTCAGAGACTTCAGAGCAATTATTTTTAAGCATCTCATTCCTGTAAAAATT
Organism: Sitta carolinensis; assembly: GCA_032173965.1. Classification (NCBI taxonomy): domain Eukaryota; kingdom Metazoa; phylum Chordata; class Aves; order Passeriformes; family Sittidae; genus Sitta; species Sitta carolinensis. The sequence goes on from JAVUNC010000030.1 coordinate 13,268,451, forward strand.
AAGATTGTGTCTTTCCAACATAGGATTTTTTTCCAAAGCAAAATTTCATTTCCAGCAAAAGGTGACCACCTCTATTTTTTTCACACAATTGTTTGTTACTGTTTATCCTATTTCAAAAAGCATAGGCAGCCACAGGGTGGATGTGTCTGTTTATATGAACTTTCTGGAGAGGCATCCCAGATTTTTTTTATCCCTTCCTAAATTATCATTCGGAGAAATAGATCATTGGACCATAAAGACCTTGAATCTGATTCAGTCTGACAATTTTCTTGTTTCTATCTTTCTTTTCTTAGTTTTATCCCATGTCCCACAAACTACTGCATATTAATGAGTATTTTGCCTTGGTGTTGTGCTTATACAGACTTGGATAAAGTACCCTTCTGGCATTTTATTCTTTATGCAGCTCTTCTGGCTGTGCAAAATTGATTTTGTTGTTGTTGTTTGTTTGGGTGTTTTTTCCCCTGAATGAATGGGACTATACCAGGGTTGGTAAGCTGAATATCTTGTGGGTATGTGCACCCTTGAAAGGAACAAGGCCCGTGAGACCTCAGCTGCTTCCCCCTGAAGTTGCCAGGCTCAGCTTTCTCATGCCAGTGATAAGAAATTCACAGCTATAGACTTTCCTTAATTCATCTTCCCCTTTCTTTTTTTTCCTAGTTACAGATGAAAACAGTGAATCAGACAGTGACACTGAAGAGAAGCTGAAAGGTAAGGCAAATGTGTGGAGAGAGCAAATGGCTCCTGATAAACCCTTCTCTGAGCTCCTAGGACAGGATCTCTCCTCTGTGTTCTGCTTTGGAGAAGGACCTGGTTTCTGCACAGAACACAGTGAGAAGACAAAGATCTCAATACTGCAGGAGAAATCTGAGGGCAGAGGGCTGTAGGAGCCCAAAACAAACATCTCTTCCAACTCCCATCAAAGCTCCTTGTTGACTGACTTTCCCAGGAGGAGTATTGGATGCTGAGGAAATACAGTGAGATTTCTTTAAGGGAGAGTCAGAAATGTGTGACCAGACTGGCAGAAGCAGTGTTGCATGGCACTGGACCCTCAGGGCACCTCTGAAGCCCTGGAGAACTTTCATAGTTCTCTAAGGCCTCACCCTGAAATTATTCCTGCTGCTGCCTGAAGTTTGTAGTATCCAAAAGTCCCAGAGAACTCCAGCATCTCTTTGAGGCTTTGTCCAGAGAAAACCCTTCAGCAAAAAGACCGCACCTTTAGACCATGCTTTAATCGACTGATGTTTCTTAGTAAATAACTTTCTAATGCTAACTCTGGACTCCTGTGGCCCGGCTCCCCCAGGCTGTAACCGCTCTCCTGTGTCCGTAGCTCACAGCCAGCGCCTGGTGCACGTGAAGTCCCGGCTGAAGCAAACGCCGCGGTACCAGACCCTGGAGCGGGACCTGCTCGAGTATCAGGAGAGGCAGCTCTTCGAGTACTTCGTCGTGGTGTCACTGCACAAGAAGCAGGCTGGGGCTGCCTACATCCCCGAGGTCACCCAGCAGTTCCCTCTGAAGGTCTGCCTGACCTGTTTCAGGTTGTGTGGTGTGCTTGGATAGCTGGAGGAGCTGCAGCTTCTCTGTTGACCTCATGTTGTGTTAGTGACCCCTCTGCTGTGTCAGTATTCAGGGAGGCTGAAGACAGTGGGAGGCCTTCAGTCACTGCCTGAGAATTGTCATGGTATTACTCCTGAAAGAGCAGCTGATTTACATCTTTTGCTCCACTTGGCTGTGACTTTTATGTAGCTATTCCCTTTCTTCCCCTTTCCCCTTTAAAGAAAACATGGCTGGGAGAAGATACATGTTCTCAAAGGGAAGGAACAGCTTTTGGTAATAGTCTAGCTCAAAATGGGGAAGGAGGGATGGGAGAAATGCAGAAGCCAGAGTGACAGAGTATTTGTAAATGGGATGTGACCAGAGCTCTCCTCAGATGTCAGTTCTCTTGCTGGAAGTTGTGTCCCAGATTAGAGGCACACTATAACAGAGGCAAGTGCTGCAGAGACAGGGCTTGGTGGAATTGGGGGCACAGAATTACCTTGAGATATCTAAAGATTAGGTGAGCCAGAATCACAGAAATTTTAATGTCTTCCAGGCAGAAGCTTAGCCTCTGTCATCACCTCTTCATTTGTCACAGGAAAAATATTTGAAGTCATTCCATCCCCACATGACTAATTGGAAACATTCCTTCTCTCCATTCTCCTAGCTTGAGCGCTCGTTCAAATTCATGCGTGAGGCAGAAGATCAGTTGAAAGCTATTCCCCAGTTTTGCTTCCCTGATGCAAAGGACTGGGCCCCCATCCATCAGTTTGCCAGGTAAGTACTGTACTTTGTATCCTGATTCATGCGAAACAGATTTCTGTATCAAGCTAATTAAATGCAAGAACTGTTACGATAGAAGATTGGGCAGAGCTCTGAGAGGAGTGTATGGGAAATGCAGAAATACTGGGGGTTTATTGGATTTGTATGTCTGAGACTGGTAATGTGGCTGATGGGTATCTTGTCATCGTGGTTTCTCTTTCTGCAGTGAGACATTCTCATTTGTCCTGACGGGGGAAGATGGAAGCAGGCGATTTGGGTATTGTAGGAGGCTGCTGGTAATTACCCCTGAGTTTTTTTCTTTTCGTAGTGGTGATGCTTTCCTGTGGGGTTGGTGTTACTGGCACCCATTCTGGAAAATGGAAAGCTGTTGCTCTTCTCTTTCAGTGTGGAATGAAAAGAGTGGCAACAGAGCAGCTTTGCTCTCTTCTGTTCAGTGCCAAAGTCCCTCTCTGTATGCCATCCTCCATTCCAGACATGACTCTCTTGCATTTTCCTTGCTCCAGCACTTTACCATGACCATGGACTGTTGTTTCACCCCTAAGCTGAAGACAGGGTTTATCCTCTTTAGGTTTGGATACCTATTAAACGTTGTCTAAACCTGTGCTGGTCCTGTGGGTTCAGAGTTGTTTCTGTAGATCAGCCTGCTCTGCCTTTTTCGTTTGATTTTGGTACGCTGGGACCATACTGTGGATGTGCCCATTTCCCCTCAGTGTTTCTGGTGTACCAGGGTTTGAGCCAGGTTGTCACCATCACCATACCATCAAATGCCTGCCAGCTTCTGACCCAGACAGTGAGGTGCACAACTAAGAGACCAGTCGCTCTATCTTTGCAGTGGTTATAACTCTGACATTTCCTTGGTGGTTTTTTTGGTTGTGTGTGTTTGTGTTTGTCTCAAAAGCCCAGTGGAAAAGGGAAGCGTCTCCCAGAAGTTTACTGCATTGTGAGTCGCCTTGGATGCTTCAATCTCTTCTCTAAGGTGAGGGGGGAAAAAGAGAGGGAATTGTGCTGTAGGTCAAGAGGGACCTGAAAGTGAAGCTAGCACCTTGAGTGAATGGGGATCAGGGAAGCCAGTAGCTGAAGAAAGGATCTGAAATGGTGTTGGTGAGGTGACCACATGCCAATTCCAGAACCTAGCAGAAGCACAGTTAGTAGGAAAACTAGACCTCCCAGAATACAAAAGAGGTTAAAAGGTGGAGTCCTGACTTCGAGCGTAGTGAGGAGTTTGCAAATTTTCAGCTTTACGTTGACTGCACTGGAACCATGTTTTTCCTGATAAAAGAAATCAAGGGTCTTCAGTTGCACCTTTTGCCTTCTTTCTTTTGATACAAAGCTTCATGTCAGTACTGGATTAAGGACAGGACATAGATAGAGGCTGATGCACTTCATTCCTGGTGCACTCCTGCTGATTTGCATTTGTTTTTGTGTGTTCATGCCTTTATTTCAGATCTTGGATGAGGTTGAGAAGAGACGGGGCATTTCCCCAGCCCTGGTGCAGCCTCTCATGAGGAGTGTCATGGAGGCACCTTTCCCAGCTCTGGGCAGGACAATTACAGTCAAAAACTTCTTGCCAGGCTCAGGAACAGAGGTAAAGACTCTTCCTAGAGAGAGGGAAACAGTCCAGCAAATGGTGCAGGACTAGCAACTGGAATTGGGACCATAGCATAGCACTGGGGATCTGCAAGAACAGATGATCTGTCAGCTGTGGGGGGAAGCTGGGGAGTAAAGCAAGGGACCAGGGGGATGGAATGGAGACTTCAATGACCTCGGAATCAAAATGAAAATCCTATGGTAAAAAGGAATGTAAGCACACAGCCTAATATAGCAAAAGGAAAACAGGGCATCGTCCTTGAGGCCAGGCACAGGCACAGGTCCTGTGCTGCCCAGCAAAAGACCTTGGATGTGCTCAGGGACACCACACTAAACTTCCTAATGACAGGTTTGTACCATGTGGTCCAGCACTTAATACAGAACCTCTGTTTGTGTGGATCAGGTCAAAAAGCCCTTGAAGCCACACCAGGCTGATGCTGCAGCCTTTGAAAATGGCATTTTCACAGTGTGGAGGTGAGGATCTGTGATGCATCTCACATGATGCAGTGTGAGGACAGCAGGAAGGAGGACAGTGAGGAGGTTTTAAGAGTGCAGAGCTTCAGGGTGTAGCATTGAAGGACTGTGATAGGATGGAAGGAGATAAATTTAATGTAGTTTTGGCCATACTTGCTGCAGGGTATGCATCGAATGTGAGAGGGAGGAAAGCTAGTGAGTTGATAAAGTTGTGTCTGCAGGCTTTCAGCAGAGCACTGCATGATGACATTCTCCTTAACCCAACTGAAAGCAGTCCCAGCTAAATGGCATTACTGCAGGGAACATGCAAAGCTGGTTAAAAATGCGTGCTGGAGGAGCAAAGCCCCAGTGGTGTGCTGTGAGAACATTGTGGCTGGTTTGTGTCTGGGATTCTGTTCATTAATTACTCAGCTGATGGCATAAATTCCACATTTACACAGCCCAGCACTGGGATGGGGGCAGGCACTTTGGAGAGTAAGGGATTTAAAGTCAAAGTGCCCCACTCCTCTAAATTCAAGGAACACATTCAAGTGTTCAAGGAATGCCTGGATGTGGCACTGTGGTCTGGTTGTCATGGTGGTGATCAGTTGGACTCTATGATCTTAGAGATCTTTTCCAGTCTAAATGATTCTGTGATTCTGTAAATTGAAGATTTGGTGTGAACATCAATATGGACAAGAGCAAAATGCTGGGATGAAGAAAGGAGTAGTCTAATACAACATGAAAGTACCTGAGTGAGCAACGGTACTTCAGAGAAGGATCTGGTGGTACAGCAGGCCATAAAGTGAGCAAGAGTAACAGTGTGGTATCATTTAGACAAAATCCTTTGTTGTGAAAGCAAGTGAAGGAGTGAATGATAAAGGAAAGCAATTTTTCTGCTTTCCAGTACTGCCGGAATTTTATTTATTTAGAGTATTGATTTCCGAAACATGCAACTACTAGGAGAAAGCCCCAGAAGGGTAGTTCTGATTACTAAGTGGTCTAGAAAATACAGGCAAAGCTTGAGAAAATAGTTTACTTAATATAGAAGACAAAAGACAAAGGAAGACATGTGATAACCTTTCAATACACAAGAAGTTTCCTATGGAGAGGAATGTGACCAGTTGTTCTGAGTGTATACTGAGAGTAAAACAAAAAATAATTGAAGTAATTTGCCACTGACATGTTTCAGCTGCAGGCTTGGTGTTGGTGAGGGTAGTTCAGAACTAGAGTAATTTTCTTGTGGGAATTATGAAATGTGTGGTGTTGGAGACGTTGAAAAACAATTTAGATAAGCATCTGTCTAAGATAAGGAGTATGAAGTGCCAAGGTGCTATGACAGGCATTATTTAAGTAGATATGAACAAAGAAAAATACCTACAAGTTGTTCTTGTCTGTAACTGATACAAGAAAATTATGGTCAGGAGGTTAGGCATCCAGATTCTTGCAGTAAAAAATAAATAAATTGTAACCATAAAAGTCAGAGTGTAGATTTGAAAGGCTCCATGACATTCTGCTGCTTGAATACCAGAAAGCCTGAAAACCACTCCTAGCTGAACACAAACTAGTTTTCCTCCTTATGAAGAGCTCCCTGTCCACAATCCAGTGGGCAGAACTTGTAGTTGATCTCATGCTGTGCCTATTGGAGTGGACTCTGGATCATCTTCATCTGGAAGAAGGATTTATGGGAGGCCCTTGGAAAGGCTGTGTTTGGGGTCTTACTGCTTGTGGTGCTCAGCAGCAGTCACAAGGGCTGCTAGCTGTGAAAATACCTGCTGCGTCCTGGCTTGGCACCCTCTGGGTGGGCAGCAAGAGCTCACCTGTGCTCTTTTTGTCCCCCACAGGTCATCGAGCTGCGGCGGCCGCTCGACTCCAGGCTGGAGCACGTTGACTTCGAGTCCTTGTTCACCTCCCTCAGCGTGCGGCACCTGAGCAGAGTCTTTGCCTCCTTGCTGCTGGAGAGGAGGGTGATCTTTATTGCAGACAAGCTCAGGTACCCTCTTGTATTTCCCCAGAGAAAATGCTGGCAAGGAAGTGAGGCTGGGAAGGCTGCAGTGACAGATCTCTCTTTGTTCTTTTTCTTCTCTGCCCTTTCCCAACCTTGTAACGATGAGAATAGGGCTGTTCTTCCCAGGAGTGGGGAACTTAGCCCATGAACCATAATTTCATTTTGCAGCTTGCAAAAAGTGCTGCTTCTCATCCCCCTAGAGAACCAAATTCCACTTCCTCTAGACAGTTTCAGAGCAGATCCTTGGTGCTAAGGAAGCAAACCCCCTCCTTTTGCTCCGTGATGCTGCAGTGTTCCCCGCTGAGCCATGCTTGGGTTTCCAGGGATCAAGCCTTGTGCAGTGATCTCTGTCCCTTCTGAGTTTTTTCCTGATGTCACAAAATCTTCTTAATTTTTTGGCTTGTATTTTCATATTGGTTTCTAAAGACTTCTTTTTTCTTATGGGGATGAAAGTAAAGGATGCAGCAAGAGGAAACGAGACAGAGGACTTCCCCCTTTTATTTTGAATCTGCTCAATTTGCTCTTTTAAAAATGTATTTGTTTGCTCTCCTAAATTATGAAAATGGGTCTGGGTTTCTTTAAGATCTTGTGCAGCTGGTGGCTGGCAGCTCTCCAGCCCTTGAAGCACTTGAGGATTCAGGGAGGAAAGTTCGCCAAGGCTGGGGAAAGAAAAGCTGCCTGGATGAGTAATGACACTTAGGAGCATGCTCAGGTTTCAGGAGTGTACAATGCCCCTAAGCTGTCTGTTTTCACAACTTCCAGGCAGCAGCCTGCAGCTCTGGGACTGAGCACTGGGGCAAAGAATGGAGAGGCCCCTTCTAGAGGAAAATGAAGGGGGAAAATGCATTCTGCGTGGATCCGGGGCGCTCTGTGTGCAGAGCTCAGTCAGTCTCATTGCAGGAATGGAAAGGCTGGGGAGAGGGAAGCTCTAGCACTCTCTGCTTGCAGGTTTTGGCAGCTGTCTTGATTCAGAAAGGGGAAAATTTGCCTCTTTATAATCACTGATACATTATGTGTGTAGAGACTTGATGTTCTGGATACTTAAACCACACATTTCTTGCAGAGCATTTAGATCTGTATTGAAATTGAAAGAATTCATCCAAACACTGGATCTCTATGTAACATATATAATTTATGACAGAATCTATGATCACAGGTTCTCAAATGTTTTTCTCTTCCTCCGTAGAATAAATTTTACATTCTTAGAAAAATTTTTAAGGACACAGATTGACACTGTAATCGCTTCCTGAGAGCTGGGTGGTATCAGGAAATGGCAGGGAACTTTTTGGGAGAGGTTGAGACATCACTTTAGAATGACTATTATTTAACAAATCTTTTCCTATCACATCTTTACATGACATCCCAACACCGTGTATTCTGAGCATGGGGTGTGATTTCTCTAATTGAAAGCACCTTGATGGGTTTTGGTGTTCTTTTCTCAGTCCTGTATCTTTTGTCAGGATACCTAGGGTCCTTGGGAATGAATCCAGCTGTACAGGCCTGTAAAGAGAGTGGGAGAGAGCTATAGAATCATAGTTTCTAGGACCTCTAAATATCTCATAAACAGACTTTTTTTTTTTTTTTTTTTTTTTTTTTTTTTTTTTTTTTTTTTTCTGTGAAAAAGGAATTGTAGTGTTTGAAAGAGTCAGGGTCTGTTAGACCACAGGGCTCAGATTCAAATATCTACCATAGCCAGCTCTATATGAGGCTTTTAATATTTGATGTTTCTGAGAAGCCCTTGCTCTGAGCAATTTCAGGAGAGTCTTTTTCTTTTCCTCGTACAAAATAGGAAGTTTCTCTGGCTCATTTTTGTGGAGCAAAAGCTTGGAAAATATTCCAAAGGACTGTAAATGCATGAAATACAAAATACAAAGAAAATGGCCCTCAAAATTAAGTAACTACTGTATTTGAATCCAGTTCAGTGACTTGAATGGACTGGCTTCGTGAGCCTTTCCTAAGGTGAACAGTCTCTTCTACTCATAGGTGGACCTTCCATGTTTTGAAGCTGATGCTATTGTAGATACAGGAACTTCTGTCCAAATTATATTTTTCCTGGGACAAGAACACGTTGAACTCAATGAGTATTAAGTAGTATTCACTCTAGGAGTGAAAATGCCAATTTGAGAGGAAAGAAAATTTTTTAGAAATAGCTGAAGAGAAGGAAAAAAACTATAAAAGCAGCTGTTGGAAACTGCTCAGAGGTTAGGAATGCTAGAAATAATCCAGCTGAGATGGATTAATGGGAAGAGTGCCGGTGACAGTGAAAGATGTACAGTAAATTACATTTATCATTCATCTTTGAGGTTCTTCATAACTATCTGTCCATGTTTGAAAGGGTGTGGCTGGCTGTGAGTGATGGAGAAATGATGTGTACAATTTATTTACATCCTTTAATTGCTATAAAATCAGTCTGTGGGAAAAGAAAGCTGAAAGGTCTCCTGCCAAGTACTGCATGAACAGTGAAATGTTTTCAAGCTGAGCCAAAAAATGTGTCTAACAAGTGTACAGCAAGTGAAATACTTTGTCTTTTCCATCTTTAGAATGAGCATTGAGTGTTTAAATACCTGTCAATCCACAGCTTGGCAGTGGAAAAGGAAAGAATTTGGTTTATTAGTTTTTGGGTGGGTTTTTTTCTCAGTCACTATGGATACTGGAGTGTACATTGCCTCGCAACCCGGGAAAATGACTTTGTTAAAACTGTGCTGGTCTGCACAGCCTTCCTACAGCAACTGTTCATTCCTGCACTGTTAACTTTAGTCCTGGGGCTGTGGAGACCGTGGCCAGGGTTAGACACTGCAACATGAGCGCTGCTTTTGTTCCAAAGGGATGTTGCCTGGCATGCAGCTCCAGGCGCTGCCAGCCAGCATTTTAGAAGGCATCTTTCAGCTAAAATCACCTGATGTCACAAGGTATCTCGAGCTGGGCAATTTCTAGTGGCCTGAGCAGATCTTTGTGATTCAGAAGGCTTTTTGAAAAGAAAAACTTGCACGGGCTTAAAATCAAGGCCTCCTTTTTCCAGATCTCAAAAGCTTCTTGTGGATCTGACCAACTCAAGCAATTGCCTCTGTCTCTGCCAGAAACCACAGCTGAATCAACACACAAAGTGGTCATTGTTATCAAAGGCAGATCTGAAAGAATTAGAGTAGACACTTCAAATGTTGTCATCCTCAGCAAAAGGTAATTAATCATCAGGAAGAACCCTTTACCATGTACTACAAAAACAAATCTGGGACTGCAAATATCAACTTCACAGGTTTCTCCCTCTTTGCCCTCTGATTAGGGAGAAGAAGGATGAAGCTTGGATGTCAGATAATAGTGTTGTCTCTTCAGATCATCTTAATACTCATTTCTTCACCTGCACGAACCTGCCACATTGGTGGGAGTCAGTGAGGGTCCCCAGGGAGCTGGTGGAACTTGACATCCTCCCGGTGGGATTTGCAGCAGTGCTGTGTGAAGTCATGGAACAATGCTTGGAAGCTCCTGTGCCTACTAAATGTTGTAAACCAGATCTGTAATCCATGATAAGTAAATCCAGATGTGACACAGTGTCAGAAATATGAAGGTGTTTGTAAAACAAATCCTACTGTGGCAGAGCTTATAAAAAAATTTAAAAATATGCATATTCAAACAGTCTTAAATTGCCAAATGCCAGTGTATTTGGTTAGTGCAGGGACCACAGGACTTCCTGGCATTAAACTACAGCAGGATGTTTGACTCAGTGGTGTTTTTCAGAAATCATGCAGTATCCTAAACCCAAAGAGGGGGTCAGCTTTTGGGGCTTTTTACCACATATGTTTGCCTTTGGAGTGGAATGCAATCAGGCTGAACAGCCACTGTCCCTCAGCAGAAGCTGTTGCAACTTGTCAAGGTGTCTTTTAGAGCAAGTCAGGCTAGTCTTGGAGCAAGTTTTCCCAGGAGAGGAAGAAGGGTTTCTATGTGGTTGCAGCTGTTGTGTTCAGCTTCTGTATCAGCCACCTGTGTTCAAGGTGGCTACCAAGAAGCAGCAGCTTCACAGGGTGGAGCTGTGTGGTAGGTTTGTGCACAGGGTGCTGTGTGCTGGGAAGGCCTGTTGTTCAAGCAAACAAACGTCACAGGTTGCTGCAGAATCATTGTTCTGACCAAGGGAATGCTTACCCAGAGAGATCTGTGTGTCAGTCCCTATCCAAATCAGCCCTTTAGGGAGGAGTCTGAGGGTTCTTGTGTACCTCAGTACTTTTTAGCCTCTGTACTATTGACATCTCAGTCTCCACTGCGAGCAACATGCAGCTCTACCGTGTTCCCTGCAGAAAGCTGAACGAACCCATGAAAATGTGCTCAGCTCTTGAAAGTGTCCTTCAAAGACCTGCAGCATTTTAAAGATTATTTATGAAACCAAAAGCCTAAAAAGTGGTGTCTGTGTCCTATTTGAACAGCTGGACCCGTGTGGCCTGAGGGGCAGCACTTGGCACTGGCCAAAGCACACTGGAGTCACATGGCCGCTGGCAGAAGAGCACACAGTCACACGGGTGGCATACAAGGGATTTACCAAGCTGGACTCTTTGCAAGGCTCAGCAGCCTGGGGTGAATCAGCAGTCTCTTACTGCTTGTTGCAGTGCCAAGTGCCAGAGAAAGAGAGAGCTTAGGCTTGAGTCACTCCAGAAGGCCATGGTCCTTCTGGGCTCCTGGCAACCTGCAGCTCCCTGGGACTACCTGCAGAGCAAGTGTGACATGTGAAAAAGTGATACCTCCCTCTGTGTCTATCCCTGAACTGCCTTGCATACAAAGGAGGCTCACAGACCTCAACCCTACCAGTACTGTTCCCTAGAAATGTCTTCCACAGTGAGAAATGTTTGGGAGCAGAGATCACTGGGTTTCACCCTGGAGGCGTTGAGTCATGCACAGATGGGAGGGTGGAAGGGGAAGTTATCTTTACTTCCCACTGCCTGATGTGTACAATTTCAGACTTAACACAGCTCTGTCTTTGACTTCCCCTCTCTGGAGCTCAGCCACCTCTCCTCCCACTCAATCTCTCACGTACCATGTGTGCTTGCTGGGACTCGAGAGCTGGGCTGAGGGAAGAACAAGCCACCATAAATATAGCAGGAGACAGCTTGCCATAATACCTCACCGTGCCATAAATAACCACATACTTCAGCTGCTCACTGTTCCTCTGTGGAGCTACCTGGACTCGGAGATGTTTTCCATAGGTTTTCACATGCTGTCTATAAATTCAGGTCCCATGTTTAGGCAGAAAATTTGTATTCACCTTCAAAATAGAGGATTGGTGACAAATGTGAAACTTCTAACACTTCCACATTCAGCCTCTCCTCAGAGAAGAGGAACAGTGGGTGATGACCCCACTGCTGTGCAGAAGTGATGAAAGGTGCAGTTCTTTCAGCTTTCACTATGCTACTGCTGCTATTACCAGGTCTATTATCAGTCAGAAATTGAGGAGTGGAAAACATGCTCTGCAGTAATGGACAGGAAGAGAAGCCCCTGCTTTTGTATCTGCTAACATGACCTGAAATGTATGAGTAGCACAGCTTTGAAGAAGGTGCTTTTTAAAGGATCTCATTAGCTTGGGAGTGCACTTCTAAGATGACACGTTCACTTTTGTTGCAGTTCCTTTCAAGATTAGCTTGTACGAAAGATACAACAAAAATCATCTACTTTGATATTATTCCATTTATATATATGGACATTTTTTCTGGGTGAGGTTTTTTTTTTTGTTTGGTTGGTTTTTTTAATGTTCTGTTTCTTGCTAGCTCCATGTTTTCTCGTTATTTTAATTTTGCTTCTCTCAGATTCATTATCTACCTTGCATTTGTGATAAGCACAGCAAGGTGTGGGCTTGCTGATGATGGCAGGCACAGCTGGAGAGCAGCAACAGAGAGGCAGCCTGGAGGAGTGAATGCAGAGGGATACACTCACACTTTCCCAAACAAGGATGTGGAACTGAAGGGTTTTTCCCATTTAAAGGCTTAAGGCGACTCATTTCTCTGAGGAAAGGCAGTGGTATGGAAGATGTGTTTGCCTGATATTTTCCGTCAGGACACTGGAGCAGCAGATCTCCAATTCAGTGGAACCCATCTCTTGTAATAAGGTTGAGGGCTGGGGTCATCTTTCAGAAGTCAGTGCTTCTGAAGCTGAAAAATGGGGTCAGAAATGTGGGAAAGCCCCTAGTAATTAGAGCTCAATTAACAGTTGATTTCTAGGAAGCATCCCTCGTTTCCTGACTGACCAGCCACTGACCTTGGTTGTGTTTTGTCTTCCAGCACTCTCTCCAAGTGTTGCCACGCCACGGTGGCCCTGCTGTACCCCTTCACCTGGCAGCACACCTACATCCCCGTGCTGCCACCTTCCATGATCGACATCGTGTGCTCGCCCACGCCCTTCCTCATCGGGCTGCTCTCCAGCTCCCTGCCCCGCCTCAAGGAGCTGCCCGTGGAGGAGGTGAGCCCTGCAGCCACACTGTGCCCATACTCCAGGTTGTTTCCTGTGGGCTGAGCTGTGTTCATGCAGTTGGCAGAGCTCTCGTGCTCTGGGGTGAGGGCAAAGGTGGATGTTCCCCTGGGGAGACAAAGGTCAGTGCCCTGCCTTGGCCACGGCCTGGGAAGGCAGGGGGCTGGAATCTCCCTCTTTGGATTGTTGTGGGTAGGAAGTAGTTTTATTAGTTTATACTGGTTTCTGCATAGTGCTCTGTAGGGGCTGTATGCAAATCCTGTCAGTCTGAAGGGTGATTGCTACAGCCTGGCCAGCATTGCTGCCCCTCCGGTGAAGACAGGTGCCTCATGATAGCAACAAATAATTAAGAACTGGATTCTTGGTGCACAAGGGTGAGCACAGCAAGGCTGAAGGTGCTGAGGGAGGGATTTCCCTCCCTGCCTCCCAGGAGACAGTGGCACAGCACACAGGGAGAAAGGAGGGAGCTCTGACCCCTCTGTAGGGTGAGGAGCAGTGGGCCAGGTCTGGAGCACAGGCCCTGTTGTCCAAGCCGTGCTGTGGTTTGCAGTGACATTCCCAGAAAGCCACAGCACGGGCTCTGCTCCTGGGTCATGCTGGGTGCCTCCAGCTGCAGTGGTGGGTAGTGGCTGAAGTGTTTTCCTCCAGAGCAGTTATAGATTAAGATAAACTCTGATGATATAAATAATTACTTCCCCTTTTAATTCTTGCTCTTTCATAATTAGGTCCTCGTCGTTGACCTTGTAAATAATCGGTTTCTGAGACAGGTGAGCAGAGCTAATTGATACCCTTTTCTCCCCTTTTTGCTCCATAGCTTACCTCTCTCTGTGTTTGCTGACCTGCCTGGCTGGATGGATCACTTTCTCCCCACTCAAAATCCGAGGCAGGGCTTGTGGTTGGCAGCATTATAGGGGTTGCTGTGTATATATGTAACATCAGCATCCCAAACCACAGCTGTTGAGGACTAAATCATTGGGAATTACGTCTTCTCTTTTTTGAGGGAAAATGGTGGCACTTGAGCACTTATCCTTAAGTGTCCTTAAGTGTCATCCTGTTAAGCACAGCACAGAGCTGGAAGGCCTTGGCCTAGCACCGTCTGCTGGGGAGCAGTGTGTCTGTCAGTCCATCTCCCATCACATACTCTGCCATGAGAGGGATTTTTTTGATGATTTTTTGAAATCCTTACTGCCTCGGGAGCTTGTGGTTCCTCACTCTGGTCCTTGCACTGGCTGGGTCAGAAGCAGGAAGGTAGTACGTGGGAGACTGTGTTGCTCTGCAGACTGTGTGCTGATTTTCACTTCCCTTTGTCGTGGAGAGGAGGAGTGGGAAGGGGAGGAGGAAGGGAAGAGGATAAATGAGCAAGCACACGCCTGGCCCAGGGAGCTGTCTCTCCCCAGCTCTGGCAGATCTCTGGGTGGCACTGGCAGCGTCGGTCCCTCCACGGCTGAGATGGGCTGAGTGCTCCTCCGATGCAGGGAGCAGCCTGTGCCAGCTGCCTTAGCTCTGGGGTAATGCTTAACCTTGCATCTCTCTTCTGAAGGCTTAAGCTGAATCAGCCGACTCAGCCAGGGCTGGTAGGAGCTCTGCACAGTCACTGGCAGTTCCTTGGCTCTGTTACTCCCTGGGAATTCCTCCTGCCTGTGTAAGAGGATTGGTGCCTGAGCAGAGGCTCTGCTCACCTGGCCACGTGCCAGCACTGTTCACACACCTCCTCTTTGTGGCAGGGCCAGTGCTTGTCAGTGGATGGTGGGGCCACGGGTGAGCCCTGCCCAGTGGCCTCTAGGGTCAGACATGTAAAATTCCTCCAGAACAGGGGAATATTTAGGCAAAGACACCCCCTTTCTCCTTCCTCTTGTGCTTCTTGATAGTACTGCACTGGGTGGTGCTGGGAACGTGCCAAACATATTACACCTTCTCCCTCTCTTCACCGGTCATTTCTAGTGCTCCCCCTGCTGTGCTGGGGACAGGGAGATGTTTTTGTCCCAGTCCCTGAGGAGATGGTTCTGTCTTACAGATGGAAGATGAGGACTCCATCCTGCCCCGCAAGCTGCAGGCTGCCCTAGAGCACATTTTGGAGCAGAGGAATGAGCTGGCGAGCGACAAGGAGGAGGGCCCTGTCAATGGCAAGCAGGGTAAAGCACAGTGCCTTTCAGCTTAAAACCATGTCTCTTCCTGCCCCTTTTTTGTCTGTCACTTCTTAGAGGAGAGCTAGGCTTGTACTGAATTTAACACCACAGGTATTGGAGGTAGATCAGGATTTTGGTTAAGCTATATGAAATATTCCAGGGCACAGGGGGCAGTTCTCTGTGTGAAGAGCAGCAGTACTGACCTCTTCCCAGCTCTGCCTGTCCTTCCCTTACAATTCCAGCAAACACCTGTACTCCTTTTCAGAGGGGTTTCATAGGCTTCTCTCTGCTGCTGGCCATGAGTGATGCCGGCTCCTCCAGGGGACAGTCACCTGCAGAGCTGCAGACTTGCCATGTGGCTCACGGGTGACTGGGCTGAGACAGCTCTTGTGGGACAGTATGGGCATCTCCCTAGTGCAGAGGAGCCTGGAGAATATGCTGGCTTTGGCTAGGACTGAGGTAAACTCTCTTTATCTTAGCCCAAAGGTTTTCTCACTTTTACTCTTTTAATTCTCTCCACCATCCCACCAGAGAGAAGTGAGCACCAAAACAAAGACTGGTATCTTTCAAAGTAGTAGCAATTTGGTCTGCTTCCATGACAAGCACTTCCTAGGATTCTCTCTCTCTTGAGCAGCTTTTTCTTCTCAGGCTAGAGCTGAAAAAAGCCAGGGAATTTTTACCCAGAAATTTTCCTAGCACATTCTTACACCACTGTCCTCACCACCACTTCCTCTTTATTTTTCCGTTAGAAACCAGCCCTTTGAACGAGGTGGTGTCCGAGGCCTTTGTCCGTTTCTTTGTGGAGATTGTGGGCCACTATTCGCTGTTCCTGACGCCCACGGAGCGAGAGGAGCGGGCCCTGCAGCGCGAGGCATTCCGCAAAGCTGTCTCTTCCAAGAGCCTCCGGCGCTTCCTGGAGGTCTTCATGGAGACACAGATGTTCGGGGGCTTCATCCAGGAGCGGGAGCTGCGGAAGCAGGGGGTCAGAGGTGAGGGGCTCCCACTGGGCTCTGCTGTGGTGGGAGCTGCTGTTGCTCCTAGGAGAGCAGGGAGATGCTCCCTGGAGCCACCAGCTCCACACCCGGCTCCGTGGCTGGAGGCTGCAGTGTCTGTACAGGAACCCAGAGGGGAATCTGGTGGGTTCTTGATGGGCTTGGGATTACAGGCATCTTTCACCCTTGCAGTATCCTCCACGTGTGTGCCTCTTCCATTCCACATTGAATTCACTGCAGTCCCTCCTGTCTTCTTGTTTTACCTAGAGGACTGGTCATGGCTCTTTTGTCTGGTAGAGCTTGGATGCTCATCTCCTTCCCAAGCTGCTACTGTGGTTTCACTCCTGTTATCCCACAGTCCCAAGGGCTCTGCCAGCAGCTGAAATTTCTTATCCCTGCTGCTACTCAGTGCTGGCTTAGCAGCTTCCTCCCAAGCATTAATAAGCAGGGGATGCTTGAATAGGTGGCTGAGTAAAAGAGGTAAATTCTGCATGATGATTCCCCAGATGATGTCACTCCCTGGGCTTAGCAGAATGAAGGGAGGTACATTCTGTACCCCGAGGGAGGGATGTTACTGTGATGCAGATAGAAACACACAGTAACACACACAACAGGTGTTCAGGCAAAGAAGAAAAGAAGTCTCTCCTTTATTGTTGACTTCGTATCTCTAAGTTTCTGGACAGTGACCAGAGATTGGACAGAGAAGTTCCCACCTCTCCATTCTCCAGTGGTCACTTGAGAAGTCCATCAGGTGATATCTTTTCACAAAGGAATGTAAACATGATTCTTGTTTATCTTACAATTCATGAGAACTGACTCCATTATACTAAAACAAATCAGAAGGCTGATTTTCAGGGACAACATCAGTACAGCTCAGTTAGCCTTGCAGTGGGGAAGGAGGGGACAGACCAAAGCTTCTGCGCCAAATCTGGCCTCAGCTGATGGAGGAGGTGTGGGGTGAGTTGTTCTCTCTCTCCGGTGCAATAATGCGTGGGTAAGCTGAGACAGTACACTTTCAGGTGGGCATTCTTGGATTTATAGAGACACAAAATAGAAGCTGTTAATTTCTGTCTTTCTGCAGGTCTTTTTGAGGTACGGGCTCAGGAGTACCTGGAAACACTTCCCAGTGGGGAGCAGAGTGGAGTCAATAGGTTCCTGAAAGGCCTAGGTAAGGAACCAGCAGAACCCTTGGCTTCTCAGGAGGGCTGGGCTTCCTGTTGCCTTCAGGCTGGGCAGCACAGAAGCTGCCCAAGGGTGACAGGGCCAGTGACTATGTGTGGCATCCAGTGCCTGGCCATGTATTCATGTGCTGGCATGCTGTTGGCTCTGGCCCTGGTCAGTCACCTTGGTTCCCCACCTGTCTGGAGGCTGGTGGGGAACCAAAGACTGGGCCATGAGCTGTATCTGTGTCTTCTAAAGGAGACAAGTGGGTCTGAGGAGGCAATGGCAGTGACTTGGGGATGGTGGATGCAGGTCCTGATGGGGCATTGACAGAGTTTTCATTGCCTTCAGGTTTGCCCTTAGGGATCAGCAGTGGGAACTGCCCAGGACTATCCTAAGATTGAATCTATTTTCCACTGTAAGAGGAACTAGGCAAGTTCTAACTGAGGTTAGAAGTCCTTGATAAGTCATGGGACACCGTGGCTGAGTTTCGTCAGCTGTTAGGATCACTTCCCTGGTCCTCTTGTCTGTTCTTGGCCATTTAAGAGCAGCAGTGCCTGAGGGGCTGGTGTGCCTTGGACAAATGGGCTCTGGAGGGTGTACCTGGGAGCTTGCAAGGTCCCGGCCTGCAGCACTTTTCCCAGGGAATGGGCAGAGCTCTGCAGGCCCCTGCTTCCAGCTTTGCAGAGCAGCTGACCGTGGAGAAGGAGCCAGGGATGGTAGCAGGGCCAGTACACTGCATAGGACAGAGGTGGTGGGAAATGACACTTATTCTGCCTGTCACTGTGGGGACTCCATTTTCTTTTCTCTTGTCTCTTCAGGCAGCAAAATGAAATTCCTCCACAAAAAGTAAGAGTGAAGCACATGCTCATTCCACAGAAGAGAATGGCTTTACCATTTAGCAGCAATAAATCAGACTTACCAACCATTCCCATTCAGTCTGCTCCCAGGAGCCAGCAGCCCTGAGCAGGCTGGCCACAGCTGGGACGTGCTGCACGGACCTGTGGTGCTGCAGGAAGATGGGATGGCTGCGGGGCTGCCAGGACAGCTCTCTGGATGTCTACAGTAGCAAGCACTGGACCAAGCACTCTCTGAGCTCTGCACTAGCACGTTGCAGGCATCCCGGCGGATTGGATCTCTTAGCTAGTCGATTCTTTATTCGGTTGTATTTTTCTATTTATATTGAGGTTAGAACAGTTATTAACCTGTTGTGACTCCGGCCCTGCCTCGTCCCTGCCTGGTGCTGCAGGAGGCCCAAGCGGGACCCCCATGGGACTGAGCGGGCAAAGCTTGGGCCTGGAGGGAAGAACAGATGCATGAAAGGAGCTCTCTGCAAAGCAAGGACACTGAGGGCTGCAGGGATGATGTGGGCTGACCAGGAGGAACTTCCAAGCAAGGGAAAAGGGTGAGGGGGAACCACTAAACCTACTGAGGACTTGATGGGCCAGCCAGCTCCCTGGGTGGCTGTACTAGGGAGTCTTGGCACCAGGAGAAGCCTTTCCTCATGCAGTGTAATTAAAAGTGAGTTGTGTAAAAGGCATGTGGATCCATGGTGTTTTTGTGGAAAGGGATGAGAGTTGAGGCAGGGTAAGGGCTTTTTTTCCAGCTGGTGTGAAAGCTGTTAAACTTGCACTGCTTGTGAGGGTGAGGGCACCAGGAGCATCCTTGAGTCTGCTTTTTGGGGGAGAGTCTTTTTTCCCAGCTGGATTGCAGGGGAAAAGCTGCATATGGATACCTTTGCTACAGCTGTGCTGTGCTGGGCTGCACAGGACTCCCAGAGGCTTTGGAGATTATCCCTGTGCTCCTGTGGGCCATGGGCTTTGCCAGGTGAGAGGACCTTTCTGACCAGCAGTGTGGTTCAGAGAGGACCTCACACCACGGCAGAGTGGTGGGTCCAGTGCTGCTCTGCCAATCTTCTGAAGCCATACAACCAGGTAGGGTGGGCAAATGGCTCTGGGTGGCCCTGCTTGAGCAGGGGCGTGGCCCAGGTGACACCCATAGGTCTCTTCCCACCTCAGGCTCTCTGTGGTTCTGTGGTGAGCACAGTAAATGCTGCCAGCTGTGGTGTCACACCAGGCAGGGGCAGACAGGCAGCACCTGCAGCTCTGTGCCCCCAGCTTCTGTGCAGGGACAGAGGCAGCAACAAGAGAGGGGCTCAGAGAAGCCAGCAGCATTTACTGCCTGCCCCAACCCGGGTCAGGCTCCCTCAGGGGTGGTAAGTGGGGCTGCCCCTGAGTGTGCTGAACAAAACTGGTGCCACTTCAGCATCACAGGAGGTGGTGGAGGCTCCCTGAAGGGAGCTGCAGTGGGCTTCGAGGTGAATCAAGTCCTGTGCTTTGGTTCTCCTTTTAGGAGTTCTTAATAGAAACATGAAGCTTTGCAAAGCTGGGGTCACCCCCACACGGGTAAAGGTGGCCAGGATGCCTGCAAAGCTCTGTGGGGCGCAGAAAAAAAGCTGATCTGTGGCTCGGCTGCAGCCTTCAGGAGCAGATCTACGTGGTCCCACACTGCCAGGCCAGCTCCTGGGGTCTCCACATTCCTGTCCTTAAGGGATGTTTTTACAGGGACTTGGCCTGCCCTGGCAGGGGCTGTGGTAAGGAGCAGGGAGGGGATCCCAGGCTGCCCAAGGCTTGGCTCAGCTTGAACTGGTGTGGAGACTGCTGAGATACTGGTAGCTCTTGCTACAATGTTCTAACGGCTCAAATTAAAAAGGGTTGTGAAATTGCCCGTTTGCCTCATTGGGGAGCTCCAAGGGGGCTCTGCCAGCACAGGTCTCCATGACCACTCATTGCATTTATTGGCCACTCTCAGGAAAGTGGGAATCAAGCCTACATAGTATACAAAATCTGAAGGGGGGTGTTAAAAAGCAGCAGCATGAGAAGTACAGTGAAAGAAACATTTACAGCTGTGTCATTAAGGATTTAAAATGAAACTTGTATAGGAAATGTTGATCTCCAGCTGCAGGACAACCTCTTCAGCTTTAGTTTGAGCTGTGCTGCTTCGAGGTGACCTTGGCTCTCCATCTAAGGGCTCTGTATGCTTTGGAGGAAGCCACCTGTAAGGAAAAGCCATAAGACCATCTGTGCTGGTCTGACCAGGGATCTCTGTGTCCTCCTCTGGAGGCTGCCAGCAGGTGACCACAGAGGACCATGAATAGAGCACATACACTGTATGCTATACACACACACTGTATTGTACACAAGCATTAAACTTGCCTACTCTGCATGCCAGGGGTTTCCTGCACCAGAGCTGGGTCTGTTTAGTAGCTTTGGATGAGTTTCCATTCCATGACCGTGTGCACGTGGGTGTAGGCAAACGTGCTGAGTCAAGAGGCCAGTCTGGGGGCTGTATGGCTTTACCAAAGGGGACTGGAGAATCAGGACACTGGTTAAACATTAAAAGCTGTGATCTCTGCTCCCCGACAGTTCCTGTCTAATTAAACAGCTCTCACACACACCAATGTGAGCAGCTCTGCAGGGCCTGTGATGTGCACTTGGAGACTCCCAAGCTACTGGCTAAATCCCAAGCTCTGTACACCCCCTTGGTTTTCCAGCACAGGCTCTTGGTGTCCTGCAATAGCTCAGGACACCTGTGAAATCCCAGCCTTCCCAGAAACTTTTGGGAATGTCCAATCCAGTTGTTCATTCTATAGTTACTGCTGACAGGACAGACAGGCAGCTCTGGGCAGTCAAGAGACCAGACCCAGCCCCTCACAGAGCAGTCAGATTTGGAATGTTGCAGCCAAGGGGGTGTGCTTGCACTTTGCTGCATGTGGGGATCCCTGGTGCCAGTTGCCAGGAGACGTAGAACTCACCTCTCTGCCTGGAGACAGATTTCATGTTGCAGGTGCCAGCAGGCAGCTTGCAGGTGTAGAGCCCCAGGCAGCCACCACAGTCAGAGGGCTTCTGGCAGGGCCGGGACTGGATGCTGTGGCAGGAGTGCTGCAGAGAGAAGGTAAGTGGTGGTTGCAATGCCCGTGGCAGCCAGGACCAGCCCAGTCACAGCTGCATCGTCACTCTGCAGTAGCAGGACAAGCAGCTCACCAGGGCCTAGAGCAGCAGCTTCATTGCAAGGAGCTGGAGAAGCTGGGGCCCAAGGAAGTGTTTCCAGGGGCAGTTCAGTACTGCTCTTGGCTGGAAGCACTCTAAGGTGGTCCCCACAGCCACAACACAGCCCTCCAGTGCCTCTGCTCTTTTGCTGTGGTGGCACCTGCCCCAGCTGAGTGGCATCTGGCACAGCATCACCCAGAACTTCGTGGTTAAGGCAAGGTCTGCTTGTGTGCCAGCAGAGTGCAGTTTGGGTTTGACAAAGGAGAAGTTGTTATTTGTGGGATGCTGTGCTGAGCCCATGGACCAGATTTCCCGTGGGCAGAGAAAGGCTGTACCTCCCTCAGAGCACTGCTGAGAGCAGCTGTGCCCATCGGGGCCCCAGGGCATGGTGCCCCCATTGCAGAGCTTTGTTAGCACTGTGGGGAGTGAATACAGACTTTGGGAACACTGCAGGGACTGGGACTGGGGCAGGACTGTCCCTGCAGCTCAGGGCAGCACATGGGGACAAATGCAGCCAGACCTGCACTCTCCTCCTGAGCCCACCACCTGTGCTCACAGTCATCAGCTCTGCTTTAAGCCTTGCCAGGTACCAGCTGGGGATGTGGGGGTGTCACTGCCCAGCTCCCTTCCCAGCCCCCAGCCCCACACCGTGTTGTGAGGCCATGTTGTGACTGGCACCTTTACCTGCATCTTAGGAGGAGTGGCCTCAAAACACCTTTCTAGCTGATGTTTACAGGATCGTACAGCACTTGCTCCTGCTGTCCTCGGTCCTGTCTGACGCTGACTGCTGCCCCCGCTCTCCCCGGTCACCTGCCACCCCCAGCACAAGCTCTGTCCCTCGCTGTGCTTACCGTGTCACTGTTGAACTTCCCGTAGTCCTGCAGGTGGTGTCTCAGCCTGGAGATTCTGCTGCGGGAGGGCTGCAGTGAGAGCCTCCAGGGCTTGCCAGGCACAGCCTGCTCCCCACGGCCCAGCAGGGCTTTGACCGTGGCCCTGCTGGGGGACCTGGAGCTGGGGTGTGCCTCTCTCTTCACTTTCCATGCATTGGCCAGTGGGTGGCTCCTCTCTGAGCCCTGCCCAGGCTGCTTGTCCCCTCCATCTCCAGGTGGCCAAAGGGCTTCTTCAGGGCCCCCAGCCCCTGCCTGCTTCTCCAGGTTGCCAGCTTGGCTCCCCAGTGCCCCAGATGGTTCTGGGGCTGAGCAGAGCAGCACCAGGAGGAGCGTGGTGACTGTCAGTGCCTGGACATTCATCCTCAGGTCCTGGTCCTCCTGCCTGGACAAGGCTGTTGGAGTCAGTAGCAGAGGTGGAAGCTGCTTTTGCCCCGTCTCTGGATGGAGCCAAAGTAATTTTTATAGTGCAGGGACATACCTTGGGGGCACAGCCCTTTTCCCCCGCCCCTGCCGTGTCCCACCTCCCAGCTTGGGCAAACCCAGCTGCTCACGTGGGCCCCAATCCCCCTCCCCTGTGTTCCCAAACATCCCAGCACCATCCTGCCACAGCCACCCTGTCCCTGCTCGGGGTACACACATGGGTGCCGGGCATCTGAGCACAGAATCTTTCAGCTGAACCACAGTTGCAGGCAAGGTCTTGGTAAAGGGAGAGCTGATGGTAAATGCTTGTGTGTCTGATGGAAAGGTGGTGGGCTCAGAGGGAAGGAGTTGCTACCAGCCTGGTAGGGCTCAGGCAGAGGAAAGGCCCACAGTTAATGCCTCCATCCATTACAGTGGGAACTCACTCGTTAAACAGCAGAGCCCACCCAGGGGTGGTGTTAGAGCTGCCCTGATCAAGCTTTGACAGACACCAGGGATCTGCTCCTCAGCCAAGGGGCCTCACTGACAGTGGTCTCTCAGTGGAAAGGAGGCTGAGTCTGTATTCCAGGCTTACTATCAGTCAGGTTCAAGAACCAGCCAGCACCAAGACCCAACTCTACTAGAAATCAGTAATGAGTTTTAATGAGTTTCAGTGTTCACCAATCTGTTGGTACCCACAGTTGCATCCTGTGCTTATTACATGTTTAGAGAGAGAAGGTGACTTTTCCTTCTTGCTTCCATGGGAGATGCATAGGTTCCCTCTGATCTCTTTTGCTTCAGACTTGCTACTCAGCACTAAAGAAGGAAGGAAGCCCCAGGTTCAGAGGAAGGCATGTGGAACAAGGGGCCACCAGCTGGTCCCTGGTCACTCTTCTTTATTTTGTCTTGCCTACTTTCTCCAGGGGCATTGGACTTCAGAGCAAGAAGGTGTGGTGGCTTGGGAAGATGGAGGAGGTTATCCTATAGTGTCATGTCCCTGCCAGCTGCACCCTGCCAGAGGTTGTGATCCGTGGGACCTCTTGGATAGGAAAGAGTAAGCATCAAGACCAGATGTTGCTGCTGGGCCCAGCTGAAGAGACATGGTCCTGAAGATCCAGGAGTCAATGACAGAGGAGATACTGTGAAAATGGACAACAGTGACACAAGGTGGAGGAAGAGAAAACTTCCTCACTAGAAAATCTGGAAGGCCTGGAGGTCAGAAAACCAGAAGGTCTGAAAGACCAGAAATCAGATTTTCATTCCACAGAAGTTCCCTGGGTTGGGGCCTCCTTTCCTGAGGTTTACTCAGGACCAAACTTTGACTGTTCTCAAAGCTCAAAACACAGTCCAGTTCCTGAAAATAGGAATGCTGCAAGTGCAATGAGGTGATAGAGGAGAAAGCCATAGTGTTCTAGTCCATCTTCCATACCTTCGCCTCTGGCCAGCTCCTGCTCTTGACTTGCTCCTGGCTGACACTGGAAGTGCTGATTTCTGGGGAAATGGGCTCATAGGAACGGAGAGACAAGCTGGCAGCCAGCAGACCCATCCGGACACACGTGCCTGTGTCATGTTTAGCAAGCATCCCAGCAAGGATTCCTGCCATTAAGCTGTGGAGGGGAAGAAAGGTGGTTTTGAACGTGGGGCAAAGAGCTTTGAAGGCAGGAATGTGGCTGTTCACTTGTAAGAGCTTTCATTTGGACCCCAACCAGCACTTACAGCAGCAGAATATGTCACACAGGAAGGCTGAAGCTACAATGAATGGGTTTTGCTTTTTCTTTATCTATTTTTAGAGTACCATATAGTGTCATTTATTTGCATTTTTTTCTTCTCATCTGAGAAGTTGAGGTACTTCCTCTTGTACTATTCTCCTCGATTTCCCAGGTGAGGCAGGAGAAAAGAAAGGAGACTAAAAAAGGGAAGAATCTATTTTCCCCAGTTCTCTAGTTATTTTGTCACTTCTCTGCTCTTTGTCTTATGTCCTCGTTATATTCGTGCCTCCTCTCCCCAAAGGGTTGGATGGGGTGAGAGATAAAGCTTCTGTATCTATGTGAGAGGGAGAACAGGCACAGCTGGAAACAAATCCAAAGCTGAAATTACATTAGAAAGTCAGATTTTTGGGAAACACTTGATGTGGTTTTTCAATTGAGATTTCCCAGTAAAAATTATGTGAGTGCAGTGTTTGGAATAGATTGGGAGCGACTGCAATGTTCAGAAGCTAGGAGAGGACAAAGGAGAAGGGAAAGAGAACAGAGAAGGCAATCACATTTTAGAGGAAGAAGCAAGGACAGGAAAATGTGATGGCAGGGAGGATTAATAAGCACATCTATGGGAAGGTAAAGGAGCCCTTATTTTGCACTCCACCTAATTACATCAACGTCTTTTTTATCCCTAACAAAGGCACAGAAGATTATGACTTCCACAAAGTGTTCAATCTCTCAACAGCCCCAGGAGTTGAGAGTAAATATTTGGGGGAGCATCCCCTAGCAATGCCGTGTGTGGTGTTAGGTTGTCACGGCAGCCAGGGGCCAGGAGCAAACAGCTCTCCACACATGCTCAGCTCACAGGCAGATCTCTGGAGCTGTGGAAGAGCCACAGGGTGGAGGGGAGGCATGAAGTGCCCTGGGTCACTGTTTCTGTATGGCATTGTCCCCTGACCAGTGCTTCTAAAGTGTGAAGGTTCACAGAGGCTAAGCTGGGAAAGAGTTACATTTTAGATATTAGGAAAAAATTCTTTACAGTGAGAATGGTGAAATATGAAGTTTGCCCAGAGAGGTGGTGGATGCCCCATCCCTGGCTGGATGGGGCTCTGAGCAACCTGATCTAGCTGAAGACATCCTTGCTTATTGCGGAAGGGTTCAGACTGGATGACCACTAAAGGTCCAATCCAAACCATTCTGTTTCTACAACAATGGGCTCGGGACACATAACCAGTTTAAATGCTGTGGAGATGGCTTGTATGGCATTGCAGTGTCCTGGTATTTCCAGTCTGTTTTGGCACCCTTACTCTGTAGAAAAGGGATTTCCAGAGTTAAGGGGAGTAGTCAGCATTATTAGGAAGAAAAAAACCTGAATGAGCAGGGGGACTATGAAAATTCCCCCACATGGCCTTAGGGACTCTGGAGAGAAGAATTTCCAGACCAATGTGACTTCAGGAATGGGAGCAGCAATGGGCTCCAAGCTTTCAGATAGATTTGGAAGGAAAAACAAGCTTCCAAGATCCCCAGTGTGAATCAGTGGAGGTGGTTGGCAGTGGCACATTTTATCTCACCTTTGGTCTTCCCTTGAATTTTGAAAAGGGAAAGGAGCCCCGAAGAAAGACGTTTCATTTATCTTGGCCTTTAGAAAAAATAAAAAGCTTGTCCTGCAGTAAGGAGTACTTGCGTTTTGAGCAGATGGGGCAGAGGGGAAGCTGTGTCCCTGCAGGGGCTGGCTGGGGACACTGCCCGAGGCAGTGAGCAAAGCTGAGCTTTCCTTAGGTCAGGCTGACCCCGCCAGGCTCCTCCAGCCCCCATTCCTCTGCTGTTATTACACCTATTGCTCTAAACAACCGTTTGGTCTTTGGAGAAGACCAGCTTGCAGTGGCAGACGGCTTGTCTCAGAGGTGATCTGGGACACAAACAGCATGTCCCGGGGTTAAGCGGGCTCACCAGCTTGGCAAGAAGTTTTTGATTGATTGTGAGTAAAATATTGAGGATTCTCTATGTTAAAAAAAAAACAAAAACAAACCAACACAAAAACCTTTTCATTTTGCACACTGGTCAGAGAAAAAAAGAAGTGTTGCCATGTTGAGTTACTGCAAGGTAAGAGTAGAAAGGGAAAAGGAAAGATCTGTCACATACAGACTTGGGCTAGCCCAAGGCAATGAAAGGACAGAATCAATTACTGCAACTTACGAAGGAAGAAGAAAAAAACAACCTGACGGCTACATATAATTTGTCAAGTTAACAAGGAGCATAATAAAATATTACTCTGACAGACTGAGAATTGATCAGTGGGGCTAGGAATAATAGCTGTCATTTCCCACTTCTATGTATGGCATTGTGCGAACAGCCAGGCGAATTATACAGCTGACTCTTTTGAAGCAAGAGCTTCAAAATTGCCAGAGGCAAATGCAGAACCTGATGAAATGCTTTTACAGGGGCATTTTAGCTCTTGCGAGCCAGTTCCACTTCCATTGGAGAAGTGTGGCAATAAGGCAGTTAGTTAGTAAGACAGCTTCGATGTAAGGTGGTTTACTTTGCTTTTAGCAGCTCAGCCCGGAGTATTCAAAATTCTTAGATTGCCCGGAAAGGCTTGGATCTTGAAGAAAAGCAAAACAACGGCAAGCCTGGCTTCCGAGATGCTTCGGGGCACATTTTTGGCAAGCTTTGCAAGGAATCACTGCAGCCAGCCCTGTTCTCACATCCTTAGTGTCTCCTCAAGCAGCAGTTGCTTTTTCAGTGAAATTTCAAAGGAATCCGATTAAGGCCCTTTCGCATGCAGCTGGAGAGGACAAAAGCAGCATACCTGTCCCCAGCTCCGGAGACGTTGACTATCTCCTCCCTGCCGATGGGGACGGCGGGGTAGTGGGCAGCACAGAGCCTGGCAGCGGCAGCCTGTGGGGAGGGAAGGGAAGTGAGTGGGAATTGCCCAGATCCGCATGGATGGCAGAAAAAGAAAAGGCTGAAAAAAAGGCAATAATCTTTTTTCACACTTCGGTCATTTAAATGAAGCTTCCTGCAAATGAAGCTCTCACACTCATGAATATTCACATAAGCACATTTAATTCTAGCTGACTCTAAACACTGCTGCTAAGCCCAGCAGCACAGGGACAGAAATCTTGATTTTCTTTCAGAGCTATTCCACCCCCCAAAACACATACATTTTCCAGCAGTGATGCTGTTTCCCAGGACTGCTGCCATGCCACCAGAAATAGCAACAGTGCCATATGGTCCAAGAAGGAAGCAGCTAAGGGTTCAGAGTTAGTTTTCCATGCCCTTACCTGCTCATGAACTCCTGGATAAAGGGAGATGCTCCCTCCAAGGCTCCTGCCGCACAGGAGGACGCCGTGAGCACCCAGGGTCACCACCACGCAGTGCAGGTGGGCCAGCAAAGGGCAGGCCAGGGCCACTGCAGCCCCGACAGCATCATCCATCGTGGAGGGCAGCTCTTCAGAGAGGGGAGGGAAAAATCTGCTCTGAGTGTAAAGGTCCTCCACCAGCCTTTCTGCGGGCTGACAGCCTATTTATGAGCACTTCTACTACTATTTATGGACACTGCTGAAATGGGGTCGGTAATTAGTTTTTCTTTATGTTATGCAAAACATGGAATTCTCCAGAGTTAGACTTCTTACTGTACTTCTGTGCTGAGGAACCCAGCTCTCAAGGGGCTATGCATAAGTCTGTAGAGACCAAAAGGCTGTCTTGAAGCATGGCTCCCTTGTTTCAATGCTGTTGAATTTCCACCTGCGTTTGGTGGGGTGTGACATTTCTGCAAAGGGTGGTACTGCTGGGACAGGTGTCCTCTGAGCACCATCCTTCAGGGACATGTTGGAAAACCAGATGTTACTCCTGTTTAGGTGATGAAGTGAGGCAAATGGACCTCTGGTTTTGGGCAAGGAGCCATGCCAGGCCTGCTATCAGACCTCTGATACAGCCCACACAGAGATGGCAGTAAGGTGCAAGATACCACGAGCACTTTTGAATCCCCAATATATTATATTCGCCTGTATTAGAGACTAAAGCAGAAAATGCTCTTCTCCAGGATCTAGGTTATCTATAAGTCTGACTAAACCCCTTCTGAGTATTGAATACCTGCTGGCAGAGGGTTCCCAAGGGTCCGATTTATTGCTCTCAGCTCTTGCAGGTTGGGGAAATGTACGTGAGTGCTTTCCAGCTGTCTGAGAGGAATGGCTTAGAGGCTTTGTTCTCATCTGTTGGCTCATAGCACACTTCAAAACAACAATGCAGTTGGTTGGTTAGTTAATTAATTAATTAGTGGTTCATCTCTGGGTCAGAGGAGGATGCAGTGTAGAACACTTAGCACAATCTTCAAAACTAGAGTTACACCTTTAAATTATGAGACACTTAAATATTATTTCCCCTGAACTTGGGACAAGGTCTCTCAAGGTTTCCTTCTCAGTGTTCAGCAATGAGACAGCTGCTTCTGGCTCTGGATGACATAACCAGACCCCACTCTACCAGGTGTTTAGATCACTGTGTCCTTCTTCGGGATTCGTTTTTAAAAAGGAAGGTGTAACTCCTAAGGTTTAGGAAGACTTGTGAAAGGTCCCCAGCATAGCAGTGGAGTGGGGCATTTATTTTACAGGAATGGAAGAGAATTCCTCTCAAAAGATGCTTTAGTGGTCTTTCTGAGAAGCAAACTATTGCTGCTCAAACTGGCAAAAGTGCTCAAATTGCCACTCACATTGAGATTAAACGGCTCAGAGAGCAGCACTCCCTGGCCTTCTGGCAGTGCTCAAGGACTTTACCAACTATGCCTCAGGAAATGTGGGTCAGCTGCAGAAAGAGGAAAACTCCAGAGAAATCTGAAATGTTTTATCCATTTAAAGCAGGGTGGCAGAGAACAGAAAGAGGTGCTGAATAACCCGGCAGTCAGACAGCAAGTGGGTGTCTCCCAGCAAGCAGCAGGGATGTGCCTGGGCTGTCTTGGCACACATGCTGTGAGGGCCAGTTCTCCTTACCTGCTAACTGGTGCTCTCTAGCTAGCTGGCAGACGTACTGGATCGTGGAGAGAGGCACATTTCCATCAATGCAAACAAGCGGGGCCTGACACAGGTTCTCCTTGAACTGGGACACCTAGTTAGAATCCAGGACACACAGGAGAGAGCCTGAGGCATTGCAGAGGAACGAAATCATTGCTAGTCAGAATTGATGTAGGATTTTGACTTGTATTCCAGCCTTTAGGTGCAGGCATGAACCTAAAAGAGTGAATCCCTATGGAAAATGGATTTCTCCATTTGCCTCATCTCCTCCCCTTCGCCTTCCCCTGTTCCTGGCCATTGGCTGGACTCAGCCGGCAGGGTCCCTCCAGCAGAGAAAGATAATAGCTGGTCCTCACTGGACCACTACAGGGAAATGGAATGCTGCAGTTTAATGCCACTGTAGGATCCCCTGGGCCAAGCCTGCCTTGACTCCACCTTTGCTCGCTGTGTGTGTCATTTGCATGTCCTCTCTGCACTGTCTCCACAGACAGGTTGTTCAGCAGAGTGTTTTACTGCTGGCCCCACTGAATCCCTGAACTGGGATGGGGTACAGTGCAGCAGTGGAGTAGAGAGCTGCTCTCCTTTCCTTTGGCTGGCTGAGGTTGCACAGACACTTGCTGGGATGCCAGGCTAGTGCTGTGGGCACTTGAGCAGCATCCCCCGGGGTCTCTGCCAGCCCTGGTGGAAAGAGGGGCTGCCAAAATGCACTTTGCAGCACAAGACTGGATCAGAATTTCCACTGATCACAGCTGCTCTGAAAAGCTCAGGAGAATTAATCCCTCATGTAATGGTTTTCTGTGCCAAAGCTTGGGGGAGGCAGGGTGGGAGTAATGACCAGATTTTTCGCTAGGAAGGCTCCACTTCACGGAGATGCCACTGGTGAGTAAATTGCACTTAACTTCATGTTGCTGTCAGTCATGAAGCACAGGCTTTTGTTCTGTCAATAAAAGGTTGACTAGAAAAGGAAGGTGCAGTGATGGGGCTTTCACTGAATCACTCCGTAATTATTGCTGCCATTATGCTTCCCTGATGTTTTTGAATGTTTGGATTTGCTGAGCAACAGTTTCTGTTGATACAACTCAGCATGTAGAAACAACAGGGATGGTAGGGAGGGGATGGAACAGGAAAACTTGCTTTAACTAGTGTTCTGTCCACTTTTTTCTTCTGCTTTTCCCTAAAGTAAGAAATACAGGTTAGGGTTATAATCAGGTTGGTTTCTTGCTGGCTTTAAGATGCGAAATTATAAATTAGCTTGGACAAGTTAATGAAGAGGATTCTGGCCTACATATGGGATGATGGTAGTGGTGATATTTATGAACCAGAAACAGGTAGAAACTCCATCTGGGTCAGCAGTCATAGAGGGTTCTGGTGGCTTGTTATGCTGGCCAGGGTTAACCTTAGCACCTCCCATTCCCTTGCACACCCATTCCCTCCCGTACAAACGTCTCCAGGGGCTTTTTGTCACAGGCCACACTCTTTCTCATGAGGGAAGCTCACAAATCTGAGGGACAGCATACATATTGCTCTGTTATCTGGTGGTGGATGTCCATGTCTCCCAAGCCAACGCTGAGCTCCCCAGCACCGGTGATCACGGCACAGTAAGTGGCTGTGCTCCTCCCCTCCAGCCGAAGGACGCTGCTCATGTCCTGAAACAGGGAGGACAGTGACACACTGAGCACATTCCCCTCCCCTGCCACACTCAGCTCACCCCTTCTGTACCACCCGGTCTCCAGCCCAGCTCACTGCTCTCCCTTGGGATGAGCAGCTTGTCAGGGGCATCAATGCTGGCAATGGCACAATGCTGGCAACGTGGCTCTTAGTTAATATTTGCAATGCAACAAATGCTGCAGGCTAAAGCAGTCCTTTAGTAAATGAATGGCAGGTCTCTGCTGGGCAGTTGCACAGGCTGTGTCCCCTGTAACAGAGGAGTGGTCTGCAGCCCTGCCTGCTCCAGTCACCCATTCCCAGAGCTTGTGTGGGACAGTATGCCTTGGTGGCACACTGCACAGAGCAGTGACTTGGCCATCTCCCCAACTGCCCAGCTTGACTCTGAGCACACCCTGGAGCCATTTCTACAGCAGGGGGCAGAGGGCTGTGGGGTGTCCTTCCTTTGTGGCTCCTGGGAATGATCTGCTTAGGGAACACAGGGCATTATTTTGGAAAGAACATGTGGATAGAGTAATGTACCTATCTCAGGAGCTGACGGGGAAGTTGGAGTTTTTAGGGAAAGGTTCCTCTCCAACAGTGGTGGGAATGTATTTTGTTACTGCTGTGCAGACAAGCGATTATAGACCTGTTGTGGTGAAACCTTTATAACCCGAAAGAGAGTTCATGTTTTCATTTCCCAAGTTGCTCAGATAGCCAGAATCAAGGCCCCATGGGCTCTGTTTGGATCCCAGGTGACAGGGCACTAATTATAATCAGTGATCCTGACCAGCATCACCTGGGGGCTGCACTTACACCCTGCCTTGTTTTCAGTCCTGCCTTTTCTCCATGGAGGTGCCTGATGACCTAGGTTAGAGCTGCTCTCCTGGCTTTTTTTTTTTGCTTCCTGCCAGGGTGGTGATAGCCTGCCTTGCTGGCCTGGGGAGCTTGTGCTGCTCCAGCTGCCTGACCTGTGGACAAGCTGCTGCTGAAGTCAAGCATTCCCCTAAGCACAGGTAAGTGGCGTATGCAGCTCTGCAGAGGATCCTGCTCCTCTGAGCTTGGGAGGTAGCCAACCTGCAATTCCAGTTCCTCATTTTCTCTGGCTTGGGCTTTAACCAAACCAGGTTGACTTTGGCAATGCTTTGTGTGTCCTCGGGTTCAAGGTTTGCATATTTCTCACTGTGTTTAGAGTGAGTCAGACACGGTTGCTCCTGACTTCCCTCTATCCCCTCCAAGCACCACTTTCTGGAGCTGAATTCAGAGTCCATGCTTCAGACACCAAAATACACCTAGCCTGTGTTTTGGAGGTGGTTCCTTGCCTTTTAATTGTCTGTAGCTAAACTGAATTATTCCTACTCTTAGCCTGATGGAAGCTGGCTCTGATGTCTGCCAGGGTTGTGGAGAATTTTCCCTCTAGTGATGTCATCTCTTCCATGTTTCTGAGGTGCCACTTCTGTGCAACGTACCATGTGGTGGCAGTAGTGCAGGACAGACTCTAAATGCTCGTCCTTCCCCACGGCTGATAAAAGGAGAGGAGCTTGTCCAAGACGGCTTAAACAATCTAAAAAGCAAATGGAAACAAAAGCAATGAACAAATCCATCAGAGTGCTGTGAACACAGTGACAGCCAGAGCAGCACAGGTGTCTCTAGGAAAGCCCTCTCCTGAAAAAATGCTCGTCAGCCCTTGCCTAAAAGGATGTTCAAGATGAAATTGTGCTGTAGCTACTGCAAATTACTGCTTAGGGCTGAGTGAGGTGTCCTACAGTGAGCTGAACCAGCACCCTGAAATTTAGGATTACATGGAACACCTGGGAGCAGAGAGGGGGAAGCAAATTTTGCTCTTTTCTGACATCATCTCCTTTACCATCAGAGGCATGTGGGTTTTCCCACGCTGCTTCTGAGCACAGCATTTTCTGGTGCTGGCCCTCCCACACTGCTGTTCCCACCATGATATCTACTAGAACCTCTGAATCTGAATGCATTAATGGGAAACCCTTCCTCCTCTCCCTTCAAGTTACCACAAATTGTATCTCTGTGGGTGGCGTGGGTATTTTTGGGGATTTTTTCCACTCAAGCTCTTCATTAGTGATCTGAAGTGACAGTAGAGATGTGTTAGGAGATTTGGAAATGTCTAAAAGCTGGAATAATCCTAAAATCTTTCTGTAATATGTCCTTGTTAACTTCAGCACAAGAATATTGGTCTGCTGCTGCTTGGGGTGGAGCCACAGGTACTGTGTACTCCTTTCCCATAGGACTGTAGCCTTTCCTCTTCTACAGTAACTCCTGTACCCCAATTCCTTTTGTCCATGATATGTGGTTAATCAGTTTGGAACCATGATTATTTCTTTCAGCTTCTTGCTCTAAGCATACTTTTATTGTGTCTATATCCTGGCATTAATTAAATCTGAGGCTGCTCAGTAGTCACTGGGGATACTGATGTTTATTTACTTTGATTCAGGGTTACTGCACCACGTGCTAGGTAACTTCATATTTGTGGACCTTCCTTTTCCTGATCTCGGCTCCCTCCCCTCTTATTTCTTGGGAAGGGCCCTGCCTTTTCCAGGCAGTCTGCCCACTAGGATATTGCCTAATGTGTCCCAAATCTTGTCAGCATTCCCCCTCTCCTGCTGTGGCAGGAATACCAAAGGACAGATCACAGCTGGCATGCACCGCAGGCAAATCCAAGCACCAGGCACCTGCCAAGTTCCTTCCAACTCCGCCACAGCTTCGTCTCACTCTCCCAGCATTTGTTTGCCCACCACCCTGGAAGAAAGAACTGTTATCAGGCAAAACTGGGAGGGCATCTTGGCATGGCTGCTATGTCTCCATTATCATGTGAGGCTGATATCCCTGAAACACAGATCAGCAATCAGAGGGAGCAGAGGGCGTCCAGCTCACACATTGAGGGCAATACAAACTTCCAGAGCCATACACTGGCTTCAGTCTCAATGACAGAAGCCTGCTTTCAAGGAGGGGAGACCCACTTGATTTCCCTATGAATTGCTAGTTTGGTCTTACTTGCTAAGGCCTCCTAGAATGGCTAATGAGTGTTTAGGTCAGTGCTTTGAATTCACCTGCTCACAACAACCTGGGATTCCAAAATTGCTGGGGCTCTGCCTTCCAGGCCACTTAGCTCCCACCTCAATTCAGAGAATTGAGGAAGTCTCTGGAACTTTCCTCCATGTCCTAAGAGGTTTGAATTCTTAATGTAATAATGAGACTGCTCAACTTCTGGGTATCCTGAGAGAATGATAACCATAATGTTTTTTTCCAGCAACTTTCTCTGAGCAGAATTGTTCATCCTTCTCAGCAGGTTAGATAGTTACATATTAAGCATTTAGCTACTGGGAAGCCTTGATACCATGTGGGAATTACAATCAGGTCAGAATACAGCTGCTTTTCTACTGAGACAGCACAGGGAGTGAGTGGTACCCAGTGCTCTGCAACAAATCCAGCAGGCATAAAGGTGGGATCTGCTGGGTGTCAAGCCCTTTGAAAAAACCTGTCTTTTAAAAGCCAAAACAATATTGAGAGGGACTTTTCCTTTGTGTTTAATAGCAGGAGCTTTCTGGCTGGCAGTTCCCAAAATCTTCCTGTGGCTTGGCACTAGAGCTCGATGAAGGCAGAAGGGCAGCTAACACCTCACTTTTTTATGCAACATTAAAAGCCCCCTTTTTCCCTTGTGAGCTGTTCCCAGTTGGACCTACACTGGTCCTTCGCCCTTCACCATGCCATAGGTGGCCCAGGGACCTGCACTCATGTCTGACATGCTAAGGAGTGCCTGTCCTTCCTTGGACACAGCTCAGCTCCTTGTCCTGATGGCTGAGTGTAGGCCATGTATGGTATTGGTTACATCACAGCTGAAACAGCTGAACTTCTGCTTTTGCAAGCTTTCATAACTGATGCCACAGCATATTTCACCCTTGACCATCATAACATTGTTTGGCCCCTGTATCATTAAATAGCCAAATTCCTTACAGACAGCTTCTCCAGCACATTTTCCTTATCTGACTGAGAGGTCTTCACAAGCTGTCCCATCTGATGGCAGAAGCTTCCTGCCTTGGCTATCATCACAGAGTAATTTGAGATGCCAAACAATTTTTGAGAAGCTTACCACTTCAATCTAAAGTACTTTGTACAGCTCGACAAAAATTGTACAGGCCATGCAAATAGCTACCACTTGCATGGGAGAGTCCCAGGTTTGGTCCACTTTAGCTTCTAGTTTGCTTCTTGTTCAACCCACATTGAAAGAAGGGGGATCCAATAATATTTAAAATGTTCCATTTTTAAAGCCGTCTTTGGGGGTTTTTTTCCTTTGTTGATTGGTTTTGTGTGTGTGTATGAGACTCAAATCATTCATGAGTACTCTGCACGGAGACTCTTGCTCCTATTTTAAACTCCTTTCCATAGCTAAGACAGTCTCAGACACCAGAGGTGGCTCTTACCTGGGGGTTCCCCCTATGGGGAGGTTGTATGAATGATGCATTGCTTTGCCCCTCTCTTGAGTGTCAGAGAAGGTGATTTTCAGTATATAGCACTCCATTATCTCCCTAAACAACACTCCAAACATGCAGCACTAGGCCTCCTAGTTGTGTGCATGGCATACATGGATAACACCTCCGCCCAGCCCCTTTGGCTTGGCACTCCTGTAAAAGTAGCTGGAAATACACTGGTGCTAAGAAAAATGCTGAGATACAGTACCAGGATGTCGGGGTTCTGTGCCTTGGCTATAAAGTCGACGTTGATACCACCAATCACCACCTTTAAGAGGGAATAGAGAAGTAAAAAGTGGTTGGAAAAACTTCAGGAAAAAAACTTCCAAGTTTTCTTGGCTTTGCCTAGTAACTTTTCCCACCCTCTTGAAAGCTCTCTTATTTACAGTGTTAAGGGCCAGTGCTTATTTTGAATACTTAGATACAGGTTTGTACAATCCCAGTCAGAAAGAATCAAAATCTATTTGTTGCTTTCTGAATCATGCCTGTTGACAGCCAGCCCCAGCGTGGCAGGTGGGATATTACAGTGGACACACAGGGATGCTGATGGTTTCTCTGTGTGATATACCAGGCCTCGGAAACATTCAAGCACTGATGTGTAAAAAAAGCAAAGAAAATGGGAAAAAGAGGGCAGAAAAATGCAGTAATCTCTTGCAAGTTCCCAGGAGAAATTGCCATACCCAGTGACACTTTACAGATCACTTCTTTTATTGTCCTACAAAGCCAGAATAAGCAGTTCAGCTCCACAAACAGGAAGTTTCCAGATTCTTTGGGGACATACAGCTGTTTTTTCTCATCAAATGCTGGGTTATTGTCTCTGGAGTCACTGTCCTTTTTTATGTTGACAAAGCTTATTGCAAATGGGTTTTAGAAAATCTTTCATGTCTCTAAAGACCACCTAAAATAGATTTCCTGCAAATTACATAAAATAGACAAAATCCAAGAGCGTGAATAGAGTATATTAGGGTTATAGTAGATCTTGTTCAGGATGTGCTGTAACTCTCGTGATTTTGTCAATCATGAGCAGGAGGCCAACAAAAAGAGATATTTATAAACATTTATGGCTCAGGAGCTCAAAATATCTCTCCCCACCCTCTTCCAGGTCTACTCCTGTAGTCACAAGTTCCTTCGTACTAAGAGCTATGGAGCAGAAGTTGAACATAAGGGCACTGTAATAGGTGAAAAGGTGATTAAAGTTTTAGTGGCCTTGATGGTCTAAGACTTAATGAGATTAGGCCATTGTCAGTGTCTATTCCTTGTAAATGTGGATAGGGGGAGGGGGAGAAGACACTTCTCTCTCAAGAATACCAAGGGAAACTAAATGGAGAATGTCTGAGAGTGTGAAGGAAAATAATCGGTCCCTGTCTGAGTCATCTTTTACTTTTGGGAACAGATATAAATTTATCTTTTGCTGTCAGCAGAGAGGCATCACACGGAGGGGCCAGCAGAGGACTCACTGGTTGGGGTGCAGTCACATCCTCTGGCCCAGGCAGGTTCCCTTTCCTTCTGGCTTTCTGTAGTTTGCTGAGGGCCACTGCAATGCAGCTGCCCACTCTGGCATTGTTCTGGATCAGTGCAAGGTCTGTTTAGCATTTCTTTGAGGAAAGTTAAAAATACCAGCGAGTCTGACCTGTTAGAAGCTTATGTAGGAACTCTTTAGGGGGAAAAAGCAGGAAATCCATGCTGGGACTTGATAGGTTTGATCCCCCATACCATAATCCTTTGGGGACGAGTATAGTGGGTTGCAATGCTGCATGAAAACTCTGATTTTTCTTTTTTCTTTTTGTTTGTTTACCTTCCTCCCCCACTGTCCACAGAGAGCTTTGACAGGTGGGGGATAGAAGCAAAGGCTTCACAGAGAAAAGATAAGGTGAAGTACTTAAATTACAACAGAGCCTAAAAGCCTTAGAGGCTCTTGGTCAGCTTTTCCAGAAAGAGATACCTACTGAGATTTTGCCAAGTCACTATAAGCAATATTTTTTTTTTTTAGCAAATTGCTAAAATTGGGAGCAGAGCATCAGAGGCTTTGAAAGTCCTACTTTGTGGCTGCATATAGCTTTTATATCCAAAAATGCCTTTACCATTCTGCCCTGATTGGTCAGGTCTCCTAGAGGGCTGGCAGCAGAGCCTGGAAGTGAATCTGGCTCTCCAGATCCTACATTGGCATCCCAGCCAGTACCTCTGCTTTCCCTTGGCTGTGCAGTGGGATCCCTGCTCACCCAGGGGTGTTTGTCCTCCAAGTCCCTCTTTCTCTGTACCCCGGGAATGTTGGATAAGGCAGTGTGAAGTACAGCACAATGCTCTGGGAAGCCCAGGGACCTCCCAGTGTGCAACCCCAGCACACAGAGGAGTATCCAGAGATTCCATCACAGAGCAGGCAAGCTCCAGGGTCAGACGTGAGGGATTTCTTTGGGCTCTGCACCACCTGCCATCTGTGCTGCCCTCCAATTTTTAATACAGTTGGGAATTAAGGCAGTAAAGAGGTTCCTGAAAAATCAGGATGCAGGTGCTAAGCTCCCCTCTTCTTGCAGATACTGAAGTGTTTGCTCCTTGCTAGACATTCAGTAAAGTGATGGTGTTTCCTACCAGACGTTATCAGAAGAGATAAGGAAATACACTGGAATGCTTTCTTTTTCCCTCCCATTTAGTAAGAGGATACTGGAGTCCAGTGATTTCCCATCAGTTAACTCTACGAGCTTCTGTAACAAAAAGGGGGTCACTTCTTTGCCTGTGATTCCTTTGGACCTGCAAATATAAAGAAAATGCCCACAGACAAGCTAAAATGGCATCAGAGGAGAAGCTCTGTTGCCAGCAGATACTTTATCTCCATAACCACATACCATAACAAGTCCTGTAAACAAGTTTTGGGTTAGATAAAAGTACAGTTGAAAATAAGTTGGAAAATGCCCAGGGTTAAGCTGTGCTATGGCTTCTGCAGCAGTTTCCCTGAATTTGTTTACTCCCTCAAGACCATGGGCTGAGCAAAGGCAAAGGCTTAGGCTGCTTCTCACCTGGCTTGGCTGAGAGCTTGCTGGATGGCCCCCTCGATGGCCTGTCCCTCTGCAGCTCGCTCCTGGGGACAGGGCACTGCTATCAGCATCCCGCTGCCCAGCCCCAGCCCCAGAGCACTGTCTGTGAGAGGATGAATATCGTTAGTAGCACTCCTTGGAGAAGGCAGGTGCTGAGGGAAAAGGACAGAGGAGAGTGGGCACGAGGTATAGGAAGCCTCAGAGCTCAAGTTCCAGTTCTTAGCTGACCCAAGATCAGGATCTTTTCCAGCTACCAACCAATTCACATCTGCCTATTTCTTTTGAGTCTGTCTGTACAGTAAAAGGGGTAAGTTTTTTTTTTTGTTTGTTTGTTTGTTTTGTTTTTTGGTTTTTTTTTTTTTTTTTTTTTTTTTTTTTTTTCTTTTTTAAAACTGATTCCCCTTCTAAAGGCCCGGAAGCTGTTTTTGTCAACATATTATTATGTGTTGCCTCCACTTCACCAGGTGGAATAGAACATGAATGAGTATGGCAAGCAGCTGCAGCTGGCCTGCAGTTTTACTTGCTGTAAAGACTGGACTACTCTACTACTGTATTTTCAAAGCACTTTTGATGCAGGAATGGGGGAAGTGGGATGGCATATTTTTCAGGGCAAATTTTTCTGCAGACTTAAAGAAAGTGCCTCATCCAGGGTAGTCCTTGTGTCCCTCCTTTCCAAGACCTTACATGGGCCTTTGCCATCTGAAACACACCTATGAGTTTAGCTGCCTCCTCTTCATCCCGGACATGATATGGTGCTTGGAAGCCACTCTGGCGTGAGAAGAAGGCTGGGAACTCTCTTGATTCTCCAAAGGCAGCCACGCACACACCCTGAGTCTCCTGCAGCAGTGGAGGTGAGACAAGCAGGTGGTCAGGGGAGGGAAAGGGGAGCCACCAAAGAATGGTTCTTCCTTCTACCCGGAAAGAAACTGCCTTTCATGGTTATTTTGTACATTCCATTCTATGCTATCCTCTCACCAAGAGCCAGACATGGTAAGTAGCTAGATCAGATCTGGCTCACTGAGACAGAGGAGGCGTGTGCATCTTTTGTGTGTGCTTGGGGCTAAGCCAAAGCCATGCAGCTTTGGATCACTGGCACCATCCTGAGTCCAAGACAACACCCTGGGATCTGAAAACGTCATGAACTGACAGGATATAAAAGAGTTCTGCTTGTGATTGAGAAATATCGACCTTGGCTGTCACCTGAAGAGCTGGCCCTGGTGGTTTCCAACATGCCAAACCTTAAAAGGTGATTGCTGAAAATCATCTGATTTTCTTTTTAATTCTGAGTGTATTTTAGCATTTGATGGATCTGGCTTTCATGATCTGTCAGTTTCTGGGAGCACCATCCCAGAAAAGCAAAGCTAATGCTGAAGAAAAGGATACGGATGGCACTACATTTGACCTCAGTTGCAGCAGTAGCTGGAAGAGCCCCTTGGACATGGATAGATGTATGTTAGGGAGCAGCCAAGTGCATGTACAGTCCCAGGACTAAAGAACTGTAAATATGGCTTTGCATCCTTTCAGCAGCAATTTCTGAACATCTTTAGCCTAGAACCCATGCCAATGCCACTGGGCACTCTGTGCACAAAGAACAACTTCATCTGCTTTCAGACACCACAGCCCATGCTACCTACCAGATATTCCAGTGTCCTGCCAATATCAAGGATAGACTTGGCTCCTGCAGCTACAACAGCAACTGGAGTTCGTCCCAGCTCTGTCAAGTCAGCACTCACATCCAGAGCTGTCAAGGGGCAAGCAGCACTGTGTTGGTGACTCTGCTGTACTCTAAGCTGATGAGATCTGACCTCCCAAAAAGCCACATATACCCAGGGTGCCACTGCCTGACTTTATAACTGGCTGGATCCACAAGCAAATATTAAAGGTTTAGATCATGTCTTGAGGCGTTGACATTGAAAGAGGTACTGACAAAAAGAAGTCACATGGGTAAGGGCAGAGGAGCAGCCTTGTACTTCATCTCTTGGCTCTTGGATAACATTGATAAGGAGCATGCAAAAATTTGGTAGAAAAGAAAGAAAAAGGTGTTGTATGGCAAGGATGAGCGAGGTTCAAGGAGATGCACTATCACTGAAGTAAATTTTGAGCTTGGAACTGACAATGCTAGCAAAAAAAGAAAATACCACAGGAGTTGACCTCGAGAAACTCCCTGGTCTGGAATTTACATCACATCTGAAAGGGATGGCATACAACAGGGCACTGCACTTGGGCTGTGCTGGAAATATACATGGCTGAGATGAGAGAAAGCACTTAAAAGCCCCAAACTGTACAGTCAAGACTGGGCCATCTTCCAGAGAGGAGCACACATCTCTAACACGCTCTTTTGAAGCAAGGCTCTTCTCCTCAGCTGAGAGAGCTGATAACAACACTGTGCTTGGCAGCCAGTATCAGGTTATCCAGCCGTCACAAAGAGGCAGAGGTGCAGTCAGCTCCTGTTGCACCAGCAAACAATATCAATATAACCCCACGTAAGCGAAGGATAAAGAGAAACTGCTGCCCCCTTAACAACTATCCAGGGCTCAAGAGGAACTTTTTGAAGCTTCTGGGAAGGAGACATCAGGGAGAAAGCACCATAGTTTGATCAAGAAGACTGTTAACTTTATTCTTCTGAGCAGACAGTTACTGTAGGACAGGCTGGGAAAAGGGAAAAAGAAGGAATTGAATAAAACTGTAGCAACAGAGCAAAAAGTATTGATGTTCTTACTGTTCTCCCCATCCCGATGGACACCTCCTATGCCACCTGACACAAACACAGGAATCCCTGCTTTGTGTGCCACGATCATCGTTCCAGACACGGTGGTGCCCCCGGACAAGCCCTGTTGGGGAACAGCCAGGCACAGTCAGCACCCAGGGTGCTGGGGAGCAGCTACAGCTGTGCTCAGCTACAGCACAGGAGCAGCTGAACAGTGACACTCTAACACAGACACTCATTAAGTCAAAACGGCAGAGGAATTCACTTAGGAGCTGGACTCTATAATCCTTGTGGTTCCTTCCAACTCAGAATATTCTGTGCATCCTCTGCCACCCCTGCTCTATAAGCTGTCCTTGCCCTGAGAGCAGAGGCCTTTGCTGTCCAGGTGTTCCTCGAGCAGCTAGTGGCACATTTAGCTGTGACTTTAAGCCTGGGATGGCCTAAGTGTCACATAGTTTACATGCAATGTGATCATGTCCTATCATGCCAGTAGGAATATTCTTAGCCAAGTGCCCATGGCTTGCCAGCACAACCAGAATGACTTTTCAGAAGCCCTGTTTCATGCATGTGATTCCCTTACTCTGCTGTATTTTTGACTCTAGTTAGGGCCACTTTTGTGCTTACCAGGAAGATAACACTTTCCATGGTATTTTTGAGAGGTTTAAAAGTCACCTGGCTTGAATCTGGAGAGCATTACACTACTTGTAGAAAAGTAACTATACTTTACTAGGAAAGACCACGCTAGAAATTTTGCATGCCATACCTGGCTGAGGACGAAAGGGAAATCTCTGCGAGACACTTTAACTGCATTTTTACTGCTTGCCAAGAACTCGAGCTCCTCATCTGTGAGTCCCACATGGATTTGGCCCCTTAAAATACCCACAGTGGCTGGCACTGCTCCATTTGTCTTTACAATTTCTTCCACTTCTCTGGCCATGCTGAAATAAGATAAACAAGACAATAATCACAAAATTAGGGATGGAAACAATCAGGCAAGAAACCTGTCATATTTGAAGGCCATCATTCACAGTTCTACAGTTCTTGTGATTTAAGCTATGTCCTGTTCTTCTTGTATCTCCCTCATGGCAGAAATCTTTGTACTTGAACTTGCAGAAGTGAGGAGCTCCCATTTTCCAGGATGGCATTTCCAGAATGGCAATGTCCAAGCTCTGTGCTTCATTTTTGAGAAAAATCGTTTGGTTTATAAGCAAATCTGGTTGTACAATATAATCCTGAAAATAGGGATCTTCTCAAAATAGGAGTTTTCTGTATCTTTGACTTGTTATTTCTCTGACATCATAGACCTTCACAAAAACCCCAGGTAGTTCAAGTCCTGCTCAAATGACCAGGATACGTTTTTCATAGCACAGTCAATAAAATACAGAGAAACAACAGTGCCAAAAATCTGCTGCCTTAGGGTAGTCCAGGGCTGCAGACTAAGCCTAAGTTTAGCAGAGTTAGTATTTGATCATTCATA
The DNA here is from genome assembly GCA_032173965.1 of Sitta carolinensis. Classification (NCBI taxonomy): domain Eukaryota; kingdom Metazoa; phylum Chordata; class Aves; order Passeriformes; family Sittidae; genus Sitta; species Sitta carolinensis. Next base: position 13,310,929 of record JAVUNC010000030.1, read on the forward strand.
CACTGTCCTTTTAGGAGCAGCTTCTTCTCCCTTCCTGAGCTACCTGGACATATGCTTGGCAAGCCTTAACTACTGAAACTGCCTCTTCCCCAAAATCAAGTTTTTAGAGCTTCATTTGAAGACAGAATGTCAGGCAGAAAATTGGCCAGGTAAAAAGCAAGATGGAAAATCAATACCAAAACCTTTCTGTGCTTTCTGGAAGCAAGGATGGAGGGGAGAGTGCAACGATTTCTGGCACGGTAACTCAATGAAAACAGGAGTCTACTGAAAATTGATAAATACAGAGGAGTGATGGGGGGCTCCATGCAGGGTACAGAAGGCAGTGAGAAGAGACCAGGAGCTCTCACAGTAGCTGCGCCAGTGGGCTAAGGAACAGATTTCACTATTGTGTTTCAATCCTTTCAGCATTATAAATATACGGGAAAAGAAACTGCAGTGTTTTCAATGACTGCACAAACTATGCAGCTGAAAATGCTGATAGCTCTCCTTTAGAGCAAATGGTGACATTATCTGTTACTTTATTTTAAGGGAAGCTAGAAATTTAAGGCCTTGGATAAGGAGATAACTAAGCTCTCAGCATTTGTCCTTAAAAGTCCAAGTACAGTCGTTTCACAGTTGAGCTCACAGTCTGCATGCCTAAAAACCTGGTATTTCCATTTGTTCTTGCAACAGCTTTGGCTTGACCAAGAATACTGATATCAATGCAGTGAGTTATGTACTTCATTCTTACAACTTCACTGAAGGAGGAACATCAAAATCCATCACCTCAAATTCAGGGATAGGCCATGCCATGTGTAATGATGGTGCTTTCCAAGGCCACAACAGCTCTCCCCTCCACCAGAGCTTCCTGTACATGGGGATGAATCCTGACATAACCACCTGGGGATAAACAGAAGAGTGAGTTATTTGTGTGGGTATTTGCAGTAACTACTGAGCTGTTTTATAAAAAGCAAATTGTCATCATCACAACAAATTTATCCCCCTCTTCAGCTGTTCTTTGGGGTGAATTTACAAATAACTTTAAGAAGACTAGAGCTGTGTTTTATGTAACTGCAATGTGTGCAAAATATCTTTACTGTTAACATGAATTATAATCCTCATCACCATCACTGTAGGATCCTCTGCCACCATTTTTGCAGTTGTATGAATACTGGCCCCAGTAACATTAATTGAATATTATTGTGAACAAACTGAGCCCTGCAACCATGCCTAAAGATGGAAAAATGTTTTAAAAGAGTGGGAGGACCAAGAATGTCATAGTAACTCAATGCACTACTCACCATGCAGTAGTCTTCTCACCTGGGTGGTCCCACGTGCCATGGAGGACACGTGTCTTCCCAGGCTGGAGGCTATCTTCCCAATCATCTTGTGCCTATGGCTGGTCCTGAGATAACGGAGACAGTAATTCAGCAATGATGTGACCCTGAGAAGCTAAAGGTATCAGTTCTTGCCTTGGAAGGTAGACAGCCCTTGCCTAGGAGATTGCCTCGACTCTCCTGGTGTTTCGAGTGTGAGCCAGGTGTCAAAACAAAATGTTAAGCTGCAGAAATGGATTTGGAGGGGGTCACCTCACCCACGGACAATGCTGGGCTGAAATCATGGAGAAGCAGAGGGAAAGTATGAGGAGTAACAAACTAGGAAGGATTCTGAAGCAGAAAACCTTTTAAATTCAAAAGCGACCTGCTCATGATAGATAGACCTGCCCAGCCACTGCCACTTGCAACGTGCAAGGTGACAAGGAGGAATCTACGAGGCAGAATAGCGCTATAGGGATATGAATCTGTTTTTTTCCGGTGCTTAGGAGAAAATAAGCAGGTCAAAAAGGAGCTGAGAACTGACAAACCAGACTGGAACTGCAAGGAGGAGAGAGCAGCTTTCCAGAGAGCCTGGAGTGCTTTATGCAGGCTCATGTTACATCATCCTTCTTTAGCACAGTGCCTTGGAAGTAGAGTGGCAATTCAGCCCCAGCAACAAACTCCAGAACTCCTCTGGTCTCTTAGCAACTCCTTTTCACTCTAATTAAATTCATTCCCAAACTGAGAAAGAGGGGGAGAGAGCTGTAAATGTTAAGAGTGGTCTGTCTGGGCCTCAGGCAGTTTCACTCAATGCCTGGCTGCTTCACATATTTTCCCTGGGCTTTTGGCCATATTCCTCCAGTCTCTCTGTTCCTCACCCCTTCACTAGGAGGAAAGGATTCCCTTCCTCAGTCCTTTGTGCCTATTGTTAATTCAGATGGAAAATTAATTAAAAACAGTACTGTGTTCATGTAACACTTAGCAGAACATGGCTCTGCTCTCAGTACAGTGTATGGCACTTCAGCTATATAGAAAATTCTTACACCCAGGGAGATTGTATCTGTCCAAATCTAAAAACTTCAGCTACACAGGACAGCTTGGGCTGTGCTATTTAAGAAACATGGGACTGGATCAACTAAACACAATACAAACCTGACTGAAACACTAAGATCTTCCACTTTCCAAATCCTTTTCCTGCTAAACTCAGCAGCCTGAGCCGCTCATGGGTTCATGCAAATGTTCTGGTATGGCTGTGTGTATGCCTACACACCCCTCGCTCTCTGGGGCAAAGTCAGCTTTGGAATAATTTCATTAAATCAACAGGGATTGGTTGAGCTGCTCAAATTGTGCTCTGAATTTTAACAACCTCCGAACTCTGAAGCACATCACCAAGTAGTGCCCAAGCTGTACTGGCCAGTGGATAAAAACCAGCTGGTCACCACCTGAAACCCAACAGGGTTCAGCTGATATTCACGGGAAGCTCTGCCAGCATTCAGCCTGACCTGGCTCAAAGATTTTTGAAGCTTAGCAATTTTTGCTGCAAGACCCACACGACCTTTTGCCTTGTAACCAAACTTTGCACATTGCTAGTGCATGTTTGGGGCAGCTCGAGCACAGCCCTGCTCTCTTCCCCCGGGTGGAGGAGGGAGACCCCTGGCCACCCCAGCTCATGGATCACTCTTACCTCTGGTGTCTCTCACCTCTGGTGTCTGTCTCATGGAGGGAGGCTGGCCGGGACTGGAGCAGCGCCTGGCAGCCCTGGGAGGAGGAGGAGGAGGGGTGAGTTGGCTAGAACTCCTGGCCAAGAGAGTCTATTTATTATTAACCACAGGCACAGCTGAGCTCCACAACTGCTCCCTGCCCAGGGTGCAGGGGGCCACTTCACGGCAGGGCCAGGAAAGCTGTGATTATTTTTGTTCACACAGAGCCAGATTTTCCCCTTGCTCTTTAAAAGACTTTTCTCATTTTTCAGATTCTTTTCCTATTAGATTTTTTTTAAATGGTGAATTCCTTGCTCGGTAAAACTATGTCTTTGCAAACTGAGCCCCTTTGTGTTTATTCCTAAAAAGCAGAGGAATCACATTCTTCCCCCCCCCCCCCCCCTCCGCAACTTCGCCAAATGCAGCTGTTAAAGCTCTTTCTTCCCAGGGTGAGAGCTCTATCCAGCTCTTGGCCTCTCTAGTGAGGAAAGCTGTAGGTCTCGAGACGGTTCTGGGCACAGTTTTTATGATGCAGACACCTGGCTACACTCAGAATTCGAGTTGAGTTCACAGCAAAAACTGTTGCAGTCTCTTCCTATAAAGACAATCTATTCTAGCAGTTCAAGGGCAGCCTTGAACAAGGACTAATTAATTGAATGTTTGTCCCCTCTTAAAAAACCCCATGATCCTTTGATAGCTAATGCATTAGTATTGTACATGTCTCAGTTTTATATTCTGCAGAAAATATCAGAATTGATAGTTAGATGGCCATGAAGGAAGTGATTTACAGGTTAAAAGAAACATGATTCTGTGCAGCTTCCATGCACAACATAAAACTAGCTGAAGTAATTACTAATGTATTGCTGAAGTAATCCATGTCAGGGAAGTGATTTTACTGCAATCCATTAATCAGGAAATTGTAAAATATAGGTTGTTAAAGCAGCATTTGCACTTTACACTCACCCCTTTCAAAAGAAATTCCTCGCAACTTTTGTTTAACCCAGCAGTAACAAATTGTGTCTTATTTTCTACATCCTTCCAATCTCCTCAACTAAACACATCAAAGGAAACTTCAAACGAAGCTTGCTGAGTTACAAAGACAATCTGCCTCTGACTTCTGCTACCCAGTCTGGAGGGAATTTAATTGCAGGAATGATAGATTGCATCCTCAGACACCACAAATGGATGCTGAAGCTTTTGTGAATGATATCTTTTTCCTGGGAGGATGGGTAGCCAGATGTATCAAAAAAAAAAAAAAGCATAGGTAAAATAATACTTTTTAAAAATACACACAAATTATAATGACAATTTTATTTTCCATTAATATTTTTTAGAAAGACTGCAGTATTGTAGGAATCTACCTGGATCATCATGTTTTTGACATACTCTCAGGCAAGATGGCTTAGTAACCAAGTAACCAGTGGCTTAGTAACCCGGTCATTCAGTTTCCAGTTCTCAGCATCATCTCAAGGTGATCAAATGCAGTGGGCACCCAAATCCAGCTGGTCATATTAGGTAAGTCAGGGGTTTTGCTTGATTTGTCATTTTTCCCCTCAAATCCAGTAGAAAATCAGCCTGTTGGATTTTTAGCTCATCTTTCCGACATGAACCTGTAGGTCGCTGAGACAAAATGGGGCAGGTCAGACAGGTCTCTGAGGGCACTGCTGCAGTCTTGTGTATATCCCAGCTCTGGAATTGCTCCCAGCAGGCTTCTGCAGTGTGATATATGCCTGACAATGGTGATGAGGGGTTTGGAAGCAGCCAGCAGGTGACTGGCAGGAGAGAAAGCCCTGGAGAGGAGCTGGAGCCAGGTTTGTGTGGAAGTGTGGGGCAGTGTGTAACTCACTCCTCTGTCTGCTGCAGTGTCAGTTGCGTGACCTGGGGCTTGCTGCTGGTACTTCCCCCTCCAGGCCCCAGAAGTAGAAGTTAATATTAAACAGGTTCCTGGGTAAAATGGGATCGGCTGGGAACAAGGAAACTGCCGTGGCAAATTCCAGCGGGCTGGGAGCTGGCATTTTTCTTTCTGAGTGATTCCCAGAGTTAACATTTCCCCTGAAACCTTTCCTCTCTCAGGGGTGTCACTGCCGGGGGCATTAAGGAATTAAAAAATTAAGTAATTAAAACATTGCTTCTGTCACTCTGTCCTGTCCACCATGGGCTGTGTTTTCCTTTCCCTGTGTACCTGATTTCCAAGAGTCTATTTAGAGTTGTTAGGCTGGGATTTGCTCACTGGTGTTTCTCTGTTTTTGAAGCTTGCTTCTAGGCCGCCAATGTCCAGGAGACCTCCCAGGCATGTGCAGAATCATACCGAACACATTTAACCACTTACTTATTTTACCTTAGTGAGAACTATGGAGCCTGGAACTGTCTGTCTTGTCAGGACAACAACCTAACCAAAAAAAAAAAAGGCCTGGCAAAGCTGCTCCTTAGTGACATAACTCTTTAACTGTCTTGACATCCTTCCTCTTTCATCAGCAGATTTTCATGATCATTCTAATGGATCCAAAATAACTTCCCAGATTATCTTAAGAGCTTTAGAGTATTTGATTTTTTTTTTCCCTAATATGAAGTATTTTTCCTCCAGCTGTTTCTAACAGAATGCAAGACTGAACATACACACCTGGTGAAGTTTTTGAACTTTTATTTCAGTGCTGAAAATTGTGTGAAAAATGGTCTGTGGTGGAATCAGGTGCAGAAAATAAGTTGATTCTTTTAGATATTAAAAAAGGTCTTCCCAATTCTCATGGGACAGTGTTCCATTGAACATCCACGCTTTCTCATAACAGGGATTTGAGGAAGTGAATTTATGAACTATTTGGCATTGATCACTATGCTGATAATATTAGGAGGGAGTCTGCTACACAGAGAGCCTGGATCCAGGTGCTCCATGTCCTGGCTGAAGGTTGGTCTTACGCAACCATTTAAAGAAGTTGTTCATTCCAAGGTGGTTGGAGTTCAAAGTTTACTCCAAGAACTAGCCTTTTCTGTGTGTCTTATGCATACCTGTACCTTGTTTTGAAGCCTGTTAAAATTGATACGTATATTTGTATACGTCATCTCCTTTTAATTCAGAGCTGTGTTCACCCATGTCTGGATTCTGCACATTCCAGAAAATGCCAGCAAGCATTCCCACTCCCTCATTCCTTAGGTAGCTCAAGGGCACTGAAGTCACTGTTTCAGGGAAACCTGAAAACAGATTTACCTCCTCTCTCCTAATGCTCTTTATAAAGTCCAGAATCTTAGGGTACTGTCCTATTGTCTGTGTTTAGAGCAAAGGCTTCATTCCAGCACTTTCTGGAGTGACTGACGGCATGGATACGTTTGGTTTATTAATATATTTTCAAGGAGAGAGGCAAAATCTCACCAACGCTGGACTGACAGGCTTCTCCCTTCACCTTGCCCCCCGCAACAGTGCTTGTCAGTATCCTTTTGGAATGAGTTCAGTACTTGGCTTAAGGTTCTTGGCAGTAGGAAGCCAAGGGCACAATGTGGATCAGGCGAACAGTAGTTTCACAAGCAGGGTTTATTTCAGAGTCACAGAATGGGTGGGGTTGGTGGGACCATAATCTGCCCCAACCTCCCTGTTCAAGCAGGGTCGTGCTAGGGCACAGGCACAGGGCTGCGCCCAGAGGGTTCAGGAACATCTGCGGCGAGGACGGCACCGCAGCAGAGGGCGCGGTGTTTCTCACCCCACCAGTGCAGCACTGGCCGGCTCAGTGCCAGATTTCGGGCCGGCCCTTTGCGCTGCCGCCGTGCGCTCCCTCCCGGCACGGGCCGCGGCCGCCGCGCGCGCTCCCGCGGCCGCGTGAGGGCAGCGCCGGGCCTGGGCCCGGCCCCCGGCGCGTTCGCGCGCGCGCCCCGCTCGGCCAATGAGAGCCGCCGCTCGGCCTGGAGGCGGGGCCTGTGCCGCGGCCCGCCCCGCCCAGCCGGAAGGCTCCGCTCCCGGAAGTTCCGGCGCTGCCGCCGCTTTGCGGGATAAACAGAAATGGCGGAGGCGGTGGCGGCGCTGGAGACAACGGCGGGCGCGGCCGCCGCGGCCCTGGGGTCACCCGCGGCTGCCGCGGGAGCGGCGGCCGTTGCCTTCGACTTTGCGGCCGTTCCGCCGCCCTCCGCGGGGCTGGGGGGAGGCGGCTGGACCAAGCAAGTCACCTGCAGGTACGCGCCGTCCGCGGCCGGTGTGGGGGGGGCGGGAAGCGGGCGGGCGCGACCGCCCTTCCCCGTCCTTCCTTTCCTTTCCTTTCCTCTCCCTTCGTTTCCCCTCGCACTGCCCCCCCCACCCCGGGGCCTTCTCCCTCAGCACCGCCGCCCTCCCCCGCCCCTCCCCCCACGGTCACGTACGCGCCGCGCGCGCCCGCCCCGCCCCGCCCCGCGCGTCCCCGGGGGCGGCGAACGGGAACGGCCCCGGGCGGGCCCGGCCCCGGGCGGGCGGCGCGGGTGGCGCGGCCGGGCCCGCCGGCGGGGGCGGTGCGGCCCGGCTCCGGCCGCGCGCCGCGGCTCTTCTCTGCGGCCTGTCGCCTGCGGCCGCCGCGCGGGGCCCAGGCCCGGGCGCGCTCCCGCCGCTCACCGGCAGCCTAGGGCCGCCCTTCATTGTGCGGGAACGGGCCCGCAGCGCTCGGCGCCAAGGACGCCGTGTAAAAGGAAGTGCTGCAGCCGCGTTCCGCAAAGCGCGACAAAGCAGGAAATGCGGCGTGATTTAAAATCTTGTGCGCTTCAGTCGAAATTTAAAATTGGGAATTAACTCGTGATTGATACAGTGAAAACCGTTTATTAAGCCGGAGAACAGGAATAATTAGGTCGTGGCACGTTGCAGAATGTGCGAAGTGGCCCTGCCTTGTCACATCGAGGTTCCGTGTGCTGCGTCATTTCCTCTCCGCGTTTTCCTTTAAACTATATTTCTGATAAATCTCTCTGGGGTTATGCAAGCTCTACTGCGTGTTTTAAAGCTTGCCAGATGGACTATTTTTAAACCGATACTGCTGGTCGGTTGGCAGGCAGAAAGGAAGTTAAAATAGTTTTGTGAACGTAGACATGTATTAGTTAGTATAAAAGCAAGTGATAATCCAAGATTAACATCGATGAGCGTCTCCTGATTTTAAAAAATTTATTTATTTAAATAAATAAATTAAATTACGTTTAACGTGTTTGTGGGCAAATAAATTCCAAGTCACTTGAAAGCAAAAAGGAACATCCCTTGGTTAGGAAGGAAGAGGCTCTAGATCTTGATTTTTTAATATCTCTTGCTTTCTTTGCCCCCGTTTGCTTCAATGGCAGATTGCAGCAGCAGCATGAGGAGCCGCTGCTCGGCTTTGGCAGGGAGCTCGTTCTCCCTGTCTGTTTCGCGTGCCCTGCAGCGTTGAAAGCGTCCCTGCTCGCTGGTGCTTCACAGCTCTTCTGGCTAATGCCCAGCTAAGCGCTTCCCTTCGGGAAACACCGTTCACCGTCTCGCGGGGGCTGCTGCAGGCAGAGGGGTTTGCCTACGGATCCTCGGGTTAATGTTTGATGCCGGCGATGAGGAAATGACCGGCAACCGTGCTTAGCTCAGCTTTAAGTGAGACGCGAAGTCAGTGCTCCCTCTATTTAAATTTGCCTCGTAATTTCTGAAGATCGAAAAGCTCAATTAGGCAAATTGAATTCGTGAGGCAGCTATAGAATGGGTATAGATGCAGGATCGATTTATTGAAGACAGCGACTGCCATAGTACAGGAGCAGTCAAGTGCATCAGTGTCCTGCAGTGCAGAGTCTAGAGAATGTATTTATTTGCAAACACTCAGGCCGAGTGGGAAGCTAAAGCTTCTCTTTTGTAGTGGTTAATGTGCTGTAATTTGAGCTTAAACAATGGGATCTCGGCCTTGAATCTAATGAACATTTCCATTCTTGGTTCCCTTTGGCTAATCCTGCTACTTATCCCATTGCTTGCTTTACTAATTTTTGTGGGAGCATTTAAGTTGGAGGAAGAATAGCTTTACTCAGGCTTTAAAGTGAAATTAGCAATCTTGACTTGCCCTTCTGGGAACCTGTGATAAAAATTTTGGATTTCTAGGTTTGATTTCAATAGGATATATTCTTATTTAGGAAGATAATGTATCTTACTATTGAATTTTGTTTTACCTTTGTAAATGAGCTGGAGGATTTAACAGTGAGATGAAGTGTAGGAGGTAGAGCAGTTTCTGTTTGAGTAACACTGCAAAATTCTTTTTGTTCACAGGCTTTTTTAGTTGAATCGTCGTACAGGTGACAGTAAATGCTGCCTGAAAAACTTTTGTGAGATGGTCCTTTGAGTATGAGGAGCTAGCACGTGATGGCTGGTGCAGAAATACTGCTGTTTTATGGAAACTGGAAGGCTTAAAATTGGTACCTTAAGTTCTTGCTGTTCTTTTGAATATCTGATAGGATAAATAGGTTGGTTAATGAGTTTTAATATATCAGTGTGGTATATTTGGGACGGATCATTAATATCTCAGAGTGAGAGACACAGTGTCTAAGATGAAGGACTTGGGTTTCTCCTACACATACAGTTTTGCTGATGTTACCCTTTTTTTTTTTTTTTTTTTCTTGTAGCTAAAGTTTAGAAGTCTCAGGCTGAAACATAGGAAATCATATTCCCTATGAAAAAAGTTTCTTGTTTTACTTCCGTGGTTTAGCAGTTTTCAAGGCTTGTGTTTTGTAAAAATTTATAGTATTTTAATCTGGAATAAATAGCAGCGTAACAAAGCTAATTCAGAACTTGATTAATATTATGATCTTTTTCTGATTGATATGTTTGAAATTTAAAAATAAACCCTTGGTTGTCCTTACTAGGTTCCTCAGCCCTTCCAGTTAAGAAGGCTGCATGGTTTTATTGAGCAGTGCTGTAGCCGATCTTTTTTTTCCAGAGGCTTGACACTGTTTGTTCTGTGCTTGCATTTTCCAGATGTTGTGTGACATTAAAAGTCATCAAGTTAATGTAAACAAATTACATTTCGCTTGTTTGTTTAAGAACTGAATGTAGATTAAACCCATAGCAACTAAGTGGTGTACTTTGAGAGCTGCCTTTGTGTTTGTACCTTAGCTGTTCTTCCTGAAAACCTGGCTCAGGTATTTTTTTCTTTTCATGTGAGGAGGGTGCATCAGTAAAGTAAGGCCTCCCTAATTCATTGCAGCACCTGGGGTGAGGTGCAGGGCACAAACTTCCCCTGAATTGCCCTGTTCATGGCTGCTCTGGTCTGCATCCCCTGATAACTTCTGAATGAGGTTATGGAGAAGGGACAACGAACTAAATGCTGTTAAAATTAACTTTTTTCCCCTTGCTTTTCCCCCCTTTTACTAACTCCAGCAGAATTTCATTAGTAATGTGGCTGAACACCCAGGAGCTGTGCTGGAGCAGCCTGCTCAGCCTCTCCTCTGCCTTTTTCCAGGAATTCTCGGTCTCTGTATGGCACCTGAAGAAGCCAATGGCTGCTGATGGCTGTTATCCTGAGCTTCCCCATCAGCCAGGCATGGCAGCGTCTCAGGTTTTGAAGGAGGTTTGCTGTTGGCTGTAACACTCTAATTTAGCTGAACCACTAGTTTGATAAAGCAAATTACTATTACCTGAAAGCAGAAACCTGAAGTAAAGAACAGAATACATCTGAATAAGGAAATGCATTGCAAGTTTCCAAAGCTATAGAAGGAAGCATTGCCTATTGAGAAATATGCCCGAAAATCAGGATATGCTATTTTATTTTGATCAAGGCATTCATAACTAGACATGTGTTGAACCTTTTTCAGTGATAAAATGCTAGTGCAGGCAGTTATTAATTTTGTCTGGTTGTTCCATGTGTTGGTGTCACTCATGTTTTGTGAACTGAACTGGGGAAATTATCTGGACTTGGACCCTGATGACTTGTCTGGTCTGGCCCCCAAGCAGTTTAATCAAATTACAGTTGTGTATTTGAATTGGAAGGACAGAGAGCCTGGTCAGAATAAGTGCTTTTTTGGATGACAACATCACAGAGGCTCAGAGAAAATCCAGTTATGTATTTGTCTTGATCTAGTTTTATTTTTTCATCATCTGAAATGTATTTGGTCAAGTAGTCAGAGAACACATGTAAAATGCAAATTTCAGATGTCGTTTGACGTGTCAGTGTGTAAGGCAGATAACTCATATTTCTCAATTTTAAGGATGCTTTTTTCCCATAACCAGAATGAAGAGGCTGGTATCGCTGTTGAGTAGGGCTAAATTGAATACTCTGTGTGAGTAAAGATGCTCTCCAAAATAAATTTCATTATCTTCCTCCAAAAATATTGCACTCTGTTTATTTTTTTGACTTGGCCAAAGTATGATTTGGCCAAACACTGCAATTTGATATGTAAAGTATTACATTCTTTGTGACCTTAAAGTAAGAATCTTTCCTCTCAGTGAGGGGGAGGATTGTGGAAGAAGCTGGGGTGTAATCCTAAGAGAACATTTTTTCCCCTCCCACTCCAGTCTTCTTGTTCAAATAGTGCTGAGTTTGCTGCATAGGATGGAAGGCCTTTAAAAGTGATGTGTGAATTAGCGCTTGGGAGTGGTCTATGGTATTTTTCTTTTCCTTTATAGACTGCCATTTCAATATAATAAACTGTGACAACTTTCAGAATTACACAGAATCTGCATTTGCAGAGGATTTTCTGACATAAACTACGAAGGAAAGAAGGAAAAGGGTCTGGGGCTTCATTTTTGCTATCACACAGTGGGAGAATCTAATTTTGGGGCTTAGGTACTTAGCATAAGTTCATGTTGACCAAATAGTTTCTATCAGATGTCCTTGTTTCAGGCAGGAACCTTTCTATCAGTCACTTATTTCAGCTGTAGTGGTGTCCCAACACTTGGTTGGCTCAAGGGGCAGAGTGGCTGTACAGGGTGGTTGGGCAGTGATCTGATCTAGATTAAAAATAATCACGGGGGCAGCAAAAGGAATGTCAGGTTCCATTGCAGCTGTTTCCAGATCGGTGCCAGCCGGTGGCTGTGAAGTTGCTGCCCTAGCACGTGGGGGAAGTGATGCTATGTGGAAATAAGCAAAGGGTGGAGATAACACTTGTTAAAGAAAAACCTTAAACAACCTGAAGTCTTTTTTTTTTTTCTTTTTTTTTTTTTTTTCACTCTATCGGTGTTACTCCCATTTCTTAAAAGCAATCAAGCCAGAAATTCCATTTATGTCCTAGTTCCATGACTTCGTGGGTTGTTTGATTTGGTTTTGTTTCCGGGGCTTTTTCTGTTTGTTTGGGGAGGAGAGGAGGTTAGGTAGGCATGGTTTTTTTTGCTTGGGTTTTGGTTTGGTTGGTCTGGGTTTTTTTTTGCTTTGGAGGTGAGTCTTTGTAGGTGGGTTATGCTGGTGGGTGGGTTGGTGTAACTTTAAGGGGAGTTTGTGTGTTTTTTGTTCCCGGTGGAGAGTGCTGGTTGTGTAGCAGGGATGGGTATTGTTCCGTTCTTGCAAAACCCTATTCCTGCTAGCATAGCTGTTTGTGCCTCTACCTGACCCTGCAGAGCCTCATCTGGGTCTTGTACTGCTTGGTTTTTATGTAGGAACACATTTCCTACCTGGTTTATTTGTCTACAGGGTACAGACTGGGAATTCGGAGTGTGAGGTTGGGTGTTTTGAGTTGAATTGCAGCCTGATGGCAAGTGTCGGCTTGTGGTCTGTAAAGATAGTTGAGTTTTTTTTATTCTTAGTATGTTGTATGCACCAGTGGTATTGCACATGGGTTATCAGCTCTCTAAACACTCAACCTCAGGTTTTAGTATTTCCCTAAAACCGGATTGCAGATGTAGCTCTACTTATGTCATGTAGTGTGTTGTTCACTGGCTTTATCCGGCTTCTTAAAAATACAGTAGGCTAAATAGCTGTGTCGAAGAGCGTGCAGTTCAACATCTTCTCGCCCTTCCAGCCAGGAATATCAACTCCAGTGTACTGTCTTGTGAAGAGCTGTCCTGGTCTAAGCTGTGGCTGCTGAAAGATTGTCCCTGTCTCTTGTGCTGGCTGTGAGGCTGCACTCAGCTGCTCGGAGGGCCCGGTTCTGCTGGCTGTGCCAAGTGCTGGAAGTGTGCAGAGGGAGGGAGGGCATGATTGCCCCATTCAGCAGCAGCGTGGGCTTACGTATCGCTTCTCAGCCTCCCCTCAAGTGGTGTTTTGTACAAAACCTAAATCCTCACAAATTTTCTTGTTTACTAGGGCTTCATATTCCAGTGAGTTCAGAGTTTGCAACTTGTTATGAGGAGGCAGTGTGGCTTCTTTCTAAACTGAAGTGTTGGTAAACATTTATGAATTCAGTTTTTGCACAGTATTTTTTCTTTTTTTTTTTTTTTTAATTTTTTTTTCTTGGCTAATACTTTTACGTGGATTGGGAAAGGTGTACTTGACCTTTTCAGTCATAGTTTTGAACATATTGAATCTGAACAGTTATGGTGCATGGAATTTCTAGAAGCTTGTTCTTTTAGGTTAAAATTGAAAAAATCTTGAAAACCACTCTTCAGTTCTTTTGAATAACTGATGAAGATGCTAAATTAACCTTGTGCTAATTGACATGCTAAAATTGATCAAACTACCCTAAAAAGCTGTGAAACTTCAAGTTTTTCAAGACAAGCAGCACATTATTGAAGCAGGGTGTTTCGATTCATTTGGCTCCTATCACAGGGACTAATGTGTGTGTTTTGTCAGATGCAATTATCCATCACAAACACGTTTTTCCGTTCTTGGAGACGAAATCACATTTGATTGAATTATTTATGAATCTAGAATAAATTTAAAACCTTGGGTGCTTTAGGGTGTGTCTGGGTTTGAGTCTTGTATCCATTGTTAGGTTTCTATAAGATTTTGGCTTGTGTCAGGACACAGGGGCTACAGGTAAAACTCAGTGCTAATCTGCATGATCCAAGACTTTTCTCTTAGTGTCACAGCCCAGGATAACTTTGCTTTTACAGGTCCAGGCTTCTGCAAGAGCAAGTCCCTAAATGTGCAGCACACTTCACTGGATTAGCTGAGGCTTCATCTTTCCTCAGATGTTCTTATTTTTGTGTTTATACTGGGGCAGGGTCCCATGAATCTTGAGTGCTGTTCTTAATGCAGCATACATTGATTTATAGAATAACAAGATCATCCAAACACTTTTGAAGCTTCAGTGCTTCTCCCTAAGTCACCATTATCTTCTCTTACAGATACTTCATGCATGGAGTCTGCAAGGAGGGAGACAACTGCCGCTACTCCCATGACCTCTCCACCAGTCAGTCCACCATGGTGTGCAGGTATTACCAGCGAGGATGCTGTGCTTACGGAGATCATTGCAGGTAAAGAGATGCCCCATGCCATCCTGCAGCAGTCTGTTCACTCTGAATCCCCGAGTAGAGAGCTCAGGGAAGGACAAATCTTAGTGCTTTCCTTTTCCGTTGCAATGTACTAATGTAATGTACCTTATAAAACATAGCCCAAACCCGGAATTTTAAAAAGGGTGTATTAAAGTTGAAATGGAAAATATTTAATAAATATTTTATAAACAGTCCAAGGTAATTTTTACTGTCACTAAAATTACTATTATTAGTAATAATATTTTTTACTGGCAGTAATGTTGATTCAGTGGGCTTTCTTATTATTTAAACTCTTAGTGTAACATTTTGTTATGTAGTTATTTGAAGATCTCATTCTAAGTTCAGTTTATTTGAGTCCTTGGTTTTAATGGCGGTCATAGCTGAAAAAGATCTTTGTGAAAGATATGCAGATCCAAAAGGAAGTGTATTGTTGTCTGCATGTACTAATGTGTGATAAATTTAGCTAGTAAGTTTCCATCTTCCCTGATGTCAATCAGCTGTTAGTGCAGATTAACTGGAAGGTGTTGCATTTTTATATTTTAAACAAATGGGTCCAAAATATACTGGGATTTTGAATTTGAAAGATTTTAAAACATGTTAGAGAAATCACTTTCCAAGTTTTTTAAGTGTACAAGATACGGAAATTTTTTTGTAGTTGACACACTTGGGTAGTTTTTGGTAATAAAATCACATAATGGTGGAAATAACTTAATTTTCAAAGTGTTCTCTCCACACCACAAACTTCCTTCTACAAGTAGTTCATAGAATGACTTTATCTTGGTGGGACAGTTTGAATGGGGTTGGGTGTGGTTGGTTTGGGTTTTTTTTTAGTACCTGTCCAGCAGCATGTTGCTGGCACTGATTTACCGTCACAGAAAAAGGGCAACAAATTTGGAGCGCTTGTCTTTGTGAAATAGATATGCATAACTCGACCGTGACAATTTTTAAGTGCTTTACCATGAGATAATCAGCAAACATCTGTGTGGTACAGATTTTTTACGGTAGCTCTTCACCTCATAACTGTGGTAAACATTTGACTGTGTAAAACTCTATATTGATGACATTCTCCAGTGTCACTTGGGTGCTTTGGATCCATCTTTGGCACAGTATCTTGCCTATGAATGATGCAGTGATGAATTTCTGGTGGGCTGCTATTCCTGTAACCTTACCCTGGAATCTCTTCTTGTGGTCAGAGCAGCTGCTGCTTCAGTGGTTTTACTTGCACAGTTTTTCCATCAAGCATTGTTTTCATTTAAGTAATTATCTGCTATTGAGAAGATTCTCCTCCAGTGAATCTTATTCTTTGTTAACGAAGTAATTTGTTGAGAATGTTTCTCTACTGGTGCATCTTTTCTTTGATGTCTCACAAAATACTTCATTATCGAAACAGTATATAGCAAGTATCCTAAGCTGAGACATGTGAAAAACATCTTTACTTTTCTTTCTGCCATACAGCGAACTTTTCACACTACACAATTTGTTCTACTGCTTGTTTCTTCAAATCTCTAGCAGTGTTTTCTATGCGTTTCCCAACAGTATTTGCTGACAAAGGAATGCGTTTTACTTTGTCACCATACTGTTTTCCATGAGTTATTTCAGTCATTTTACCACAGCAGGAAGAAAAAGTGGTGGTCCAGTGGCATATGGCTTTTTGTCTTTCATTGTTATGTAACAAGCCTCAAAAGAGGTTTCTAAACATTTGTTTTGAAGTTCTGCAAAGTACTGGACTGAGTAGCACGTGACTTGAAACATTGGAAAAAATTGTGGGGGTTTGTCGTTGTGTTCTGGATGCTTTGGTTTTCAGTGCCTTGCTGATTGAGATGGCTTCATCCTTTCAGTAGCTAATACCTCAAGGTACAATATACACCAAGGGCACGGTTCTTCATTAATAACAGTGAATGTAAATCCATATTTCAGATTGCCTTCTTGGTAATCTTGATCTCTTCTGTGGTTCCCCTCCCCCTGAGTTCAAGAGCTGATTAGGTTGGAATTGTTTTACTTCGTAGTGTGGCTGATGAGGAGCTCGTAGTAGGAGTGGAAGTGTTAGCTCTGATGTTTTCTTGTTGGCTTTTGCTCATGTTATCGGTGTCGTTGTCAGCCCACAGTTGCAACATCATTTTAAGCCACTTGTTCCCTTTGCCAGGGTTAGTTTAGGTGAAACAAGATCATATAATCTGTTGATTCATTAGGTGGGCACTAGCAAACTGCAGTATGCCACAATATGCAGATGAGGGTGGTGGAACACCTCCTTCAGGGCGCCTCACATGTACCCTCTGACATATGGACTGTGAGGACACTGCCATCAACATGCATCTTAATAATAATATTAACTTACTGTATTTTTTAAGGGGAAAAATCCACTAACTTCTAGTGTTTTCTTCCTGCACCTCATTAGGTTGCCTTGGGCACCTCGTATGGTGCATATGCTTTGGAGGCCACAGATGTAGAGATATGAAGGCTTGAAATTTAAATTTGTGTTTTGTAGGATTAGGATTTCCAAGCTGACATTTGATTAGGAGCGCCTTTTTGATGTGCAAGAACTGTGACACTTTGTTGTTTTTAATCTGACACAAACTAAATGAATCACAGTCACTTCAGACTTCTGTATGATCTCAAAAATTCCCTCCTGTTGTTCTTGAAATTAGTCAGCAAATATCTAAGACTAAAACGGTGTATCTATCATGTATTTTCCCATGTAGTCTCCTAGCTGCTGGAAGACAGATTTTCTGAGGGAAATGGTGCCGTCCTATTTATTGTGGGTGGTAGGGCTCAAAGTGTTTTGATTATCATTTTCCACAATGAGCTGAAAGAGGCATTAGAAATAAGTACTCAAATTCAGTGTAAAATCTGCATGAGGCAGCATGCTTAGACACAGGAGAAGAATCGTTTATGTTGGCAGGGATCTCTGAATCTGAGCCAGCTGAGGCCAGGTTGCTCAAGGCATTGTCCAGTCAAGTTTTGACTATCTGCAAGCATGAAGATTGTGCACCCATTCTAGTGTTTAACTATTCCTAGAGCAATTTTTTCCCCTAATATCCATAATTTAACTTCCCATTTTGGACTGGTGTCTACTATCATCCTATCACTGCAACTCTTAGAAGACTCTGGCTGATCATTCCTGTGTGGGAGTTGGAGACAGCAGTGTATGTCCTTTTTCTTCTCTTTATAAAGCGGAACAAACTAATTTTTCTCAGTCGGCAGTCCTACGTATGTGTAATAGGTAACTTACCGGTTTGGGACATATTTGAAGATTGTTCTGTTTAAGTTAAGTAAGAATTGTGCTCTTTTTTCTCCAAAATCTCAGAGTGCATGTTTTCTTGAGCAGTGCTGACAGATTGCGCAAGTGGAGGCATTTCTCTGTAAAGGTCATCAGTGACTTTCTCTTCCTAACCATTTCTGGGTCCTCCTCCCAGATAGCACGTTCACATCTTCATTAGTTTCTTTTCAATACATGGGGCAGCTGTCTGGAGGTATTTTTTTGTGGAAAGTTGACATGATGTGTTTTAACTTTTTAGATATGAACATACCAAGCCACTAATACAGGAAGAAGTGACTGATGTGAATCCAGAGGCAGAAATCTATCCATCAGTGTCCTCAGAGTTCGCATCACTCCCCGAAACAGTTGAAGAATTTATTGCTGAGATAGAAGATGAAAATACAGATCTGGCAGCAGCAGGAGTAGGGGCTGAAGACTGGGTGAATGCAGTGGAGTTTGTCCCTGGGCAGCCGTACTGTGGACGTGGTAAGTGATCATGGGATCACACCGAATTTCCATCATGGCTCAACAGTTTCTGTGTAGTGAATTTACTTTATTGCTTTTGAGTACAGCTATTCATATTTATTGATCAATTTAAGTGAGCTCCATGTGAGTAATTGGATTGACTGTTTCATTCTGGAACCAGGTATATTTCAAGTCAGTCTCTGCATGACTGGCTTTCTCTTGCTATGTTTCTGAATGACTTGAGAATCTCCTTTGAAGTTTAGTTTGCATATGGGATGGGAGAGGAAATTACTGGTGATAAAATTATTATTGCTACTCTGGAGAGATAATCTGCTGCCTTTGTGTTTTGGGTTGTTTGATTTGGTTTGGGGTGGTTTTGCAGTCTTTCGAAGTTTTTTCAGTGGAGATATGTATTCCTGTAGAAGGAATTGAAGCCTGATTTTTACTTTTGTGAATCACATGGCCAGAGGCTGAAAATTATTTATTCTAGTTAGCTTTCTGGAACTCGTCTTTCTGATACTGTGACAGCTCACAATGAGAATGAGACTGAAGAAGCTCATCGTATGGGACCAGACTATTTGAGTAGCATACTTGTCATCTGTTTTTCCTGCCGAAATATAACAGTCTTCAAATTTAAATGAAAGTAGGCTGAAGGTGTTCACTTTAACGTATTTTCTAATATTTGTCTCTGTAAGGCATGAGGAGGCTATGAGTAATTAAATAAATGTTTAAATTCAAAATGGGCACCTTTCATCCAGAACAGTTTGAAGAAGTCATAGAGTGCTCAGATTATGCTACTTCATCCCCATGGCACCGCTCAAATTCTCGGATTTTGAAATAGAATGACTTTCTTTCTCAGTGTTACAGGGTACTGCTTGGAGCCTCCTGCCATCCAATTTGAGGAGGGTGAAGAGGAATGGTCAAGTGATACAAGCAGCTCGCTAGTTTTGTTGAGAAGTTTGATTATGGAATTGTATAATAGCTCTGTGACTTGAGTATATGCCAAAGGAATGAAAACTCAACCACTGCCTGTTAATGTGCCACTTTACTTTTATGAAAGATACAGCTTCTGTGCTTGTTGAGATAAAGGATTTTTAAAAATATTTTAATCAGAATATAACATTTAGATTGGAAGGAACCTCCGGATTTCATCTAGTCCATTTCCTGCTTAAAGGTTGCCAGGGGCTTTGTTTAGTTGAATCTCTATCCTCAGAGGTGTTCAAAGGGCCATAACCTCTGGGTGTCCTTTGTGGTGTTTGACTTCTTTCACAAAGAAAGCTTCTTTCCCAGTATGTAATTGGATTTTTCCCTGCCTCAGCTTGCCTTCTGTCTCTTGTCATTTGCACATCTGAGAAGAGTCAGTCTCTTTTTTTGGGTGTCAGTGCCATTAATGACTGGCTGGTCCTCCACTGGAATCAATTCATTGCTAGTTTGAACAGCCAGAGATCTTTTAAATGCACACAGTCCTTATAGAAGAGCAGGTGCTGCTTCTTGAAGTCTAAGTCATTACACTCTTAGTTTAGTTTTACTAAAGCAATTTTTTTTCCTAGGGGTTAGGCTTACTTTTCATGCAAACTTGTGCCAGATAAAGTTAAATAGTGTTCTCTTCTGTGAATCTTGTCACAAATCTCTGTTTTACAGCCTTTGAAACTTGAAGTATTTTAATGTACAAACATACTCATCTGTTTCTGTTCTGAACGGTGCTACATGATGCTAATTCCCATGGTGACTAGAAATACTTTACTGAAGCAACTGTGTCTTTATTAAGCTACAGAAATAAAAATGTGTGCAGTGTGTTCTGTAGTGTATGCCTTAAAGCAGATTATTCTTGTCAAATCCCTGGAGAAATGTACAAATACTTGGAAACTTCAAAATGAAACCTATTTCTCAATGTTACCTAGAAGCCTGGGTGTTTAAAATTGTCTTAAAAATGATAAAGATTCAAGGTTGGCAGCTTAACTGTGCATAGCTGGGACAATAGTGCTCACCTTTTGCCACGATTCTCTGATTTGGGACTAAACCTGGTATCTTGAAGATGACTTCAGGAGCTAGCATACAAAGTAGTGATGATTCTTCAGCTATTCTTGTTACTTGTACAGATGTGCCATATTTCCATTCTTGTTCTGCAGCTATTGCTGATCGATGTTCTGCAGTAATTGAGGAAGAGTAGAAAGGCAGAAATACAAGAAGCACTAAATTTGGTGTCTGTTTGCTGTTACTGAAAGATTAATGTGGTTAATACTACAAAGTGTGTCCTAAAGTGCAAGCAGGTGGTGTGTGGTGAAAGGTAACAAACCGGTTTTTCCGCTAGTATGAATTTAATCCTGTTGACTGGGAAACAGGCAATGAGAAGGTGGGGATTGAGTCCACCTACTGGTGAGCAGAGATTTGGAAAACAGCAAGCAGAATCATAGAGAACAAACGTGACTCTGAGGGATGTTGGATTTGTAACTGATGAGGCAGTGAAGTCTTCTGAATTTTTCTAAATGTGGTTTCAAAGAGGAAGTGAAAGTGTAGCTGCTACAGTGCAGAAGATACAGAAGATATGCATGATGTTCCAGCCTCACAATAAAAGAGTTTCTTCTGAATATCTAATCTAAGCCTACCTTTTTCCAGGTTGAATTTTAGTTTGAAACTGCTGCCCCTTGTCTTTATTACTACATGCCTTTGTAAAAAGTCCCTTTCTTCTTTCCGGTAGGCCCCCTTCAGGTCCTGGAGGGCTGCAGTAAGGTCACCCCGGAGCCTTCTCTTCTCCAGGCTGAACAATCCCAACTTTCTGAGCCCTTCCTCATAGGGGAGGTGTTCCATCCTTCTAACCATCTTCATGGCCCTCAACTAGGTAAAAAATCTGTGACAACATTAACTTGAGCAAACACTGGCAAATGCAATAGTTGAGGAACTAGAAACTGAATGGTAGCTGTGATTTCTGTTATTTCTTGTGGAAGTGGAGATCATGGATTTCAAATGGGAGGGCAAGTGGGATTTCAAAAAGTAATTACGTACTTTCATCTTATGCTGAGCTACTCAGGAGAGAATGTAGAGTTTAGTACATGGTTTCTCGGTCACTTTTCTTGGTGCTGATTTACTAAAACTCATGGGGAAGAAGAGCTAATGAGCAAACTTTGTTTGGGAATCTCTGATGGAAAATGAGCAGGTTGACAGGTGACTTGTTACTCAGTTACTCACTTGCTAACAAACAGACTGCTCCAGGACCACTGTGAGTGTCCACTATAGCGATGGTTCAAGAAGCAGACTTGATCTTATCTTGAGAGCTAATATTTTTCTGCACTAACCTTCAATATTTGCTTACTTTCTTTTTCTTTGTCCTAAACCAAAAAGACTGATACGTGCCTATTGTTATGTCTTTGCTCCATGGGTATGAAAACTGTGCAAGTATGCAGCCTCTGATTAATTTTGAGGACTCTGTCCTTCACTTTAACTGATCCTTTGGTAGTTTTTGCTTGCTTCTCCAAATCTAGTGCTTGAGCAGCTTCTAAAAATTATACTTTCTTATAGGATAGCTTTTACTCTTGTAGCAGCTTCTGGTTATGTAAATAAACTCCAGATGCTGTTCTTCCTGGTATTTACTCTGAATCTAATAATGCTTTGTTACATCTTCAGTTTCTCACTGACTGCTTTTGTCTTCTAATTCAGTCATCATTGTGTTATGCTGGATACACGTTTACTACTTCAGCTGTGTAATTTCTGGGAAAATACCTGTTAACTTTAGCTGATGTGAAAATTTTAGCTGAAGTGAAAATGATTCTAAAAGCAGTGAGAGATTTGTTTATTTAATGTTGGCTGAACCAGAGTCTGTATAACAGTGTATTTAAGCTGCTGAGGACTAGTGCAATTTTTCTAGGTGGACTTAGCCTATAAATAGATCTTCCCTGACCACTGAAACTTTGATAGCTTTAATCTTGTCTAGGTTGAAGGATGAAGAAATTGGTCTTGAAATTAATCGAGTGGGGAAAATAATTTAGTTCGGGTTGAAGATGTGTGAACTTGGTCTGAAATAAACTTAGGTTGTTTCTATTATTCTGTTGGGGTGTTCACCGAGTGAACTCACACCTGAGTGTTCTTACTCCTGGTGCTCAAAGTCTGAATGTGCTTGCTTACTGTTCTTAATTCTGTTCCCAGCTGCTCCTTTCTGTGCTGAAGCACCCTTGCAGGAAATGGTGATTGAAGAAGAATACGAGAAGCAGCAGGCAGATGTGGAGATGAAGAAGGAGCTGTGCCCCTACGCTGCACTAGGAGAATGTCGTTATGGAGAAAACTGCGTGTACATCCATGGGGATGTGTGTGATATGTGTGGCCTGCAGGTCCTGCATCCCATTGATGCTGCACAGAGATCTCAGCACATAAAGGTAAGCAAACAACTGGTGTTTAACAGCTGCAAGTTATTGCTTCCTAGGTCCCCTCAATCACTTGTTACTAATTCCCTTTCATTTGAAGGTGCGTGCAGGTCAGGCAGTGAGTGAAATTCCGGTTGTAAACTAGACTGTTTCCCGCCAGGGCCATGCTCAAAAGCAGCTGGATTTCTTTATCTGTGTTGGGACGGCAGTCTGCTTAAAGATAACGAAGCTTTGTTCTTTGCCTAGTCAAAGTGGATGGTCTTCTAGAGTGCTTTTTCATGTCTAAAAGTGGTATCTGAAGGAAGGAATTTGTACTCTCAATTGACTGTTACCCAGTACTTGAACAGTTTTTGAGGATCAAGATTTTTTTTCAGCTTAGTCAGACTTCATGCATTATGCAAAACAGCAGACTGAGTTTAAAAACCTGCTTAGACCTCACTAGGCGACCAGTGGTCTCTGTAGTTGTTTTCTTTGTGTCTCCTTTTCAGTCTTGCATTGAAGCTCACGAGAAGGACATGGAGCTTTCCTTTGCCGTCCAGCGCAGCAAAGACATGGTGTGTGGGATCTGCATGGAGGTGGTGTATGAGAAAGCCAATCCTAGCGAGCGCCGCTTCGGGATCCTCTCCAACTGCAGCCACACTTATTGCCTCAAGTGCATCCGCAAGTGGAGGAGTGCTAAACAGTTTGAGAGCAAGATTATAAAGTGAGGCACTTTCCCATTTCGATTGTGCATTGTTACTGTGGAAGAACTTAGTAACTTGTGACAACTTCAACAGACTTCCAGATGCAGAGTGCACAGAGACTGCATTTAATGCATACTAACTTTTAGTTCAGAAATCAAATAATTGTTAGGGATAACAGTTACACCCTGATTTGGTTAATACAGGTTAAGTTCACAGAATTCAATGGTAGTAAATAACTGTTGTTTATTTAGTAGTATATTGTCCAGTAGTTACTGTTTATGTCTTGGACACCCAGGCAGGAATCTGGAAACAGATTAACCAGTTCAGAATGTACGCTGCTTAATTCGTTACTGCCTTAGAGCATTACTCAGTTGGCGAAACATTTCTCCATTTAAGACTGTTTTAGAAAATACAAAGTTCCAATCAAATAAATATAGGAAAAATACCAAAATAAATTTATTTAATTCTAAAGAAAAAGGAGTCTGTGTGAAGTGTTTTTTCAAGCTTTTCTGAGACAAGCTAACCAGCTGCCATTGCCATTGAGTTCTTGAAGAGAGTTTAGGTTATCTTCATGTATAAGAGAGTCTAGATTGAAGAGGTTGTACAGCAAGTATATGAGCACAGTACCTCTTTTGAGATGGATATATGCCATGGCTTGTTATATAGGAGAGAGAACGCCCTGTAATGTGGAATTTTGCAGCACAGTCTGTTCGTTTCCCAGGTCCTGCCCAGAATGCCGGATCACCTCTAACTTTGTCATTCCAAGTGAGTACTGGGTGGAGGAGAAGGAAGAGAAGCAGAAACTCATTCAGAAATACAAGGAGGCAATGAGGTATGAGCAATGCAGCCTTTTATCAAACAGAGACTGCAGAGATAAAGGCACACATGGAGAAGAAGGGTGTTGATGAGAAGCCCCTTTTCACACCTCCTTTCCACCGCCACGCATGAAGCTCATCTTTGCCTGTCTGCCCACAGATGCATGCACACAGTCCCAAAGCTATTCCTGTATTCTTTCACCTCAGTCTTTCTCTTCTCTGCACAAAACATTGGTGGCATAGCTATAAGGTAGCCCAAGCTCGTGCAATGCGCACCATTGGTGTCCCTCTGCATGCACGTAGTGTAATAAGTCACTGCTGCGTGTAGGTCTTTTACTCATAAAATTCCTTCTGCTCCTGGTACCTGAGATCCTCGTGGACTTAAGGTAAATGCAATTTTGAAGTCTGACTGGGGTGTGCTGTCAGTAAGGGTTGCGGTATTTTCCTTTCCAGCAACAAGCCATGCAGGTATTTTGATGAAGGCCGTGGTAGCTGTCCATTTGGAGGGAACTGTTTTTACAAGCATGAATATCCTGATGGCCGCCAAGAGGAGCCACAAAGACCCAAAGTAGGAACCTCAAGTAGATATCGGGTTAGTGCTGCTGATTAATTGTCCTTTCATTTGAGAGCGAGCACTAGAGGGGTGCATTATGTCTTCTGCTTTGAGAAGAGGATAGGGGAATATTGACTTTTCTTTTTTCCACTTCTGATAGACCTCTGTAATGGTGAATTTGAAGGAAGCGGTGCTCTAAAGTGTGTGAATGCTGGAGGCCAAGATGGAAAGACTAAATTTAAAAAACTTTTCCTACAAGATACTGAAGTAGAAATGTTGGGTAGCATTAGTAGGGGTGTGTAAGGGTAAATTCTGCTGGAGGTCAGTATCTCCCTGAAAGAGAAATGTGATTTCTTGCATGTCAGAAAGTACACCAGGGCACATCAGCCTCTGGAAAGGCTCCTACTTTGTACCACTTGGTCACCTGGGGAAATCCTTGTATTCCACTTGCAGGCCCAGCGGAGGAATCGGTTCTGGGAGTTCATCGAGGAGCGAGAGAATGGTGATCCCTTTGAAACCGACGAGGATGAGGTGGTGACCTTTGAGCTTGGTGAGATGTTGCTTATGCTGTTGGCAGCTGGAGGTGATGATGAGACTAACAGATTCCGAGGATGAGTGGGACTTATTTCATGATGAGCTGGAAGATTATTATGATTTGGATCTATAGCACCTGTCAGTGGAGTGTGGACTGTTGTCTTGGCTTCAGGCAGTAGCTATTACCTGTGGTGTTGTGGCAGTGCCTGTGTTTCTCCTAGGCAGGCCGATCAATTCCAGGTGCTGTTGTAATAACTTTTACCCAGGGTCTGTCTCTTCCCTTCCCCTCCTCTCCCACCCCAGGAGTGTTGTTTTTCCTCTGTTTCAACAAATAACAAGAAATAAATCTTTAAAATGTTAGTTTTTGTAAAGATGAATTTAACTGTCAAACAGTTAGCTTAGGTTTGTTGCTTCATCTGTGTACCCAACAGAGTTCACCCAGTTCCAGGGTTAAAGTGTTTACAGGACTTCCACACTCATTTTGAAGAGCCCAGATACAAAAATGAGCAGTGGCCATGCAGTGGGGATGTAAATTGGCTGATGGCCTTTATTCTGTCTTTGTACCGATATTTCTGATTTCAGGCCAGATACAAATATTCTTTCTGGAATCAGTTCCGTTCCAGCCCCCTCATGTACACGTCTTCATTTGTGACTTTTGGTCTCTGTTTACTTGCACATTACTATTACTACTGTGTAACCAGAACCAGGTGTGAACGTTCTGGATTTTTACTGTGTTTAGCATGAAAGGAAAATGTCTTTGTGAAAGGAGAACTCTCTATGTGTATATACAGATAAATGTAGAGTTGGACCTCAAGGATGGGGAGACTCTGTGTAAGTTAAAAATAACAAAACCATCTTTCACCCCCTCTTGGTGCATGAAGTCTTGCCTCCAGTTGGACATGAAATTGGTCTAGTGGTCTCAGCCCAGACTGAAACGATCCTGACTATTGCTTAACTTGATAGATGGCACTCCCTAACGCACCAGCTCTCTTTCATGTGTATGATTAGGGTTGTCCAGGAGCAGAAATCCGGTTAGCCAAGGTGGGGTCAGAGGAACACCAGAGAGGACCCTTTAGCTTTATTGCTCTGTAAGTTTTAGAACTTCATGTAAACACTTAAGCCGTGAGCTTTGCTGGAAACTCACTGTGCCTCCCAGCTGCTTTGAGGTACTTGTGCCTCTGTAGCTGAGTTGGGCAAGTTGCCTGGTAAAGCTGTTCAGTTTATGTGAGTTACTGCTTACAAAGGCAGTCGTGCAGTTTCTGGCTGTAATTTGCATTGAGAAATTACTTTGCCACCAAAGCCCCAGCACAGGAATTTTAACCTTGCATTACATTATTGCTGTTTTTTATTGACTTGTGGATGCCCCGTGATCTGTTCTCCTGCTGCTCTTGTCCCCTAGACTGCCTCTCCTTTCACTTTTAAATGGAATGAGAAATTGTTCTGAGGTCTATAACGTATTGTTTTGCAGCTGCCTTTTGTAAGAAGCACTTTTCCCAAATAAAAAAAGTTTAAAAAAAAATAAATAAGAAGTCAGTCTGTTCTTTTAAGCTTGAAGCTTCTGGATTTTGACTTGATTATTTTTGTGTGTGTTTCTGTAAATACAAAGGCATTTATGTCTCTTAACTCCTGCAGAACTGTGTTACACTTACTACGGAATTCCAGCATTGTTAGAGCCTTTCCAGCGAAGAGCCTGCAATGCAAGGGACACATTCCAAATAGACAGCTGAGATAGCTGATACGTCGAAGGAATATCTGGGGTCGTTAGTAAGAACTGATATGCCTTGCTTTCTCAGAATTCAGTCCTCCACCGTTGTATTAATTTTATTTGCACTGGACAGAGCCAGCTGTAGGACATACTCTTATTCATCCTTTCCTATTGTAATGCTGTTTGGACAGCAAGTCCAAGCACTACTACAGGCTACTTCCTGAGACTCTTTGTGCTTGCAGCCTCAGTGTGTTCAGATAGAAGCATTTTTCTGCAGAAATATGCAAAGTTGGAAGTAAACTGCTAGAAGCATATTCATATGCCGGGGGATATGATTTCTAAAAAGTTGAAGCGAACAGAGTAAAGGCATTTCTGGTTGGTTTGGTTTTTTCCCCTGGGGCCAAGCAGCAGACAGAGGAAAGGAATGTCATTTAGCAAATGACACTTTAAACTGATAAAAGGGAGAAAACAAAAAAATTCAGGCTTCCCTGTCCTACGTGGTTGAACATAAGCTGTTACATCCTTTTGGAAAGCTTCATTCAAATGTGAGTTTGTAACAAAGCTGTGTTCTGATAAGATGGAAAAAGGTAATGAACTTACCAGCCAGAGCACACATGTGAGCATGTTTTCATAAGGGGTTAGGAGTGGTGTGTTTACTCCCTGCCTGGGTGTACGTGTGGCACAGTGGTGGCTGCTAGTGCTTCTAAAGCTCCCTCCTGTAGTGTTACAGGGGACTGAGAGTACCTAGAAGAGTGCTGAGCTGTGGTGGAGGCTCTTGGGTGGAGCTGCATGGCCACTGCTGTGTTCACGTGCAGCATGACAAGCGTTCTCTTGCTTTGAGCTGTGTTGTGGTTCCTGTTGTGCAGGTTCGGGAACTGCCTGTGTTTGTCCCCGGGCCAACACTGCTGGGAGCCGCTTCCCGTCCGAGCTGTCCTGTGCCAGGTTTCTTTCCAGGCTGGCTGGAGCATTGGGATTGCCACCCCACCAACCCCAGGCTGGGACAGCTGGAAATAGCAGGGCCTCTGAAATGAGTATGTTAGTAGGCTGCTATGTTTTTCCTCGGTGAGTACAGGAATAAATTCAGTAGAATTAAGCTTAAAATGTCAGAAGATAGAGGGTGACAACTTAGGCTGTGCTTCATTCTCTTCAAGGAAATACTTCAAGGTACAGAAACGGATGAGGCCACTGAGTGTCAGGATGGAACAGGTATAAAGTCTCCATAAACTTTCACCAGTAGAATCTTAATTTCAAATAAAAAAATCTTGTAGAAAAAGATGGATGCTGTCACTTGAGGTGCCTTGACTTTACTCCCTAGCCCAGAATATATACATTTCGTTTGACAGAGACCTTTGCCTCTTGTGGAAAGTGCAGAGTAAGTGGGTGCTACCTGTTCTCCCTTTTCTGAATGTGATCATACAACTAAAGAGCACTTGTTAAAACTTCTGCTGCTTTACTTCAAATTGTGGTAGTACAGCTGACCTTTGTGGCCCATTTGAGGAAATACCTGGTTCACTTAATGAAAGACCAAGTAAATTTCCTGCTACTGCAGGTACAGAGGAGATTTTTACTTGGAGGGTAGCATGAGCAATGGGTGTCTCACATTTGGAACAAAACTTGTGTAGATTAATTTATTAATGCTGCAGCAACTTAAAATGAGGGAATCCATATGTAATCCTTAAGGATTGAGGTACAATACAGGACTGCTGCTGGAATCAAGTAGCTACAAAGTCAGTTTAATTGTTAGCGTTAGAAAGGCATTAAACCGTAGTTGAGTTGAGCCTCACTTCAGGTTAGCAAAACTAGACTTAGAATGAACACTGTATAAGCAGTGATGTTCATGGACACAGCAATAGCAAGGAAATGCAGGATTGCAAATACGCTGAACTCTGGTTATTCATGGGTGTGCTGTTTGTCACTCGCTGTCACACCAGTCAGCCCAGCTTGATGTGACTGCATTGACAGAGCTGTGCAGGCAGCATGTGAAAGTTGATTTACAACAGCAGCATTAGAAAAAGTGCTTTAAAAGATTTTTTTAAAGCCTCGCCCATCTGAAACTGAATTCCTATTTCAAGGTGAAGTACTCTTAAGGACAAAGGGGCTCTTGGCCTCTCTACAACTGTTCTCAAAAGAGTGTGGTATCTCAGCATTTGCCTGCAGGGGTAGTGCCAGTTCTTAACACAGTTGCTTAAGAGAGGTGCTTGAAAATTATTTCAGGAGCCAGTTTGCTGAGCTGTGACTATTTGGGTCCCTCACACACACTTGCAGGCAAACGTTGGTTCTGGGAGCTGAGAGCCAGGAAAATGGCTGTTGGCACCCAGGTGGGGAAGGGGCACCTGCAACCGCTTCGGCTGGAGCACTCACCTGTCTGCCGCGGCCCCGCCGCCCTCGGCCCCGCCCCTCCGCTCCCGACCCCGCCCTCCCAAAGCCCCCCCGGTTTGCTCCCCCTGACCGCGGGCTGGACCCAGCCAAGCGTGGGACCCCCTCAATGTCGCCCCGGGGAACATTTGGGGGGATTTGGGGGGATCCTGGGGAGGCATTCGGGGGATACTGTAGGGTTTTGGGGATCCTGGGGTGGTTTTTTTTTTGGTGGTTTTTTGGGTGTGTTTTTTTGGCACCCCAAAAATCAAGGGTTGAAAGGGGTCCCACCCCCTAAAAAAATTACAAATTTTGGGGTTCCCTCCCAAGCGTGGTTCGGGGCTCTGTCTCCCCCTGCCCCTCACAGCAGGCGTTTCGGGGTTTCCGTGCGCTCCTCGACGGGGATTCGTATCTCTACGGTCACCGATGGCACTGCTGTTCCTGACCTCTCCTGCTCGACGTCGAGGAGCGGCAGGCAGCAGCTGTGTTGGAGCCTCCTCTGCAGCGCAGTCTTTCAAATCAGGGTTGCAGTCAGTGTGTAAGCTGGAGAGTGTGTGACTGTCTGTGTCTGCCTGGGTCTGGGTGCTGACTGGTTCTAACCGTGTGTGTGTGTGGCTTTTGCCATTCAGGTTTTTGAAAGGATATTGAAATTTAGAATACAAAATCCCCAGCCAGGGCTTTTTTGTTCTTTTCCCCCCGGCTGGATTTTTCTTTCCTGGGTCACGGTCAGTGTGAGAGGCGACGTTCATTGCCTGAGTTTGGCTGTGCCCGTCCCTGGACCGGGTTTTGGTCAGGCAGGAGGGTTTTTGAGGAGGCTCCTGGGAGCCGGGTTCCTGAGGAGCACTGCAAATGTCTGCTGAGGGCCGGGAGTTAGTCGAGAGCGAGGGTGGGTTTGCATGGAAGCTGGAGCAAGTGCCTGGTGGGTGAGTGTTATGTTTTCTGTGTGCTGCTTTTGGTTTGGGTTCCTAGTAGCAACAAAATATAATTTCTGCAATAGAAAAATGTTTCTCTTGTGTTCGTAAGTGTTTGACATGTATTGCCCTGTCTGTAATTTGGACTTCTACCAGTGTATATGTGGAGTGTGTTTACTCTTCCATGTGTGTCTTTACTTGCATTTGTAGAAATTGTTTCCCTGTGTTTTGCTGAAGTGTGAATAAAGTTCATTCAATAAAACTGAA